>JANJXV010000959.1:0-248232 GCA_024803745.1 Megascapheus bottae | reverse complement strand
GACTTCACACACCTACATTGTGACTTCACACACACCTCCATTCTGTGACTTCACACACCTCCAATATATGACTTCACACACCTCCATTTTGTGACTTCACACACCTCCATTCTATGACTTCACACACCTCCATTCTATGACTTCACACACCTGCATTGTGACTTCACACACCTCCATTCTCTGACTTCACACACCTCCATTCTGAATTCACACATCTCCATTCTGACTTCACACACCTCAATTCTATGACTTCCCACACCTCCTTTCTGAGTTGACACACTTCCATTCTGTGACTTCACACACCTCCAATCTGACCTCACTCTCCTCCATTCTATGACTTCACAAACCTCCATTCTATGACTTCACACACCTCCATTCTGAATTCACACATCTCCATTCTGACTTCACACACCTCAATTCTGTGACTTCACACACCTACATTCTATGAATTCACATACCTCATTTCTGAGTTGACACACCTCCATTCTGTGACTTCACATACCTCCAATCTGACTTCACACACCTCCATTCTATGACTTCACACACCTCCATTCTGTGACATCAAAAACCACCATTCTATGACTTCACATAGCTCCATTGTGACTTCACACACCTCCATTCTATGAGTTCACACAGCTCCATTCTGACTTCACACACCTCCATTCTATGACTTCACACACCTCCATTCTATGACTTCAAACACCTCCATTCTGTGATTTCACACACCTCAACTCTGTCACTTTACATACCTCCCTTCTGTGACTTCTCACACCTCCATTCTGTGATTTCACACACCTCCATTCTATGACTTCACACACCTCCATTCTTTGACTTCACACACCTCCATTCTATGACTTCACACACCTCCATTGTGACTTCACACATCGCCGTTCTGTGACTTCACACACCTCCCTTCTGTGACTTGTCACACCTCCATTTTATGACTTCACACACCTCCATTCTATGACTTCACACACATCCATTCTGTAATTTCACACGCTTCCAATGTTGGACGTCACAAACCTCCATTCCATGACTTCATACACCTCCATTCTATGACTTCACACACATCCATTCTTTGACCTCACACACCACCATATTGACTTCACACACCTCCATTCTGTGACTTCACACACCTGCATTTGTGACTTCACACACCACAATTGTGACTTCACACACGTCTATTCTTTGACTTCACACACCTCCATTTTTACTTCACACACCTCCATTTTGTGACTTCACACACCTCCATTCTGTGACTTCACACACCTTCATTCTTACTTCAGAAACATCCATTGAATGACTTCACAAACCTCCCTTCTGTGAATTCACACACCTCCATTCTGGGTTCACACACCTCCATTCTGTGACTTCACACACCTCCATTCTATGACTTCACACACCTCCATCTCTGACTTCACACACCTCCATTCTATGATTTCACACTCCTCCATTCTATGAGTTCACACACCTCCATTCTGTGACTTCACACACCTCCATTCTATGACTTCACACACCTCCATTCTGACTCCACACACTTCCATTTTGACTTCAAAACCTCATTTTTGTGACTTCACACACCTCCATTCTATGATTTCACACACCTCCATTCTATGACTTCACACACCTCCATTCTATGACTTCCCACACCTCCTTTCTGAGTTGACACACTTCCATTCTGTGACTTCACACACCTCCAATCTGACCTCACTCTCCTCCATTCTATGACTTCACAAACCTCCATTCTATGACTTCACACACCTCCATTCTTTGACTTCACACACCTCCATTCTATGAATTCACACACCTCCCTTCTTTGACTTCACACACCTCCATTCTGTGACTTCCCACACCTCCATTCTGAGAATTCACACACCTCCACTCTGTGACTTTACACACCTCCACTCTGTGACTACACACACCGCCATTTTGTGATTTCACACATCTCCATTCTATGACTTCACACACCTCCATTCTATGACTTCACACATCTCTATTCTATGAATTCACACACCTCCATTGTGACTTCACACAACTCTATTCTGTGACTTCACAAACATGCCTTCTGTGACTTCACACACCTCAATTCTATGACTTCACACCTCCATTCTATGACTTCACATCTCCATTCTATGACTTCACACACCAACATTTATGACGTCACACACCTCCATTCTATGACTTCACACATCTGCATTCTGACTTCACACACCTCCATTCTATGACTTCACACCTCCATTCTCTCACTTCACACATCTCCATTCTGTCTTCACACACATCCAATCTATGACTTCACACATCTCCCTTCTATGACTTCACACACCTCCATTCTGTAACTTCACACACTTCCAATGTTTGACTTCAGAAACCTCCATTCCATGACTTCATACACATCCATTCTATGACCTCACACAACTCCTTTCTTTGACTTCACAAAATTCCATTTTGATTTCACACACCTCCACTCTGTGACTTCACACACCTCCATTTGTGACTTCACACATCACAATTTTGACTTCACACACCTCCATTCTGTGACTTCACACACCTCCATTCTGAGTTCACACACCTCCATTCTGTGACTTCACACACCTCCATTCTGTGACTTCACACACCTCCATTCTGAGTTCACACTCCTCCATTCTGTGACTTCACACACCTCCAATATATGACTTCACACACCTCCATTTTGTGACTTTGCACACCTCCATTCTATGACTTCACACACCTCCATTCTATGACTTCACACACCTACATTGTGACTTCACACACACCTCCATTCTGTGACTTCACAAACCTCCAATATATGACTTCACACACCTTCATTTTGTGACTTCACACACCTCCATTCTATGACTTCACACACCTCCATTCTATGACTTCACACACCTGCATTGTGACTTCATACAACTCCATTCTCTGACTTCACACACATCCATTCTGAATTCACACATCTCCATTCTGACTTCACACACCTCAATTCTTTGACTTCACACACCTCCATTCTATGAATTCACATACCTCATTTCTGAGTTGACACACCTCCATTCTGTGACTTCACATACCTCCAATCTGACTTCACACACCTCCATTCTATGACTTCACACACCTCCATTCTGTGACATCAAAAACCACCATTCTATGACTTCACACATCTCCATTGTGACTTCACACACCTCCATTCTATGAGCCCACACAGCTCCATTCTGACTTCACACACCTCCATTCTATGACTTCACACACCTCCATTCTATGACTTCAAACACCTCCATTCTGTCACTTCACACACCTCAAATCTGTCACTTTGCACACCTCCCTTCTGTGACTTCTCACACCTCCATTCTGTGATTTCACACACCTCCATTCTATGACTTCACACACATCCATTCTTTGACTTCACACACCTCCATTCTATGACTTCACACACCTCCATTGTGACTTCACACATCGCCGTTCTGTGACTTCACACACCTCCCTCTGTGACTTGTCACACCTCCATTTTATGACTTCACACACCTCCATTCTATGACTTCACACACCTCCATTCTGTAATTTCACACGCTTCCAAGGTTGGACGTCACAAACCTCCATTCCATGACTTCATACACCTCCATTCTATGACTTCACACACATCCATTCTTTGACCTCACACACCACCATCTTGACTTCACACACCTCCATTCTGTGACTTCACACACCTCCATTCTATGACTTCACACACCTCCATCTGTGACTTCACACACCTCCATTCTATGACTTCACACTCCTCCATTCTCTGAGTTCACACACCTCCATTCTGTGACTTCACACACCTCCATTCTATGACTTCACACACCTCCATTCTGACTCCACACACTTCCATTTTGACTTCAAAGACCTCATTTTTGTGACTTCACACACCTCCATTCTATGATTTCACACACCTCCATTCTATGACTTCACACACCTCCATTCTATGACTTCCCACACCTCCTTTCTGAGTTGACACACTTCCATTCTGTGACTTCACACACCTGCATTCTGAGTTAACACACCTCCATTTGTGACTTCACACACCTCCATTCTGACTTCACACACCTCCATTCTATGACTTCACACACTTCCATTCTATGACTTCACACACCTCCATTCTGGGACTTCACACACCTGCACTCTGAGTTTACACACCTCCATTCTGTGTCTTCACACACCTCCATTCTGTGACTTCACACACCTCGTTATATGACTTCACACACCTCCATTCTGTGACCTCACACACCTCAAATCTGAGTTCACACGCCTCCATAGTGTGACTTCACACACTTCCATTCTGTGACTTCACACACCCCCATTCTATGACTTCACACACCTCCATTCTATGACTTCACACACCTCCATTCTATGACTTCACACACCTCAATTCTATGCCTTTACAAACCTCCATTCTGTGACTTCACACACCTCCATTCTATGACATCACACACCTCCATTCTGTGACTTCACACACCTCCATTCTATGACTTCACACACCTCCATTCTATGACTTCATAAACCTACATTGTGACTTCACACACCTCCATTCTATGAGTTCACACACCTGCATTGTGACTTCACATACCTCCATTCTCTGACTTCACACACCTCCATTCTGACTTCACACACCTCCATTCTGACTTCACACACCTCAAATCTGTGACTTCACACACCTCCATTCTATGATTTCACACACCTCCATTCTATGACTTAACACAACTCGATTCTTTGACTTCACACACCTCCATTCTACGATTTCACACACCTCCATTCTGACATCACACACCTACATTCTATGACTTCACACACTTCCATTCTATGACTTCACACACCTCCATTCTGTGACTTCACTCACCTCCATTGTGAGTTCACACACCTCCATTCTGTGACTTCACACACCTCCATTCTGTGACTTCACACACCTCCATTCTGAGTTCACACACCTCCATTCTGTGACTTCACACACCTCCAATATATGACTTCACACACCTCCATTTTGTGACTTTGCACACCTCCATTCTATGACTTCACACATCTCCATTCTATGACTTCACACACCTACATTGTGACTTCACACACACCTCCATTCTGTGACTTCACACACCTCCAATATATGACTTCACACACCTCCATTTTGTGACTTCACACACCTCCATTCTATGACTTCACACACCTCCATTCTATGACTTCACACACCTGCATTGTGACTTCACACACCTCCATTCTCTGACTTCACACACCTCCATTCTGAATTCACACATCTCCATTCTGACTTCACACACCTCAATTCTATGACTTCCCACACCTCCTTTCTGAGTTGACACACTTCCATTCTGTGACTTCACACACCTCCAATCTGACCTCACTCTCCTCCATTCTATGACTTCACAAACCTCCATTCTATGACTTCACACACCTCCATTCTGAATTCACACATCTCCATTCTGACTTCACACACCTCAATTCTGTGACTTCACACACCTACATTCTATGAATTCACATACCTCATTTCTGAGTTGACACACCTCCATTCTGTGACTTCACATACCTCCAATCTGACTTCACACACCTCCATTCTATGACTTCACACACCTCCATTCTGTGACATCAAAAACCACCATTCTATGACTTCACATAGCTCCATTGTGACTTCACACACCTCCATTCTATGAGTTCACACAGCTCCATTCTGACTTCACACACCTCCATTCTATGACTTCACACACCTCCATTCTATGACTTCAAACACCTCCATTCTGTGATTTCACACACCTCAACTCTGTCACTTTACATACCTCCCTTCTGTGACTTCTCACACCTCCATTCTGTGATTTCACACACCTCCATTCTATGACTTCACACACCTCCATTCTTTGACTTCACACACCTCCATTCTATGACTTCACACACCTCCATTGTGACTTCACACATCGCCGTTCTGTGACTTCACACACCTCCCTTCTGTGACTTGTCACACCTCCATTTTATGACTTCACACACCTCCATTCTATGACTTCACACACATCCATTCTGTAATTTCACACGCTTCCAATGTTGGACGTCACAAACCTCCATTCCATGACTTCATACACCTCCATTCTATGACTTCACACACATCCATTCTTTGACCTCACACACCACCATATTGACTTCACACACCTCCATTCTGTGACTTCACACACCTGCATTTGTGACTTCACACACCACAATTGTGACTTCACACACGTCTATTCTTTGACTTCACACACCTCCATTTTTACTTCACACACCTCCATTTTGTGACTTCACACACCTCCATTCTGTGACTTCACACACCTTCATTCTTACTTCAGAAACATCCATTGAATGACTTCACAAACCTCCCTTCTGTGAATTCACACACCTCCATTCTGGGTTCACACACCTCCATTCTGTGACTTCACACACCTCCATTCTATGACTTCACACACCTCCATCTCTGACTTCACACACCTCCATTCTATGATTTCACACTCCTCCATTCTATGAGTTCACACACCTCCATTCTGTGACTTCACACACCTCCATTCTATGACTTCACACACCTCCATTCTGACTCCACACACTTCCATTTTGACTTCAAAACCTCATTTTTGTGACTTCACACACCTCCATTCTATGATTTCACACACCTCCATTCTATGACTTCACACACCTCCATTCTATGACTTCCCACACCTCCTTTCTGAGTTGACACACTTCCATTCTGTGACTTCACACACCTCCAATCTGACCTCACTCTCCTCCATTCTATGACTTCACAAACCTCCATTCTATGACTTCACACACCTCCATTCTTTGACTTCACACACCTCCATTCTATGAATTCACACACCTCCCTTCTTTGACTTCACACACCTCCATTCTGTGACTTCCCACACCTCCATTCTGAGAATTCACACACCTCCACTCTGTGACTTTACACACCTCCACTCTGTGACTACACACACCGCCATTTTGTGATTTCACACATCTCCATTCTATGACTTCACACACCTCCATTCTATGACTTCACACATCTCTATTCTATGAATTCACACACCTCCATTGTGACTTCACACAACTCTATTCTGTGACTTCACAAACATGCCTTCTGTGACTTCACACACCTCAATTCTATGACTTCACACCTCCATTCTATGACTTCACATCTCCATTCTATGACTTCACACACCAACATTTATGACGTCACACACCTCCATTCTATGACTTCACACATCTGCATTCTGACTTCACACACCTCCATTCTATGACTTCACACCTCCATTCTCTCACTTCACACATCTCCATTCTGTCTTCACACACATCCAATCTATGACTTCACACATCTCCCTTCTATGACTTCACACACCTCCATTCTGTAACTTCACACACTTCCAATGTTTGACTTCAGAAACCTCCATTCCATGACTTCATACACATCCATTCTATGACCTCACACAACTCCTTTCTTTGACTTCACAAAATTCCATTTTGATTTCACACACCTCCACTCTGTGACTTCACACACCTCCATTTGTGACTTCACACATCACAATTTTGACTTCACACACCTCCATTCTGTGACTTCACACACCTCCATTCTGAGTTCACACACCTCCATTCTGTGACTTCACACACCTCCATTCTGTGACTTCACACACCTCCATTCTGAGTTCACACTCCTCCATTCTGTGACTTCACACACCTCCAATATATGACTTCACACACCTCCATTTTGTGACTTTGCACACCTCCATTCTATGACTTCACACACCTCCATTCTATGACTTCACACACCTACATTGTGACTTCACACACACCTCCATTCTGTGACTTCACAAACCTCCAATATATGACTTCACACACCTTCATTTTGTGACTTCACACACCTCCATTCTATGACTTCACACACCTCCATTCTATGACTTCACACACCTGCATTGTGACTTCATACAACTCCATTCTCTGACTTCACACACATCCATTCTGAATTCACACATCTCCATTCTGACTTCACACACCTCAATTCTTTGACTTCACACACCTCCATTCTATGAATTCACATACCTCATTTCTGAGTTGACACACCTCCATTCTGTGACTTCACATACCTCCAATCTGACTTCACACACCTCCATTCTATGACTTCACACACCTCCATTCTGTGACATCAAAAACCACCATTCTATGACTTCACACATCTCCATTGTGACTTCACACACCTCCATTCTATGAGCCCACACAGCTCCATTCTGACTTCACACACCTCCATTCTATGACTTCACACACCTCCATTCTATGACTTCAAACACCTCCATTCTGTCACTTCACACACCTCAAATCTGTCACTTTGCACACCTCCCTTCTGTGACTTCTCACACCTCCATTCTGTGATTTCACACACCTCCATTCTATGACTTCACACACATCCATTCTTTGACTTCACACACCTCCATTCTATGACTTCACACACCTCCATTGTGACTTCACACATCGCCGTTCTGTGACTTCACACACCTCCCTCTGTGACTTGTCACACCTCCATTTTATGACTTCACACACCTCCATTCTATGACTTCACACACCTCCATTCTGTAATTTCACACGCTTCCAAGGTTGGACGTCACAAACCTCCATTCCATGACTTCATACACCTCCATTCTATGACTTCACACACATCCATTCTTTGACCTCACACACCACCATCTTGACTTCACACACCTCCATTCTGTGACTTCACACACCTGCATTTGTGACTTCACACACCACAATTGTGACTTCACACACGTCCATTCTTTGACTTCACACACCTCCCTTTTGACTTCACACACCTCCATTTTGTGACTTCATACACCTCCATTCTATGACTTCACACACCTCCACTCTATGACTTCACACACCTACATTGTGACTTCAAACACCTACGTTCTATCAGTTCACACACCTGCATTGTGACTTCACACACCTCCGTTCTATGACTTCACACACCTCCAATCTGACTTCACACACCTCCATTCTATGAATTCCCACAGCTCCATTCTGACTTAACACATCTCCATTCTACGACTTCGCATACCTGTATTCTGACTTCATATACCTCCATTCTGTGACTTCACACACCTCAACTCTGTCACTTTACACACCTCCATTCTGTGCCTTCTCACACCTCCATTCTGTGATTTCACACACCTCCATTCTATGACTTCACACACCTCCATTCTGTGACTTCACACACCTCCATTCTGTTACTTCACACACCTCCATTGTGACTTCACAAATCTCCGTTCTGTGACTTCACACACCTCCTTTCTGTGACTTGACACACCTCCGTTCTATGACTTCATACACCTCCATTCTATGAATTCACACACCTCCATTCTGTAATTTCACACACTTCCAATGTTTGACATCACAAACCTCCATTCTTTGACTTCACACACCTCCATTCTATGACCTCTCACACCTCCATTGTGACTTCACACATCTCCGTTCTGTGACTTCACACACCTCCCTTCTCTGACTTGACAAAATCCATTCTATGATTTCACACATCTCCATTCTTTGACTTCACACACCTCCATTTTGACATCACACACCTCCATTCTGTGACTTCACACACCTCCATTTGTGACTTCACACACCACAATTTTGACTTCACACACCTCCATTCTTTGACTTCACACACCTCCATTCTTTGACTTCACACACCTCCATTTTGACTTCACACACTTCCATTCTGTGAATTCACACACCTCCATTCTGTGACTTCACACACCTCCATTGTTTGACTACACACAACTCCATTCTTTGACTTCACACACCTCCATTCCATGACATCACACCCCTCCATTCTATGAGCTCACATACCTCCATTTTATGAGTTCACACACCTCAATTTTGACTTCACACACCTCCATTCAATGACTTCACACACCTTCATTCTTACTTCAGAAACATCCATTCTATGACTTCACACACCTCCATTCTGTGACTTCACACACCTCCATTCTCTGACTTCACACACCTTCATTCTGTGACTTCACACACCTCCACTCTGTGACTTTACACACCTCCATTCTGTGTCTTCACACACCTCCATCCTGTGAATTCACACACCTCCATTCTATGACTTCACACACCTCCATTCTATGACTTCACACACCTCCATTCTATGACTTCACACACTTCTATTCTGTGACTAGACACACCTCCATTGTATGACTTCACACACCTCCATTCTATGACTTCACACCTCCATTCTCTCACTTCACACATCTCCATTCTGTCTTCACACACATCCAATCTATGACTTCACACATCTCCCTTCTATGACTTCACACACCTCCATTCTGTAACTTCACACACTTCCAATGTTTGACTTCAGAAACCTCCATTTCATGACTTCATACACATCCATTCTATGACCTCACACAACTCCTTTCTTTGACTTCACAAAATTCCATTTTGATTTCACACACCTCCACTCTGTGACTTCACACACCTCCATTTGTGACTTCACACATCACAATTTTGACTTCACACACCTCCATTCTGTGACTTCACACACCTCCATTCTGAGTTAACACACCTCCATTTGTGACTTCACACACCTCCATTCTGACTTCACACACCTCCATTCTATGACTTCACACACTTCCATTCTATGACTTCACACACCTCCATTCTGTGACTTCACACACCTCCACTCTGAGTTTACACACCTCCATTCTGTGTCTTCACACACCTCCATTCTGTGACTTCACACACCTCCATTCTATGACATCACACACCTCCATTCTGTGACTTCACACACCTCCATTCTATGACTTCACACACCTCCATTCTATGACTTCAGAAACCTACATTGTGACTTCACACACCTCCGTTCTATGAGTTCACACACCTGCATTGTGACTTCACATACCTCCATTCTCTGACTTCACACACCTCCATTCTGACTTCACACACCTCCATTCTGACTTCACACACCTCAAATCTGTGACTTCACACACCTCCATTCTATGATTTCACACACCTCCATTCTATGACTTCACACAACTCGATTCTTTGACTTCACACACCTCCATTCTACGATTTCACACACCTCCATTCTGACATCACACACCTACATTCTATGACTTCACACACTTCCATTCTATGACTTCACACACCTCCATTCTGTGACTTCACTCACCTCCATTGTGAGTTCACACACCTCCATTCTGTGACTTCACACACCTCCATTCTGTGACTTCACACACCTCCATTTTGTGACTTTGCACACCTCCATTCTATGACTTCACACACCTCCATTCTATGACTTCACACACCTACATTGTGACTTCACACACACCTCCATTCTGTGACTTCACACACCTCCAATATATGACTTCACACACCTCCATTTTGTGACTTCACACACCTCCATTCTATGACTTCACACACCTCCATTCTATGACTTCACACACCTGCATTGTGACTTCACACACCTCCATTCTCTGACTTCACACACCTCCATTCTGAATTCACACATTTCCATTCTGACTTCACACACCTCAATTCTGTGACTTCACACACCTACATTCTATGAATTCACATACCTCATTTCTGAGTTGACACACCTCCATTCTGTGACTTCACATACCTCCAATCTGACTTCACACACCTCCATTCTATGACTTCACACACCTCCATTCTGTGACATCAAAAACCACCATTCTATGACTTCACATAGCTCCATTGTGACTTCACACACCTCCATTCTATGAGTTAACACAGCTCCATTCTGACTTCACACACCTGCATTCTATGACTTCACACACCTCCATTCTATGACTTCAAACACCTCCATTCTGTGATTTCACACACCTCAACTCTGTCACTTTACATACCTCCCTTCTGTGACTTCTCACACCTCCATTCTGTGATTTCACACACCTCCATTCTATGACTTCACACACCTCCATTCTTTGACTTCACACACCTCCATTCTATGACTTCACACACCTCCATTGTGACTTCACACATCGCCGTTCTGTGACTTCACACACCTCCCTTCTGTGACTTGTCACACCTCCATTTTATGACTTCACACACCTCCATTCTATGACTTCACACACATCCATTCTGTAATTTCACACGCTTCCAATGTTGGACGTCACAAACCTCCATTCCATGACTTCATACACCTCCATTCTATGACTTCACACACATCCATTCTTTGACCTCACACACCACCATATTGACTTCACACACCTCCATTCTGTGACTTCACACACCTGCATTTGTGACTTCACACACCACAATTGTGACTTCACACACGTCTATTCTTTGACTTCACACACCTCCATTTTTACTTCACACACCTCCATTTTGTGACTTCACACACCTCCATTCTGTGACTTCACACACCTTCATTCTTACTTCAGAAACATCCATTCTATGACTTCACAAACCTCCCTTCTGTGAATTCACACACCTCCATTCTGGGTTCACACACCTCCATTCTGTGACTTCACACACCTCCATTCTATGACTTCACACACCTCCATCTCTGACTTCACACACCTCCATTCTATGATTTCACACTCCTCCATTCTATGAGTTCACACACCTCCATTCTGTGACTTCACACACCTCCATTCTATGACTTCACACACCTCCATTCTGACTCCACACACTTCCATTTTGACTTCAAAGACCTCATTTTTGTGACTTCACACACCTCCATTCTATGATTTCACACACCTCCATTCTATGACTTCACACACCTCCATTCTATGACTTCCCACACCTCCTTTCTGAGTTGACACACTTCCATTCTGTGACTTCACACACCTCCAATCTGACCTCACTCTCCTCCATTCTATGACTTCACACACCTCCATTCTATGACTTCACACACCTCCATTCTTTGACTTCACACACCTCCATTCTATGAATTCACACACCTCCCTTCTTTGACTTCACACACCTCCATTCTGTGACTTCCCACACCTCCATTCTGAGAATTCACACACCTCCACTCTGTGACTTTACACACCTCCACTCTGTTACGACACACACCTCCATTTTGTGATTTCACACACCTCCATTCTATGACTTCACACACCTCCATTCTATGACTTCACACATCTCTATTCTATGAATTCACACACCTCCATTGTGACTTCACACAACTCTATTCTGTGACTTCACAAACATGCCTTCTGTGACTTCACACACCTCAATTCTATGACTTCACACCTCCATTCTATGACTTCACATCTCCATTCTATGACTTCACACACCAACATTTATGACGTCACACACCTCCATTCTATGACTTCACACATCTGCATTCTGACTTCACACACCTCCATTCTATGACTTCACACCTCCATTCTCTCACTTCACACATCTCCATTCTGTCTTCACACACATCCAATCTATGACTTCACACATCTCCCTTCTATGACTTCACACACCTCCATTCTGTAACTTCACACACTTCCAATGTTTGACTTCAGAAACCTCCATTCCATGACTTCATACACATCCATTCTATGACCTCACACAACTCCTTTCTTTGACTTCACAAAATTCCATTTTGATTTCACACACCTCCACTCTGTGACTTCACACACCTCCATTTGTGACTTCACACATCACAATTTTGACTTCACACACCTCCATTCTGTGACTTCACACACCTCCATTCTGAGTTCACACACCTCCATTCTGTGACTTCACACACCTCCATTCTGTGACTTCACACACCTCCATTCTGAGTTCACACTCCTCCATTCTGTGACTTCACACACCTCCAATATATGACTTCACACACCTCCATTTTGTGACTTTGCACACCTCCATTCTATGACTTCACACACCTCCATTCTATGACTTCACACACCTACATTGTGACTTCACACACACCTCCATTCTGTGACTTCACAAACCTCCAATATATGACTTCACACACCTTCATTTTGTGACTTCACACACCTCCATTCTATGACTTCACACACCTCCATTCTATGACTTCACACACCTGCATTGTGACTTCATACAACTCCATTCTCTGACTTCACACACATCCATTCTGAATTCACACATCTCCATTCTGACTTCACACACCTCAATTCTTTGACTTCACACACCTCCATTCTATGAATTCACATACCTCATTTCTGAGTTGACACACCTCCATTCTGTGACTTCACATACCTCCAATCTGACTTCACACACCTCCATTCTATGACTTCACACACCTCCATTCTGTGACATCAAAAACCACCATTCTATGACTTCACACATCTCCATTGTGACTTCACACACCTCCATTCTATGAGCCCACACAGCTCCATTCTGACTTCACACACCTCCATTCTATGACTTCACACACCTCCATTCTATGACTTCAAACACCTCCATTCTGTCACTTCACACACCTCAAATCTGTCACTTTGCACACCTCCCTTCTGTGACTTCTCACACCTCCATTCTGTGATTTCACACACCTCCATTCTATGACTTCACACACATCCATTCTTTGACTTCACACACCTCCATTCTATGACTTCACACACCTCCATTGTGACTTCACACATCGCCGTTCTGTGACTTCACACACCTCCCTCTGTGACTTGTCACACCTCCATTTTATGACTTCACACACCTCCATTCTATGACTTCACACACCTCCATTCTGTAATTTCACACGCTTCCAAGGTTGGACGTCACAAACCTCCATTCCATGACTTCATACACCTCCATTCTATGACTTCACACACATCCATTCTTTGACCTCACACACCACCATCTTGACTTCACACACCTCCATTCTGTGACTTCACACACCTGCATTTGTGACTTCACACACCACAATTGTGACTTCACACACGTCCATTCTTTGACTTCACACACCTCCCTTTTGACTTCACACACCTCCATTTTGTGACTTCATACACCTCCATTCTATGACTTCACACACCTCCACTCTATGACTTCACACACCTACATTGTGACTTCAAACACCTACGTTCTATCAGTTCACACACCTGCATTGTGACTTCACACACCTCCGTTCTATGACTTCACACACCTCCAATCTGACTTCACACACCTCCATTCTATGAATTCCCACAGCTCCATTCTGACTTAACACATCTCCATTCTACGACTTCGCATACCTGTATTCTGACTTCATATACCTCCATTCTGTGACTTCACACACCTCAACTCTGTCACTTTACACACCTCCATTCTGTGCCTTCTCACACCTCCATTCTGTGATTTCACACACCTCCATTCTATGACTTCACACACCTCCATTCTGTGACTTCACATACCTCCATTCTGTGACTTCACACACCTCCATTGTGACTTCACAAATCTCCGTTCTGTGACTTCACACACCTCCTTTCTGTGACTTGACACACCTCCGTTCTATGACTTCATACACCTCCATTCTATGAATTCACACACCTCCATTCTGTAATTTCACACACTTCCAATGTTTGACATCACAAACCTCCATTCTTTGACTTCACACACCTCCATTCTATGACCTCTCACACCTCCATTGTGACTTCACACATCTCCGTTCTGTGACTTCACACACCTCCCTTCTCTGACTTGACAAAATCCATTCTATGATTTCACACATCTCCATTCTTTGACTTCACACACCTCCATTTTGACATCACACACCTCCATTCTGTGACTTCACACACCTCCATTTGTGACTTCACACACCACAATTTTGACTTCACACACCTCCATTCTTTGACTTCACACACCTCCATTCTTTGACTTCACACACCTCCATTTTGACTTCACACACTTCCATTCTGTGAATTCACACACCTCCATTCTGTGACTTCACACACCTCCATTGTTTGACTACACACAACTCCATTCTTTGACTTCACACACCTCCATTCCATGACATCACACACCTCCATTCTATGAGCTCACATACCTCCATTTTATGAGTTCACACACCTCAATTTTGACTTCACACACCTCCATTCAATGACTTCACACACCTTCATTCTTACTTCAGAAACATCCATTCTATGACTTCACACACCTCCATTCTGTGACTTCACACACCTCCATTCTCTGACTTCACACACCTTCATTCTGTGACTTCACACACCTCCACTCTGTGACTTTACACACCTCCATTCTGTGTCTTCACACACCTCCATCCTGTGAATTCACACACCTCCATTCTATGACTTCACACACCTCCATTCTATGACTTCACACACCTCCATTCTATGACTTCACACACTTCTATTCTGTGACTAGACACACCTCCATTGTATGACTTCACACACCTCCATTCTATGACTTCACACCTCCATTCTCTCACTTCACACATCTCCATTCTGTCTTCACACACATCCAATCTATGACTTCACACATCTCCCTTCTATGACTTCACACACCTCCATTCTGTAACTTCACACACTTCCAATGTTTGACTTCAGAAACCTCCATTCCATGACTTCATACACATCCATTCTATGACCTCACACAACTCCTTTCTTTGACTTCACAAAATTCCATTTTGATTTCACACACCTCCACTCTGTGACTTCACACACCTCCATTTGTGACTTCACACATCACAATTTTGACTTCACACACCTCCATTCTGTGACTTCACACACCTCCATTCTGAGTTAACACACCTCCATTTGTGACTTCACACACCTCCATTCTGACTTCACACACCTCCATTCTATGACTTCACACACTTCCATTCTATGACTTCACACACCTCCATTCTGTGACTTCACACACCTCCACTCTGAGTTTACACACCTCCATTCTGTGTCTTCACACACCTCCATTCTGTGACTTCACACACCTCGTTATATGACTTCACACACCTCCATTCTGTGACCTCACACACCTCAAATCTGAGTTCACACGCCTCCATAGTGTGACTTCACACACCTCCATTCTGTGACTTCACACACCCCCATTCTATGACTTCACACACCTCCATTCTATGACTTCACACACCTCCATTCTATGACTTCACACACCTCAATTCTATGCCTTTACAAACCTCCATTCTGTGACTTCACACACCTCCATTCTATGACATCACACACCTCAATTCTGTGACTTCACACACCTCCATTCTATGACTTCACACACCTCCATTCTATGACTTCAGAAACCTACATTGTGACTTCACACACCTCCATTCTATGAGTTCACACACCTGCATTGTGACTTCACATACCTCCATTCTCTGACTTCACACACCTCCATTCCGACTTCACACACCTCCATTCTGACTTCACACACCTCAAATCTGTGACTTCACACACCTCCATTCTATGATTTCACACACCTCCATTCTATGACTTCACACAACTCGATTCTTTGACTTCACACACCTCCATTCTACGATTTCACACACCTCCATTCTGACATCACACACCTACATTCTATGACTTCACACACTTCCATTCTATGACTTCACACACCTCCATTCTGTGACTTCACTCACCTCCATTGTGAGTTCACACACCTCCATTCTGTGACTTCACACACCTCCATTCTGTGACTTCACACACCTCCATTCTGAGTTCACACACCTCCATTCTGTGACTTCACACACCTCCAATATATGACTTCACACACCTCCATTTTGTGACTTCACACACCTCCATTCTATGACTTCACACACCTCCATTCTATGACTTCACACACCTGCATTGTGACTTCACACACCTCCATTCTCTGACTTCACACACCTCCATTCTGAATTCACACATCTCCATTCTGACTTCACACACCTCAATTCTGTGACTTCACACACCTCCATTCTATGAATTCACATACCTCATTTCTGAGTTGACACACCTCCATTCTGTGACTTCACATACCTCCAATCTGACTTCACACACCTCCATTCTATGACTTCACACACCTCCATTCTGTGACATCAAAAACCACCATTCTATGACTTCACATATCTCCATTGTGACTTCACACACCTCCATTCTATGAGTTCACACAGCTCCATTCTGACCTCACACACCTCCATTCTATGACTTCACACACCTCCATTCTATGACTTCAAACACCTCCATTCTGTGATTTCACACACCTCAACTCTGTCACTTTACATACCTCCCTTCTGTGACTTCTCACACCTCCATTCTGTGATTTCACACACCTCCATTCTATGACTTCACACACCTCCATTCTTTGACTTCACACACCTCCATTCTATGACTTCACACACCTCCATTGTGACTTCACACATCGCCGTTCTGTGACTTCACACACCTCCCTTCTGTGACTTGTCACACCTCCATTTTATGACTTCACACACCTCCATTCTATGACTTCACACACATCCATTCTGTAATTTCACACGCTTCCAATGTTGGACGTCACAAACCTCCATTCCATGACTTCATACACCTCCATTCTATGACTTCACACACATCCATTCTTTGACCTCACACACCACCATCTTGACTTCACACACCTCCATTCTGTGACTTCACACACCTGAATTTGTGACTTCACACACCACAATTGTGACGTCACACACGTCTATTCTTTGACTTCACACACCTCCATTTTGACTTCACACACCTCCATTTTGTGACTTCACACACCTCCATTCTGTGACTTCACACACCTTCATTCTTACTTCAGAAACATCCATTCTATGACTTCACAAACCTCCCTTCTGTGAATTCACACACCTCCATTCTGGGTTCACACACCTCCATTCTGTGACTTCACACACCTCCATTCTATGACTTCACACACCTCCATCTGTGACTTCACACACCTCCATTCTATGACTTCACACTCCTCCATTCTATGAGTTCACACACCTCCATTCTGTGACTTCACACACCTCCATTCTATGACTTCACACACCTCCATTCTGACTCCACACACTTCCATTTTGACTTCAAAACCTCATTTTTGTGACTTCACACACCTCCATTCTATGATTTCACACACCTCCATTCTATGACTTCACACACCTCCATTCTATGACTTCCCACACCTCCTTTCTGAGTTGACACACTTCCATTCTGTGACTTCACACACCTCCAATCTGACCTCACTCTCCTCCATTCTATGACTTCACAAACCTCCATTCTATGACTTCACACACCTCCATTCTTTGACTTCACACACCTCCATTCTATGAATTCACACACCTCCATTCTTTGACTTCACACACCTCCATTCTGTGACTTCCCACACCTCCATTCTGATAATTCACACACCTCCACTCTGTGACTTTACACACCTCCACTCTGTGACTACACACACCGCCATTTTGTGATTTCACACATCTCCATTCTATGACTTCACACACCTCCATTCTATGACTTCACACATCTCTATTCTATGAATTCACACACCTCCATTGTGACTTCACACAACTCTATTCTGTGACTTCACAAACATGCCTTCTGTGACTTCACACACCTCAATTCTATGACTTCACACAACTCGATTCTTTGACTTCACACACCTCCATTCTACGATTTCACACACCTCCATTCTGACATCACACACCTACATTCTATGACTTCACACACTTCCATTCTATGACTTCACACACCTCCATTCTGTGACTTCACTCACCTCCATTGTGAGTTCACACACCTCCATTCTTTGACTTCACACACCTCCATTCTGTGACTTCACACACCTCCATTCTGAGTTCACACACCTCCATTCTGTGACTTCACACACCTCCAATATATGACTTCACACACCTCCATTTTGTGACTTTGCACACCTCCATTCTATGAGTTCACACACCTCCATTCTATGACTTCACACACCTGCATTGTGACTTCACACACCTCCATTCTCTGACTTCACACACCTCCATTCTGAATTCACACATCTCCATTCTGACTTCACACACCTCAATTCTGTGACTTCACACACCTCCATTCTATGAATTCACATACCTCATTTCTGATTTGACACACCTCCATTCTGTGACTTCACATACCTCCAATCTGACTTCACACACCTCCATTCTATGACTTCACACACCTCCATTCTGTGACATCAAAAACCACCATTCTATGACTTCACATATCTCCATTGTGACTTCACACACCTCCATTCTATGAGTTCACACAGCTCCATTCTGACCTCACACACCTCCATTCTATGACTTCACACACCTCCATTCTATGACTTCAAACACCTCCATTCTGTGATTTCACACACCTCAACTCTGTCACTTTACATACCTCCCTTCTGTGACTTCTCACACCTCCATTCTGTGATTTCACACACCTCCATTCTATGACTTCACACACCTCCATTCTTTGACTTCACACACCTCCATTCTATGACTTCACACACCTCCATTGTGACTTCACACATCGCCGTTCTGTGACTTCACACACCTCCCTTCTGTGACTTGTCACACCTCCATTTTATGACTTCACACACCTCCATTCTATGACTTCACACACATCCATTCTGTACTTTCACACGCTTCCAATGTTGGACGTCCCAAACCTCCATTCCATGACTTCATACACCTCCATTCTATGACTTCACACACATCCATTCTTTGACCTCACACACCACCATATTGACTTCACACACCTCCATTCTGTGACTTCACACACCTGCATTTGTGACTTCACACACCACAATTGTGACGTCACACACGTCTATTCTTTGACTTCACACACCTCCATTTTGACTTCACACACCTCCATTTTGTGACTTCACACACCTCCATTCTGTGACTTCACACACCTTCATTCTTACTTCAGAAACATCCATTCTATGACTTCACAAACCTCCCTTCTGTGAATTCACACACCTCCATTCTGGGTTCACACACCTCCATTCTGTGACTTCACACACCTCCATTCTATGACTTCACACACCTCCATCTGTGACTTCACACACCTCCATTCTATGACTTCACACTCCTCCATTCTATGAGTTCACACACCTCCATTCTGTGACTTCACACACCTCCATTCTATGACTTCACACACCTCCATTCTGACTCCACACACTTCCATTTTGACTTCAAAGACCTCATTTTTGTGACTTCACACACCTCCATTCTATGATTTCACACACCTCCATTCTATGACTTCATACACCTCCATTCTATGACTTCCCACACCTCCTTTCTGAGTTGACACACTTCCATTCTGTGACTTCACACACCTCCAATCTGACCTCACTCTCCTCCATTCTATGACTTCACACACCTCCATTCTATGACTTCACACACCTCCATTCTTTGACTTCACACACCTCCATTCTATGAATTCACACACCTCCCTTCTTTGACTTCACACACCTCCATTCTGTGACTTCCCACACCTCCATTCTGAGAATTCACACACCTCCACTCTGTGACTTTACACACCTCCACTCTGTTACGACACACACCTCCATTTTGTGATTTCACACACCTCCATTCTATGACTTCACACACCTCCATTCTATGACTTCACACATCTCTATTCTATGAATTCACACACCTCCATTGTGACTTCACACAACTCTATTCTGTGACTTCACAAACATGCCTTCTGTGACTTCACACACCTCAATTCTATGACTTCACACCTTCATTCTATGACTTCACATCTCCATTCTATGACTTCACACACCAACATTTATGACGTCACACACCTCCATTCTATGACTTCACACCTCCATTCTCTCACTTCACACATCTCCATTCTGTCTTCACACACATCCAGTCTATGACTTCACACATCTCCCTTCTATGACTTCACACACCTCCATTCTGTAACTTCACACACTTCCAATGTTTGACTTCAGAAACCTCCATTCCATGACTTCATACACATCCATTCTATGACCTCACACAACTCCTTTCTTTGACTTCACAAAATTCCATTTTGATTTCACACACCTCCACTCTGTGACTTCACACACCTCCATTTGTGACTTCACACATCACAATTTTGACTTCACACACCTCCATTCTGTGACTTCACACACCTCCATTCTGAGTTAACACACCTCCATTTGTGACTTCACACACCTCCATTCTGACTTCACACACCTCCATTCTATGACTTCACACACTTCCATTCTATGACTTCACACACCTCCATTCTGTGACTTCACACACCTCCACTCTGAGTTTACACACCTCCATTCTGTGTCTTCACACACCTCCATTCTGTGACTTCACACACCTCGTTATATGACTTCACACACCTCCATTCTGTGACCTCACACACCTCAAATCTGAGTTCACACGCCTCCATAGTGTGACTTCACACACCTCAATTCTGTGACTTCACACACCCCCATTCTATGACTTCACACACCTCCATTCTATGACTTCACACACCTCCATTCTATGACTTCACACACCTCAATTCTATGCCTTTACAAACCTCCATTCTGTGACTTCACACACCTCCATTCTATGACATCACACACCTCCATTCTGTGGCTTCACACACCTCCATTCTATGACTTCACACACCTCCATTCTATGACTTCAGAAACCTACATTGTGACTTCACACACCTCCATTCTATGAGTTCACACACCTGCATTGTGACTTGACATACCTCCATTCTCTGACTTCACACACCTCCAATCTGACTTCACACACCTCCATTCTGACTTCACACACCTCAAATCTGTGACTTCACACACCTCCATTCTATGATTTCACACACCTCCATTCTATGACTTCACACAACTCGATTCTTTGACTTCACACACCTCCATTCTAGGATTTCACACACCTCCATTCTGACATCACACACCTACATTCTATGACTTCACACACTTCCATTCTATGACTTCACACACCTCCATTCTGTGACTTCACTCACCTCCATTGTGAGTTCACACACCTCCATTCTGTGACTTCACACACCTCCATTCTGTGACTTCACACACCTCCATTCTGAGTTCACACACCTCCATTCTGTGACTTCACACACCTCCAATATATGACTTCACACACCTCCATTTTGTGACTTCACACACCTCCATTCTATGACTTCACACACCTCCATTCTATGACTTCACACACCTGCATTGTGACTTCACACACCTCCATTCTCTGACTTCACACACCTCCATTCTGAATTCACACATCTCCATTCTGACTTCACACACCTCAATTCTGTGACTTCACACACCTCCATTCTATGAATTCACATACCTCATTTCTGAGTTGACACACCTCCATTCTGTGACTTCACATACCTCCAATCTGACTTCACACACCTCCATTCTATGACTTCACACACCTCCATTCTGTGACATCAAAAACCACCATTCTATGACTTCACATATCTCCATTGTGACTTCACACACCTCCATTCTATGAGTTCACACAGCTCCATTCTGACTTCACACACCTCCATTCTATGACATCACACACCTCCATTCTATGACTTCAAACACCTCCATTCTGTGATTTCAGACACCTCAACTCTGTCACTTTACATACCTCCCTTCTGTGACTTCTCACACCTCCATTCTGTGATTTCACACACCTCCATTCTATGACTTCACACACCTCCATTCTTTGACTTCACACACCTCCATTCTATGACTTCACACACCTCCATTGTGACTTCACACATCGCCGTTCTGTGACTTCACACACCTCCCTTCTGTGACTTGTCACACCTCCATTTTATGACTTCACACACCTCCATTCTATGACTTCACACACATCCATTCTGTAATTTCACACGCTTCCAATGTTGGACGTCACAAACCTCCATTCCATGACTTCATACACCTCCATTCTATGACTTCACACACATCCATTCTTTGACCTCACACACCACCATATTGACTTCACACACCTCCATTCTGTGACTTCACACACCTGCATTTGTGACTTCACACACCACAATTGTGACGTCACACACGTCTATTCTTTGACTTCACACACCTCCATTTTGACTTCACACACCTCCATTTTGTGACTTCACACACCTCCATTCTGTGACTTCACACACCTTCATTCTTACTTCAGAAACATCCATTCTATGACTTCACAAACCTCCCTTCTGTGAATTCACACACCTCCATTCTGGGTTCACACACCTCCATTCTGTGACTTCACACACCTCCATTCTATGACTTCACACACCTCCATCTGTGACTTCACACACCTCCATTCTATGACTTCACACTCCTCCATTCTATGAGTTCACACACCTCCATTCTGTGACTTCACACAGCTCCATTCTATGACTTCACACACCTCCATTCTGACTCCACACACTTCCATTTTGACTTCAAAGACCTCATTTTTGTGACTTCACACACCTCCATTCTATGATTTCACACACCTCCATTCTATGACTTCACACACCTCCATTCTATGACTTCCCACACCTCCTTTCTGAGTTGACACACTTCCATTCTGTGACTTCACACACGTCCAATCTGACCTCACACTCCTCCATTCTATGACTTCACACACCTCCATTCTATGACTTCACACACCTCCATTCTTTGACTTCACACAACTCCATTCTATGAATTCACACACCTCCATTCTTTGACTTCACACACCTCCATTCTGTGACTTCCCACACCTCCATTCTGAGAATTCACACACCTCCACTCTGTGACTTTACACACCTCCACTCTGTAACTACACACACCTCCATTTTGTGATTTCACACACCTCCATTCTATGACTTCACACACCTCCATTCTATGACTTCACACATCTCTATTCTATGAATTCACACAACTCCATTGTGACTTCACACAACTCTATTCTGTGACTTCACAAACATGCCTTCTGTGACTTCACACACCTCAATTCTATGACTTCACACCTCCATTCTATGACTTCACATCTCCATTCTATGACTTCACACACCAACATTTATGACGTCACACACCTCCATTCTGTGACTTCACACACCTCCATTCTGACATCACACACCTACATTCTATGACTTCACACACTTCCATTCTATGACTTCACACACCTCCATTCTGTGACTTCACTCACCTCCATTGTGAGTTCACACACCTCCATTCTGTGACTTCACACACCTTGATTCTCTGACTTCACACACCTCCATTCTACGATTTCCCACACCTCCATTCTTTGACTTCACACATCTCCATTCTATGATTTCACACACCTCCATTCTGTGACTTCACACACCTCCATTCTGAGTTCACACACCTCCATTCTGTGACTTCACACACCTCCAACATATGACTGCACACACCTCCATTTTGTGACTTTGCACACCTCCATTCTATGACTTCACACACCTCCATTCTATGACTTCACAAACCTACATTGTGACTTCACACACACCTCCATTCTGTGACTTCACACACCTCCAATATATGACTTCACACACCTCCATTTTGTGACTTCACACACCTCCATTCTATGACTTCACACACCTCCATTCTATGACTTTACACACCTGCATTGTGACTTCACACACCTCCATTCTCTGACTTCACACACCTCCATTCTGAATTCACACATCTCCATTCTGACTTCACACACCTCAATTCTGTGACTTCACACACCTCCATTCTATGAATTCACATACCTCATTTCTGAGTTGACACACCTCCATTCTGTGACTTCACATACCTCCAATCTGACTTCACACACCTCCATTCTATGACTTCACACACCTCCATTCTGTGACTTCAAAAACCACCATTCTATGACTTCACACATTTCCATTGTGACTTCACACACCTCCATTCTATGAGTTCACACATCTCCATTCTGACTTCACACACCTCCATTCTATGACTTCGTACACCTCTATTCTGACTTCACACCCCTCCATTCTGTGACTTCACATACCTCCATTCTTTGACTTCAGACCCCTCCATTCTGTGACTTCACATACCTCCATTCTTTGACTTCACTCCCCTCCATTCTGTGCCTTCACACACCTCCACTCTGTGACTTTATACACATCCATTCTGTGACTTCACACACCTCCCTTCTGTGACTTCACACACCTCCATTCTATGACTTCCCACACCTCCATTCTTAGTCTTCACACACCTCCATTCTATGACTTCACACACTTCCATTGCTTGACATCATACACCTCCATTTTTTGACTTCACACACCTCCGTTCCATGAATTCACACACCTCCATTCTATGACTTCGCACACATTTATTCTGACTTCACACAAGTGCATTCTGTGACTTCACACACCTCCATTCTATGACTTCACACACTTCCATTGCTTGACATCATACACCTCAATTTTTTGACTTCACACACCTCCGTTCCATGAATTCACACACCTCCATTCTATGACTTCGCACACCTTTATTCTGACTTCACACAAGTGCATTCTGTGACTTCACACACCTCCATTCTGTGATTTCACACACAATCCATTCTATGACGTCACAAACCTCCATTCTTTGATTTCACACACCTCCATTCTATGACTTCACACACCTGCATTGTGACTTCATACAACTCGATTCTGTGAATTCACACACCTCCTTTCTGTGACTTCACACACCTCCATACTATGACTTCCACACACTTTCAATCTATGACTTTACAACCTCCATTCTATGACTTCACACACTTCCAATCTATGACTTCACAAACCTCCATTCTATGACTTCACAAACCTGCAATCTGACTTCACACACCTCCATTATCTGACTTCACACACCTCCATTCTATGACTTCACACACCTCCATTCTGCAATTTCACACGCTTCCAATGTTTGACTTCACAAACCTCCATTCCATGACTTCATACACCTCCATTCTATGACTTCACACACATCCATTCTTTGACCTCACACACCTCCATTTTGACTTCACACACCACCATTTTGTGACTTCACACACCAGCATTTGTGACTTTACACACCACAATTTTGACTTCACACACGTCCAGTCTTTGACTTCACACACCTCCATTTTGACTTCACACACCTCCATTCTATGACTTCACACACCTTCATTCTTACTTCAGAAACATCCATTCTATGACTTCACAAACCTCCCTTCTGTGAATTCACACCCCTCCATTCTGGGTTCACACACCTCCATTCTGTGACTTCACACACCTCCATTCTATGACTTCACACACCTCCATCTGTGACTTCATACACCTCCATTCTATGACTTCACACTCCTCCATTCTATGAGTTCACACACCTCCATTCTGTGACTTCACACACCTCCATTCTATGACTTCACACACCTCCATTCTGACTCCACACACTTCCATTTTGACTTCAAAGACCTCATTTCTGTGACTTCACACACCTCCATTCTATGATTTCACACACCTCCATTCTATGACTTCACACACCTCCATTCTATGACTTCCCACACCTCCTTTCTGAGTTGACACACTTCCATTCTGTGACTTCACACACCTCCAATCTGACCTCACACTCCTCCATTCTATGACTTCACACACCTCCATTCTTTGACTTCACACACCTCCATTCTATGAATTCACACACCTCCATTCTTTGACTTCACACACCTCCATTCTGTGACTTCCCACACCTCCATTCTGAGAATTCACACACCTCCACTCTGTGACTTTACACACCTCCACTCTGTGACTACACACACCTCCATTTTGTGATTTCACACACCTCCATTCTATGACTTCACACACCTCCATTCTATGACTTCACACATCTCTATTCTATGAATTCACACACCTCCATTGTGACTTCACACAACTGTATTCTGTGACTTCACACACATGCCTTCTTTGACTTCACACACCTCAATTCTATGACTTCACACCTCCATTCTATGACTTCACATCTCCATTCTATGACTTCACACACCAACATTTATGACGTCACACACCACCATTCTGTGACTTCACACACCTCCATTCTGACATCACACACCTACATTCTATGACTTCACACACTTCCATTCTATGACTTCACACACCTCCATTCTGTGACTTCACTCACCTCCATTGTGAGTTCACACACCTCCATTCTGTGACTTCACACACCTTGATTCTCTGACTTCACACACCTCCATTCTACGATTTCCCACACCACCATTCTGTGACTTCACATATCTCCATTCTATGATTTCACACACCTCCATTCTGTGACTTCACACACCTCCATTCTGAGTTCACACACCTCCATTCTGTGACTTCACACACCTCCAATATATGACTGCACACACCTCCATTTTGTGACTTTGCACACCTCCATTCTATGACTTCACACACCTCCATTCTATGACTTCACACACCTACATTGTGACTTCACACACACCTCCATTCTGTGACTTCACACACCACCAATATATGACTTCACACACCTCCATTTTGTGACTTCACACACCTCCATTCTATGACTACACACACCTCCATTCTATGACTTTACACACCTGCATTGTGACTTCACACACCTCCATTCTCTGACTTCACACACCTCCATTCTGAATTCACACATCTCCATTCTGACTTCACACACCTCAATTCTGTGACTTCACACACCTCCATTCTATGAATTCACATACCTCATTTCTGAGTTGACACACCTCCATTCTGTGACTTCACATACCTCCAATCTGACTTCACAAACCTCCATTCTATGACTTCACACACCTCCATTCTGTGACTTCAAAAACCACCATTCTATGACTTCACACATTTCCATTGTGACTTCACACACCTCCATTCTATGAGTTCACACAGCTCCATTCTGACTTCACACACCTCCATTCTATGACTTCGTACACCTCTATTCTGACTTCACACCCCTCCATTCTGTGACTTCACATACCTCCATTCTTTGACTTCAGACCCCTCCATTCTGTGACTTCACATACCTCCATTCTTTGACTTCACTCCCCTCCATTCTGTGCCTTCACACACCTCCACTCTGTGACTTTATACACATCCATTCTGTGACTTCACACACCTCCCTTCTGTGACTTCACACACCTCCATTCTATGACTTCCCACACCTCCATTCTAAGTCTTCACACACCTCCATTCTATGACTTCACACACTTCCATTGTTTGACATCATACACCTCCATTTTTTGACTTCACACACCTCCGTTCCATGAATTCACACACCTCCATTCTATGAGTTCACACACCTCCATTCTATGAGTTCACACACCTTCATTCTTACTTCAGCAACATCCATTCTATGACTTCAGACACCTCCATTCTATGACTTCACACACCTTCATTCTTACTTCAGCAACATCCATTCTATGACTTCACACACCTCCATTCTATGACTTCACAAACCTCCATTCTGTGACTTCACACACCTCCATTATGGGTTCACACACCTCCATTCTGTGACTTCACACACCTCGATTCTGACTTCACACACCTCCATTCTATGACTTCACGCACTTCCATTCTATGACTTCACACACCTCCATTCTGTGACTTCACATACCTCCACTCTGAGTTCACACACCTCCATTCTGTGTATTCACACACCTCCATTCTGTGACTTCACACACCTACTTCTATGACTTCACACACCTCCATTCTGTGACTTCACACACCTCAAATCTGAGTTCACACACCTCCATACTGTGACTTCACAAACCTCCATTCTGTGACTTCACACACCTCCATTCTATGACTTCACACACCTCCATTTTATGCCTTCACACACGTCCATTCTGTGACTTCGCACACCTCCATTCTATGACATCACACACCTCCATTCTGTGACTTCACACACCTCCAATCTATGACTTCAGAAACCTACATTGTTACTTCACACACCTCCATTCTATGAGTTCACACACCTGCATTGTGACTTCACACACCTCCATTATCTGACTTCACACACCTCCATTCTGACTTCACACACCTCCATTCTGACTGTACACACCTCCATTCTATGACATCACACACCTCCATTCTATGACTTTACACACCTCCTTTCTGAGTTCACACACATCCATTCTGTGACTTCACACACCTCCATTGTGACTTCGTATAACTCCATTTTCTGAGTTCACACACCTCCATTCTGACTTCACACAGCTCCATTCTCACTTCACACTCCTCCATTCTATGACTTCGCACACCTCTGTTCTGACTTCACACACCTGCATTCTGTGACTTCACACACCTCCATTCTATAACTTCACAAACCTCCATTCTGTGACTTCACACACCTCCACTCTGTGACTTTACACACCTCCATTCTATGACTTCACACACCTCCATTCTGTGATTTCACACACAATCCATTCTATGACTTCACAAACCTCCCTCCTGTGAATTCACACACCTCAATTCTGTGACTTCACACACCTCCATTCTATGACTTCACACACCTATATTGTGACTTCACACACACCTCCATTCTGTGACTTCACACACCTCCAATATATGACTTCACACACCTACATTTTGTGACTTCACACACCTCCATTCTATGACTTCACACACCTGCATTGTGACTTCACACACCTCCATTCTCTGACTTCACACACCTCCATTCTGAATTCACACATCTCCATTCTGACTTCACACACCTCAATTCTGTGACTTCACACACCTCCATTCTATGAATTCACATACCTCATTTCTGAGTTGACACACCTCCATTCTGTGACTTCACATACCTCCAATCTGACTTCACACACCTCCATTCTATGACTTCACACACCTTCATTCTGTGACTTCAAAAACCACCATTCTATGACTTCACACATCTCCATTGTGACTTCACACAACTCCATTCTCTGAGTTCACACAGCTCCATTCTGACTTGACACACCTCCATTCTGTGACTTCACATACCTCCAATCTGACTTAACACACCTCCATTCTATGACTTCACACACCTCCATTCTGTGACATAAAAAACCACCATTCTATGACTTCACACATCTCCATTGTGACTTCACACACCTCCATTCGATGAGTTCACGCAGCTCCATTCTGACTTCACACACCTCCATTCTATGACTTCACACACCTCCATTCTATGACTTCAAACACCTCCATTCTGTGACTTCACACACCTCAACTCTGTCACTTTGCACACCTCCCTTCTGTGACTTCTCACACCTCCATTCTGTGATTTCACACACCTCCATTCTATGACTTCACACACCTCCATTCTTTGACTTCACACACCTCCATTCTATGACTTGTCACACCTCCATTTTATGACTTCACACACCTCCATTCTATGACTTCACACACCTCCATTCTGTAATTTCACACACCTCCATTCTATGACTTCAAACACCTCCCTTCTGTGACTCCTCACACCTCCATTCTATGACTTCACACACCTCCATTGTGACTTCACACATCGCCGTTCTGTGACTTCACACACCTCCCTTCTGTGACTTGTCACACCTCCATTTTATGACTTCACACACCTCCATTCTATGACTTCACACACCTCCATTCTGTAATTTCACACGCTTCCAATGTTGGACGTCACAAACCTCCATTCCATGACTTCATACACCTCCATTCTATGACTTCACACACATCCATTCTTTTACCTCACACACCACCATCTTGACTTCACACACCTCCATTCTGTGACTTCACACACCTGCATTTGTGACTTCACACACCACAATTGTGACTTCACACACGTCCATTCTTTGACTTCACACACCTCCCTTTTGACTTCACACACCTCCATTTTGTGACTTCACACACCTCCATTCTATGACTTCACACACCTCCACTCTATGACTTCACACACCTACATTGTGACTTCAAACACCTACGTTCTATCAGTTCACACACCTGCATTGTGACTTCACACACCTCCGTTCTATGACTTCACACACCTCCAATCTGACTTCACACACCTCCATTCTATGAATTCCCACAGCTCCATTCTGACTTAACACATCTCCATTCTACGACTTCGCATACCTGTATTCTGACTTCACAAACCTCCCTTCTGTGAATTCACACACCTCAACTCTGTCACTTTACACACCTCCATTCTGTGCCTTCTCACACCTCCATTCTGTGATTTCACACACCTCCATTCTATGCCTTCACACACCTCCATTCTGTGGCTTCACACACCTCCATTCTGTGACTTCACACAACTCCATTGTGACTTCACAAATCTCCGTTGTGACTTCACACACCTCCCTTATGTGACTTGACACACCTCCATTCTATGACTTCATACACCTCCATTCTATGACTTCACACACCTCCATTCTGTAATTTCACACACTTCCAATGTTTGACATCACAAACCTCCATTCTTTGACTTCACACACCTCCATTCTATCACCTCTCACACCTCCATTGTGACTTCACACATCTCCGTTCTGTGACTTCACACACCTCCCTTCTCTGACTTGACACACCTCCAATCTATGATTTCACACATCTCCATTCTTTGACTTCACACACCTCCATTTTGACATCACACACCTCCATTCTGTGACTTCACACACCTCCATTTGTGACTTCACACACCACAATTTTGACTTCACACACCTCCATTCTTTGACTTCACACACCTCCATTCTTTGATTTCACACACCTCCATTTTGACTTCACACACCTCCATTTTGACTTCACACACTTCCATTCTGTGAATTCACACACCTCCATTCTGTGACTTCACACACCTCCATTGTTTGACTACACACAACTCCATTCTTTGACTTCACACCCCTCCATTCCATGACATCACACACCTCCATTCTATGAGCTCACATACCTCCATTTTATGAGTTCACACACCTCAATTTTGACTTCACACACCTCCATTCAATGACTTCACACACCTTCATTCTTACTTCAGAAACATCCATTCTATGACTTCACACACCTCCATTCTGTGACTTCACACACCTCCATTCTCTGACTTCACACACCTTCATTCTGTGACTTCACACACCTCCCCTCTGTGACTTTACACACCTCCATCCTGTGTCTTCACACACCTCCATCCTGTGAATTCACACACCTCCATTCTATGACTTCACACACCTCCATTCTATGACTTCACACACCTCCATTCTATGATTTCACACACTTATATTCTGTGACTAGACACACCTCCATTGTATGACTTCACACACCTCCATTCTATGACTTCACTCATCTGCATTCTGACTTCACACACCTCCATTCTATGACTTCACACCTCCATTCTCTCAGTTCACACATCTCCATTCTGACTTCACACACATCCAATCTATGACTTCACACATCTCCCTTCTATGACTTCACACACATCCATTCTGTAACTTCACACACTTCCAATGTTTGACTTCAGAAACCTCCATTCCATGACTTCATACACATCCATTCTATGATCTCACACAACTCCTTTCTTTGACTTCACAAAATTCCATTTTGATTTCACACACCTCCACTCTGTGACTTCACACCTCCATTTGTGACTTCACACATCACAATTTTGACTTCACACACCTCCATTCTGTGACTTCACACACCTCCATTCTGAGTTCACACACCTCCATTCTGTGATTTCACACACCTCCATTCTGTGACTTCACACACCTCCATTCTGAGTTCACACTCCTCCATTCTGTGACTTCACACACCTCCAATATATGACTTCACACACCTCCATTTTGTGACTTTGCACACCTCCATTCTATGACTTCACACACCTCCATTCTGTGACTTCACATACCTCCACTCTGAGTTCACACACCTCCATTCTGTGTATTCACACACCTCCATTCTGTGACTTCACACACCTACTTCTATGACTTCACACAGCTCCATTCTGTGACTTCACACACCTCAAATCTGAGTTCACACACCTCCATACTGTGACTTCACAAACCTCTATTCTGTGACTTCACACACCTCCATTCTATGACTTCACACACCTCCATTCTATGCCTTCACACACGTCCATTCTGTGACTTCGCACACCTCCATTCTATGACATCACACACCTGCATTCTGTGACTTCACACACCTCCATTCTATGACTTCACACACCTCCAATCTATGACTTCAGAAACCTACATTGTTACTTCACACACCTCCATTCTATGAGTTCACACACCTACATTGTGACTTCACACACCTCCATTATCTGACTTCACACACCTCCATTCTGACTTCACACACCTCCATTCTGACTGTACACACCTCCATTCTATGACATCACACACCTCCATTCTATGAGTTTACACACCTCCTTTCTGAGTTCACACACATCCATTCTGTGACTTCACACACCTCCATTGTGACTTCGTATACCTCCATTTTCTGAGTTCACACACCTCCATTCTGACTTCACACAGCTCCATTCTCACTTCACACTCCTCCATTCTATGACTTCGCACACCTCTGTTCTGACTTCACACAACTGCATTCTGTGACTTCACACACCTCCATTCTATAACTTCACAAACCTCCATTCTGTGACTTCACACACCTCCACTCTGTGACTTTACACACCTCCATTCTGTGACTTCACACACCTCCATTCTGTGATTTCACACACAATCCATTCTATGACTTCACAAACCTCCCTTCTGTGAATTCACACACCTCAATTCTGTGACTTCACACACCTCCATTCTATGACTACACACACCTACATTGTGACTTCACACACACCTCCATTCTGTGACTTCACACACCTCCAATATATGACTTCACACACCTACATTTTGTGACTTCACACACCTCCATTCTATGACTTCACACACCTGCATTGTGACTTCACACACCTCCATTCTCTGACTTCACACACCTCCATTCTGAATTCACACATCTCCATTCTGACTTCACACACCTCAATTCTGTGACTTCACACACCTCCATTCTATGAATTCACATACCTCATTTCTGAGTTGACACACCTCCATTCTGTGACTTCACATACCTCCAATCTGACTTCACACACCTCCATTCTATGACTTCACACACCTGCATTCTATGACTTCACACACCTCCATTCTGTAACTTTACACACTTCCAATATTTGACTTCACAAACCTCCATTCCATGACTTCATACACCTCCATTCTATGACTTCAAACACATCCATTCTTTGACTTCACACACCTCCATTTTGACTTCACACACCTCCATTCTTTGACTTCACACACCTCCATTTTGACTTCACACACTTCCATTCTGTGAATTCACACACCTCCATTCTGTGACTTCACACACCTCCATTGTTTGACTACACACAACTCCATTCTTTGACTTCACACACCTCCATTCCATGACAGCACACACCTCCATTCTATGAGCTCACATACCTCCATTTTATGAGTTCACACACCTCAATTTTGACTTCACACACCTCCATTCAATGACTTCACACACCTTCATTCTTACTTCAGAAACATCCATTCTATGACTTCACACACCTCCATTCTGTGACTTCACACACCTCCATTCTCTGACTTCACACACCTTCATTCTGTGACGTCACACACCTCCACTCTGTGATTTTACACACCTCCATTCTGTGTCTTCACACACCTCCATCCTGTGAATTCACACACCTCCATTCTATGACTTCACACACCTCCATTCTATGACTTCACACACCTCCATTCTATGACTTCACACACTTCTATTCTGTGACTAGACACACCTCCATTGTATGACTTCACACACCTCCATTCTATGACTTCACTCATCTGCATTCTGACTTCACACACCTCCATTCTATGACTTCACACCTCCATTCTCTCACTTCACACATCTCCATTCTGTCTTCACACACATCCAATCTATGAGTTCACACATCTCCCTTCTATGACTTCACACACCTCCATTCTGTAACTTCACACACTTCCAATGTTTGACTTCAGAAACCTCCACTCCATGACTTCATACACATCCATTCTATGACCTCACACAACTCCTTTCTTTGACTTCACAAAATTCCATTTTGATTTCACACACCTCCACTCTGTGACTTCACAAACCTCCATTTGTGACTTCACACATCACAATTTTGACTTCACACACCTCCATTCTGTGACTTCACACACCTCCACTCTGAGTTAACACAACTCCATTTGTGACTTCACACACCTCCATTCTGACTTCACACACCTCCATTCTATGACTTCACACACTTCCATTCTATGACTTCATACACCTCCATTCTGTGACTTCACACACCTCCACTCTGAGTTTACACACCTCCATTCTGTGTCTTCACACACCTCCATTCTGTGACTTCACACACCTCGTTATATGACTTCACACACCTCCATTCTGTGACCTCACACACCTCAAATCTGAGTTCACACGCCTCCATAGTGTGACTTCACACACCTCCATTCTGTGACTTCACACACCCCCATTCTATGACTTCACACACCTCCATTCTATGACTTCACACACCTCCATTCTATGACTTCACACACCTCAATTCTATGCCTTTACAAACCTCCATTCTGTGACTTCACACACCTCCATTCTATGACATCACACACCTCCATTCTGTGACTTCACACACCTCCATTCTATGACTTCACACACCTCCATTCTATGACTTCAGAAACCTACATTGTGACTTCACACACCTCCATTCTATGAGTTCACACACCTGCATTGTGACTTCACACACCTTCATTCTCTGACTTCACACACCTCCATTCTGACTTCACACACCTCCATTCTGACTTCACACACCTCAAATCTGTGACTTCACACACCTCCATTCTATGATTTCACACACCTCCATTCTATGACTTCACAGAACTCGATTCTTTGACTTCACACACCTCCATTCTACGATTTCACACACCTCCATTCTCACGTCACACACCTACATTCTATGACTTCACACACTTCCATTCTATGACTTCACACACCTCCATTCTGTGACTTCACTCACCTCAATTGTGAGTTCACACACCTCCATTCTGTGACCTCACACACCTCCATTCTGTGACTTCACACATCTCCAATATATGACTTCACACACCTCCATTTTGTGACTTTGCACACCTCCATTCTATGACTTCACACACCTCCATTCTATGACTTCACACACCTACATTGTGACTTCACACACACCTCCATTCTGTGACTTCACAAACCTCCAATATATGACTTCACACACCTACATTTTGTGACTTCACACACCTCCATTCTATGACTTCACACACCTCCATTCTATGACGTCACACACCTGCATTGTGACTTCACACACCTCCATTCTCTGACTTCACACACATCCATTCTGAATTCACACATCTCCATTCTGACTTCACACACCTCAATTCTGTGACTTCACACACCTCCATTCTATGAATTCACATACCTCATTTCTGAGTTGACACACCTCCATTCTGTGACTTCACATACCTCCAATCTGACTTCACACACCTCCATTCTATGACTTCACACACCTCCATTCTGTGACATCAAAAACCACCATTCTATGACTTCACACATCTCCATTGTGACTTCACACACCTCCATTCTATGAGTTCACAAACCTCCATTCTGACTTCACATACCTCCATTCTATGACTTCACACACCTCCATTCTATGACTACAAACACCTCCATTCTGTGATTTCACACACCTCAACTCTGTCACTTTACACACCTCCCTTCTGTGACTTCTCACACCTCCATTCTGTGATTTCACACACCTCCATTCTATGACTTCACACACCTCCATTCTATGACTTCACACACCTCCATTGTGACTTCACACATCGCCGTTCTGTGACTTCACACACCTCCTTTCTGTGACTTGTCACACCTCCATTTTATGACTTCACACACCTCCATTCTATGACTTCACACACATCCATTCTGTAATTTCACACGCTTCCAATGTTGGACGTCACAAACCTCCATTCCATGACTTCATACACCTCCATTCTATGACTTCACACACATCCATTCTTTGAGCTCACACACCACCATCATGACTTCACACACCTCCATTCTGTGACTTCACACACCTGCATTTGTGACTTCACACACCACAATTGTGACTTCACACACGTCCATTCTTTGACTTTACACACCTCCATTTTGACTTCACACACCTCCATTTTGTGACTTCACACACCTCCATTTTGTGACTTCACACACCTTCATTCTTACTTCAGAAACATCCATTCTATGACTTCACAAACCTCCCTTCTGTGAATTCACACACCTCCATTCTGGGTTCACACACCTCCATTCTGTGACTTCACACACCTCCATTCTATGACTTCACACACCTCCATCTGTGACTTCACACACCTCCATTCTTTGACTTCACACTCCTCCATTCTATGAGTTCACACACCTCCATTCTGTGACTTCACACACCTCCATTCTATGACTTCACACACCTCCATTCTGACTCCACACACTTCCATTTTGACTTCAAAGACCTCATTTTTGTGACTTCACACACCTCCATTCTATGATTTCACACACCTCCATTCTATGACTTCACACACCTCCATTCTATGACTTCCCACACCTCCTTTCTGAGTTGACACACTTCCATTCTGTGACTTCTCACACCTCCAATCTGACCTCACACTCCTCCATTCTATGAGTTCACACACCTCCATTCTATGACTTCACACACCTCCATTTTTTGACTTCACACACCTCCATTCTATGAATTCACACACCTCCATTCTTTGACTTCACACACCTCCATTCTGTGACTTCCCACACCTCCATTCTGAGAATTCACACACCTCCACTCTGTGACTTTACACACCTCCACTCTGTGACTACACACACCTCCATTTTGTGATTTCACACACCTCCATTCTATGACTTCACACACCTCCATTCTATGACTTCACACATCTCTATTCTATGAATTCACACACCTCCATTGTGACTTCACACAACACTATTCTGTGACTTCACAAACATGCCTTCTGTGACTTCACACACCTCAATTGTATGACTTCACACCTCCATTCTATGACTTCATATCTCCATTCTATGACTTCACACACCAACATTTATGACGTCACACACCTCCATTCTGTGACTTCACACACCTCCATTCTGACATCACACACCTACATTCTATGACTTCACACACCTCCATTCTGTGACTTCACTCACCTCCATTGTGAGTTCACACACCTCCATTCTGTGACTTCACACACCTTGATTCTCTGACTTCACACACCTCCATTCTACGATTTCCCTCACCTCCATTCTGTGACTTCACACATCTCCATTCTATGATTTCACACACCTCCATTCTGTGACTTCACACACCTCCATTCTGAGTTCACACACCTCCATTCTGTGACTTCACACACCTCCAATATATGACTGCACACACCTCCATTTTGTGACTTTGCATACCTCCATTCTATGACTTCACACACCTCCATTCAATGACTTCACACACCTACATTGTGACTTCACACACACCTCCAATCTGTGACTTCACACACCTCCAATATATGACTTCACACACCTCCATTTTGTGACTTCACACACCTCCATTCTATGACTTCACACACCTCCATTCTATGACTTTACACACCTGCATTGTGACTTCACACACCTCCATTCTCTGACTTCACACACCTCCATTCTGAATTCACACATCTCCATTCTGACTTCACACACCTCAATTCTGTGACTTCACACACCTCCATTCTATGAATTCACATACCTCATTTCTGAGTTGACACACCTCCATTCTGTGACTTCACATACCTCCAATCTGACTTCACACACCTCCATTCTATGACTTCACACACCTCCGTTCTGTGACTTCAAAAACCACCATTCTATGACTTCTCACATTTCCATTGTGACTTCACACACCTCCATTCTATGAGTTCACACAGCTCCATTCTGACTTCACACACCTCCATTCTATGACTTCGTACACCTCTATTCTGTCTTCACACCCCTCCATTCTGTGACTTCACATACCTCCATTCTTTGACTTCAGACCCCTCCATTCTGTGACTTCAAATACCTCCATTCTTTGACTTCACTCCCCTCCATTCTGTGCCTTCACACACCTCCACTCTGTGACTTTATACACATCCATTCTGTGACTTCACACACCTCCCTGCTGTGACTTCACACACCTCCATTCTATGACTTCCCACACCTCCATTCTAAGTCTTCACAAACCTCCATTCTATGACTTCACACACTTCCATTGCTTGACATCGTACACCTCCATTTTTTGACTTCACACACCTCCGTTCCATGAATTCACACACCTCCATTCTATGACTTCGCACACCTTTATTCTGACTTCACACAAGTGCATTCTGTGACTTCACACACCTCCATTCTATGACTTCACACACCTCCATTCTGTGATTTCACACACAATCCATTCTATGACGTCACAAACCTCCATTCTTTGATTTCACACACCTCCATTCTATGACTTCACACACCTGCATTGTGACTTCATACAACTCCATTCTGTGAATTCACACACCTCCTTTCTGTGACTTCACACACCTCCATTCTATGACTTCACACACTTCCAATCTATGACTTCACAAACCTCCATTCTATGACTTCACAAACCTGCAATCTGACTTCACATACCTCCATTATCTGACTTCACACACCTCCATTCTATGACTTCACACACCTCCATTCTGTAATTTCACACGCTTCCAATGTTTGACTTCACAAACCTTCATTCCATGACTTCATACACCTCCATTCTATGACTTCACACACATCCATTCTTTGACCTCACACACCTCCATTTTGACTTCACACACCACCATTTTGTGACTTCACACACCAGCATTTGTGACTTTACACACCACAATTTTGACTTCACACACGTCCAGTCTTTGACTTCACACACCTCCATTTTGACTTCACACACCTCCATTCTATGACTTCACACACCTTCATTCTTACTTCAGAAACATCCATTCTATGATTTCACAAACCTCCCTTCTGTGAATTCACACACCTCCATTCTGGGTTCACACACCTCCATTCTGTGACTTCACACACCTCCATTCTATGGCTTCACACACCTCCATCTGTGACTTCACACACCTCCATTCTATGAGTTCACACTCCTCCATTCTATGAGTTCACACACCTCCATTCTGTGACTTCACACACCTCCATTCTATGACTTCACACACCTCCATTCTGACTCCACACACTTCCATTTTGACTTCAAAGACCTCATTTCTGTGACTTCACACACCTCCATTCTATGATTTCACACACCTCAATTCTATGACTTCACACACCTCCATTCTATGACTTCCAACACCTCCTTTCTGAGTTGACACACTTCCATTCTGTGACTTCACACACCTCCAATCTGACCTCACACTCCTCAATTCTATGAGTTCACACACCTCCATTCTATGACTTCACACACCTCCATTCTTTGACTTCACACACCTCCATTCTATGAATTCACACACCTCCATTCTTTGACTTCACACACCTCCATTCTGTGACTTCCCACACCTCCATTCTGAGAATTCACACACCTCCACTCTGTGACTTACACAACTCCACTCTGTGACTACACACACCTCCATTTTGTGATTTCACACACCTCCATTCTATGACTTCACACACCTCCATTCTATGACTTCACACATCTCTATTCTATGAATTCACACACCTCCATTGCGACTTCACACAACTCTATTCTGTGACTTCACACACATGCCTTCTGTGACTTCACACACCTCAATTCTATGACTTCACACCTCCATTCTATGACTTCACATCTCCATTCTATGACTTCACACACCAACATTTATGACGTCACACACCTCCATTCTGTGACTTCACACACCTCCATTCTGACATCACACACCTACATTCTATGACTTCACACACTTCCATTCTATGACTTCACACACCTCCATTCTGTGACTTCACTCACCTCCATTGTGAGTTCACACACCTCCATTCTGTGACTTCACACACCTTGATTCTCTGACTTCACACACCTCCATTCTAAGATTTCCCACACCTCCATTCTGTGACTTCACACATCTCCATTCTATGATTTCACACACCTCCATTCTGTGACTTCACACACCTCCATTCTGATTTCACACACCTCCATTCTGTGACTTCACACACCTCCAATATATGACTGCACACACCTCCATTTTGTGACTTTGCACACCTCCATTCTATGACTTCACACACCTCCATTCTATGACTTCACACACCTACATTTTGATTTCACACACACCTCCATTCTGTGACTTCACACACCACCAATATATGACTTCACACACCTCCATTTTGTGAATTCACACACCTCCATTCTATGACTTCACACACCTCCATTCTATGACTTCACAAACCTCCATTCTGTGACTTCACACACCTCCATTCTGGGTTCACACACCTCCATTCTGTGACTTCACACACCTCGATTCTGACTTCACACACCTCCATTCTATGACTTCACACACTTCCATTCTATGACTTCACACACCTCCATTATGTGACTCACATACCTCCACTCTGAGTTCACACACCTCCATTCTGTGTATTCACACACCTCCATTCTGTGACTTCACACACCTACTTCTATGACTTCACACACCTCCATTCTGTGACTTCACACACCTCAAATCTGAGTTCACACACCTCCATACTGTGACTTCACAAACCTCTATTCTGTGACTTCACACACCTCCATTCTATGACTTCACACACCTCCATTCTATGCCTTCACACACCTCCATTCTGTGACTTCGCACACCTCCATTCTATGACATCACACACCTCCATTCTGTGACTTCACACACCTCCATTCTATGACTTTACACACCTCCAATCTATGACTTCAGAAACCTACATTGTTACTTCACACACCTCCATTCTATGAGTTCACACACCTGCATTGTGACTTCACACACCTCCATTATCTGACTTCACACACCTCCATTCTGACTTCACTCACCTCCATTCTGACTGTACACACCTCCATTCTATGACATCACACACCTCCTTTCTATGACTTTACACACCTCCTTTCTGAGTTCACACACATCCATTCTGTGACTTCACACACCTCCATTGTGACTTCGTATACCTCCATTCTCTGAGTTCACACACCTCCATTCTGACTTCACACAGCTCCATTCTCACTTCACACTCCTCCATTCTATGACTTCGCACACCTCTGTTCTGACTTCCCACACCTGCATTCTGTGACTTCACACACCTCCATTCTATAACTTCACAAACCTCCATTCTGTGACTTCACACACCTCCACTCTGTGACTTTACACACCTCCATTCTGTGACTTCACACACCTCCATTCTGTGATTTCACACACAATCCATTCTATGACTTCACAAACCTCCCTTCAGTGAATTCACACAACTCAATTCTGTGACTTCACACACCTCCATTCTATGACTTCACACACCTACATTGTGACTTCACACACACCTCAATTCTGTGACTTCACACTCCTCCAATATATGACTTCACACACCTACATTTTGTGACTTCACACACCTCCATTCTATGACTTCACACACCTCCATTCTATGACTTTACACACCTGCATTGTGACTTCACACACCTCCATTCTCTGAGTTCACACACCTCCATTCTGAATTCACACATCTCCATTCTGACTTCACACATCTCAATTCTGTGACTTCACACACCTCCATTCTATGAATTCACATACCTCCTTTCTGAGTTGGCACACCTCCATTCTGTGACTTCACATACCTCCAATCTGACTTCACACACCTCCATTCTATGACCTCACACACCTTCATTCTGTGACTTCAAAAACCACCATTCTATAACTTCACACATCTCCTTTGTGACTTCACACAACTCCATTCTATGAGTTCACACAGCTCCATTCTGACTTCACACACCTCCATTCTATGACTTCGTACACCTCTATTCTGACTTCACACCCCTCCATTCTGTGACTTCACATACCTCCATTCTTTGAGTTCAGACCCCTCCATTCTGTGACTTCACATACCTCCATTCTTTGACTTCACTCCCCTCCATTCTGTGCCTTCACACAGCTCCACTCTGTGACTTTACACACCTCCATTCTGTGACTTCACACACCTTCCTTCTATGACTTCACACACCTCCATTCTATGATTTCTCACACCTCCATTCTAAGTCTTCACACACCTCCATTCTATGTCTTCACACACTTCCATTGTTTGAATTCATACACCTCCATTTTTTGACTTCACACACCTCCGTTCCATGAATTCGAACACCTCCATTCTATGAGTTCACACACCTCCATTCTATGAGTTCACACACCTTCATTCTTACTTCAGCAACATCCATTCTATGACTTCAGACACCTCCATTCTATGACTTCACACACCTTCATTCTTACTTCAGCAACATCCATTCTATGACTTCACACACCTCCATTCTATGACTTCACAAACCTCCATTCTGTGACTTCACACACCTCCATTCTGGGCTCACACACCTCCATTCTGTGACTTCACACACCTCGATTCTGACTTCACACACCTCCATTCTATGACTTCACACACTTCCATTCTATGACTTCACACACCTCCATTCTGTGACTTCACATACCTCCACTCTGAGTTCACACACCTCCATTCTGTGTCTTCACACACCTCCATTCTGTGACTTCACACACCTACTTCTATGACTTCACACACCTCCATTCTGTGACTTCACACACCTCAAATCTGAGTTCACACACCTCCATACTGTGACTTCACAAACCTCTATTCTGTGACTTCACACACCTCCATTCTATGACTTCACACACCTCCATTCTATGCCTTCACACACCTCCATTCTGTGACTTCGCACACCTCCATTCTATGACATCACACACCTCTATTCTGTGACTTCACACACCTCCATTCTATGACTTCACACACCTCCAATCTATGACTTCAGAAACCTACATTGTTACTTCACACACCTCCATTCTATGAGTTCACACACCTGCATTGTGACTTCACACCTCCATTATCTGACTTCATACACCTCCATTCTGACTTCACACACCTCCATTCTGACTTCACACACCTCCATTCTATGACATCACACACCTCCATTCTATGACTTTACACACCTCCTTTCTGAGTTCACACAAATCCATTCTGTGACTTCACACACCTCCATTGTGACTTCATATACCTCCATTCTCTGAGTTCACACACCTCCATTCTGACTTCACACACTTCAATTCTATGACTTCACACAGCTCCATTCTCACTTCACACTCCTCCATTCTATGACTACGCACACCTCTGTTCTGACTTCACACACCTGCATTCTGTGACTTCACACACCTCCATTCTATGACTTCACACACCTCCATTCTGTGACTTCACACACCTCCACTCTGTGACTTTACACACCTCCATTCTGTGACTTCACACACCTCCATTCTGTGATTTCACACACAATCCATTCTATGAGTTCACAAACCTCCCTTCTGTGAATTCACACAGCTCCATTCTGTGACTTCACACACCTCCATTCTGTGACTTCACACACCTCCATTCTATGACTTCACATTCCTCCATCTGTGACTTCACACACCTCCATTCTATGACTTCACACTCCTCCATTCTCTGAGTTCACACACCTCCTTTTTGTGACTTCACACACCTCCATTCTATGACTTCACACACCTCCATTCTATGACTACACACCTCCATTCTCTGACTTCAAAAACCAACATTCTATGACTTCAAACACCTCCATTCTATGACTTCACACACCTCCATTCTGAGACTTCACACACCTGCGTTCTGTGACTTTACACACCTCCACTCTGTGACTACATACACTTCCATTCTGTGATTTCACACACCTCCATTCTTTGACTTCACACAACTCCATTCTATGAATTCACACACCTCCATTATCACTTCACACAACTCTATTCTGTGACTTCACACACCTGCCTTCTGTGACTTCACACACCTCCATTCTATGACTTCACACCTCCATTCTATGGCTTCACACCTCCATTCTATGACTTCACACACCTTGATTCTCTGACTTCACATACCTCCATTCTACGATTTCACACACCTCCATTCTGTGACTTCACACATCTAAATTCTATGATTTCACACACCTCCATTCTGAGTTCACACACCTCCATTCTGTGACTTCACAATCCTCCATTATATGACTTCACACATCTCCATTTTGTGACTTCACACACCTCCATTCTATGACTTCACACACCTCCATTCTATCACTTCACACACCTGCATTGTGACTTCATACACCTACGTTCTATCAGTTCACACACCTGCATTGTGACTTTACAAACCTCCATTCTCTGAATTCACACACCTCCATTCTGAATTCACACACCTCCATTCTGACTTCACACACCTCAATTCTGTGACTTCACACACCTCCATTCTATGACTTCACATACCTCATTTCTGAGTTGACACACCTCCATTCTGTGACTTCACATACCTCCAATCTGACTTCACACACCTCCATTTATGACTTCACACACCTCCATTCTGTGACTTCAAAAACCACCATTCTATGACTTCGCACATCTCCAGTGTGACTTCACACAACTCCATTCTGTGAGTTCACACAGCTCCATTCTGACTTCACACACCTCCATTCTATGACTTCGCAAACCTCTATTCTGACTTCACACCTCTCCATTCTGTGACTTCACATACCTCCATTCTTTGACTTCACACCCCTCCACTCTGTGCCTTCACACACCTTAAATCTGAGTTCACACACCTCCATACTGTGACTTCACACACCTCCATTCTGTGACTTCACACACCTCCATTCTATGACTTCACACACCTCCATTCTATGACTTCACACACCTCCATTTTATGCCTTCAAACACCTCCATTCTGTGACTTCACACACCTCCATTCTATGACATCACACGCCTCCATTCTGTGACTTCACACACCTCCATTCTATGACTTCACACACCTCCATTCTATGACTTCAGAAACCTACATTGTTACTTCACACACCTCCATTCTGTGACTTCACACACCTCCATTGTTTGCCTTCACACACCTCCATTTTCACTACACACACCTCCATTCTATGTCTTCACACACCTTCATTCTTACTGCAGAAATCTCCATTCTATGACTTCACAAACCTCCCTTCTGTGAATTCACACACCTCCATTCTGAGTTCACACACCTCCATTCTGTGACTTCACACACCTCATTTCTGTTACTTCACACACCTCCATTCTATGACTTCACACACCTCCATTCTATGACTTCACACACCTCCATTCTGCCTTCACAGAATTCCATTTGACTTCAAACACCTCATTTCTGTGACTTCACACACCTCCATTGTATGATTTCCCACACCTCCATTCTATGACTTCAAACACCTCCATTCTATGACTTCACACACCTCCTTTCTGAGTAGACACACCTCCATTCTGTGATTTCACACACCTCCAATTTGACTTCACACACCCCCATTCTATGACTTCACACAGCCTCATTTTGACTTCACACACTCCATTCTATGAGTTCACACACCTCCATTCTGACTCCACACACCTCCATTCTGTGACTTCACACACCTCCTTTCTGTGACTTCACACACCTCCATACCGTGACTTCCAAACACCTTCAATCTATGACTTCACACACCTCCATTCTATGACTTCACACACTTCCAGTCTATGACTTCACACACCTCCATTCTATGAATTCACACACCTCCATTTTATGGCTTCACACACCTGCATTCTGACTTCACACCCCTCCATTCCATGACTTCACACAACTGTATTCTGTGACTCCACACACCTGCCTTCTGTGACTTCACACACCTCCATTCTATGACTTCACACACAACTCCATTCTGTGACTTCACACACCTCCACTCTGTGACTTTACACACCTCTATTCTGTGATTCCCACACCTCCATTCTATGATTTCACACACAATCCATTCTATGACTTAACAAACCTCCATTCTTTGATTTCACACAACTCCATTCTATGACTTCACACACCTCCATTGTGACTTCACACAACTCCATTCTGTGACTTCACACACCTCCTTTCTGTGACTTCACACACCTCCATTCTATGACTTCACACACCTGCATTCTGACTTCACACACCTCCATTCTCTGACTTCACACACCTCCATTCTATGACTTCACACACCTCCATTCTGTAACTTTACACACTTCCAATATTTGACTTCACAAACCTCCATTCCATGACTTCATACACCTCCATTCTATGACTTCAAACACATCCATTCTTTGACTTAACACACCTCCATTTTGACTTCACACACCTCCATTCTGTGACTTCACACACCTGCATTTGTGACTTCACACACCAAAATTTTGACTTCACACACGTCCATGATTTGACTTCACACACCTCCATTCTCTGACTTCACACACCTCCATTTTGACTTCACACACTTCCATTCTGTGACTTCACACACCTCCATTCTGTGACTTCACACACCTCCATTTTATGGCTTCACAGACCTTCATTCTTACTTCAGAAACATCCATTCTATGACTTCACAAACCTCCCTTCTGTGAATTCACACACCTCCATTCTGAGTTCACACACCTCCATTCCATGACTTCACACACCTCCATTCTATGACTTCACACACCTCCATTCTGAATTCCCACACCTATATTCTGTGACTTCACACACCTCCATTCTGTGATTTCACACACAATCCATTCTATGAGTTCACAAACCTCCCTTCTGTGAATTCACACAGCTCCATTCTGTGACTTCACACACCTCCATTCTGTGACTTCACACACCTCCATTCTATGACTTCACATTCCTCCATCTGTGACTTCACACACCTCCATTCTGTGACTTCGCACACCTCCATTCTATGACATCACACACCTCCATTCTGTGACTTCACACACCTCCATTCTATGACTTCACACACCACCAATCTATGACTTCAGAAACCTACATTGTTACTTCACACACCTCCATTCTATGAGTTCACACACCTGCATTGTGACTTCACACACCTCCATTATCTGACTTCACACACCTCCATTCTGACTTCACTCACCTCCATTCTGACTGTACACACCTCCATTCTATGACATCACACACCTCCATTCTATGACTTTACACACCTCCTTTCTGAGTTCACACACATCCATTCTGTGACTTCACACACCTCCATTGTGACTTCGTATACCTCCATTCTCTGAGTTCACACACCTCCATTCTGACTTCACACAGCTCCATTCTCACTTCACACTCCTCCATTCTATGACTTCGCACACCTCTGTTCTGACTTCCCACACCTGCATTCTGTGACTTCACACACCTCCATTCTATAACTTCACAAACCTCCATTCTGTGACTTCACACACCTCCACTCTCTGACTTTACACACCTCCATTCTGTGACTTCACACACCTCCATTCTGTGATTTCACACACAATCCATTCTATGACTTCACAAACCTCCCTTCAGTGAATTCACACAACTCAATTCTGTGACTTCACACACCTCCATTCTATGACTTCACACACCTACATTGTGACTTCACACACACCTCCATTCTGTGACTTCACACTCCTCCAATATATGACTTCACACACCTACATTTTGTGACTTCACACACCTCCATTCTATGACTTCACACACCTCCATTCTATGACTTTACACACCTGCATTGTGACTTCACACACCTCCATTCTCTGAGTTCACACACCTCCATTCTGAATTCACACATCTCCATTCTGACTTCACACACCTCAATTCTGTGACTTCACACACCTCCATTCTATGAATTCACATACCTCCTTTCTGAGTTGGCACACCTCCATTCTGTGACTTCACATACCTCCAATCTGACTTCACACACCTCCATTCTATGACCTCACACACCTTCATTCTGTGACTTCAAAAACCACCATTCTATAACTTCACACATCTCCTTTGTGACTTCACACAACTCCATTCTATGAGTTCACACAGCTCCATTCTGACTTCACACACCTCCATTCTATGACTTCGTACACCTCTATTCTGACTTCACACCCCTCCATTCTGTGACTTCACATACCTCCATTCTTTGAGTTTAGACCCCTCCATTCTGTGACTTCACATACCTCCATTCTTTGACTTCACTCCCCTCCATTCTGTGCCTTCACACAGCTCCACTCTGTGACTTTACACACCTCCATTCTGTGACTTCACACACCTTCCTTCTGTGACTTCACACACCTCCATTCTATGATTTCTCACAACTCCATTCTAAGTCTTCACACACCTCCATTCTATGTCTTCACACACTTCCATTGTTTGAATTCATACACCTCCATTTTTTGACTTCACACACCTCCGTTCCATGAATTCGAACACCTCCATTCTATGAGTTCACACACCTCCATTCTATGAGTTCACACACCTTCATTCTTACTTCAGCAACATCCATTCTATGACTTCAGACACCTCCATTCTATGACTTCACACACCTTCATTCTTACTTCAGCAACATCCATTCTATGACTTCACACACCTCCATTCTATGACTTCACAAACCTCCATTCTGTGACTTCACACACCTCCATTCTGGGCTCACACACCTCCATTCTGTGACTTCACACACCTCGATTCTGACTTCACACACCTCCATTCTATGACTTCACACACTTCCATTCTATGACTTCACACACCTCCATTCTGTGACTTCACATACCTCCACTCTGAGTTCACACACCTCCATTCTGTGTCTTCACACACCTCCATTCTGTGACTTCACACACCTACTTCTATGACTTCACACACCTCCATTCTGTGACTTCACACACCTCAAATCTGAGTTCACACACCTCCATACTGTGACTTCACAAACCTCTATTCTGTGACTTCACACACCTCCATTCTATGACTTCACACACCTCCATTCTATGCCTTCACACACCTCCATTCTGTGACTTCGCACACCTCCATTCTATGACATCACACACCTCTATTCTGTGACTTCACACACCTCCATTCTATGACTTCACACACCTCCAATCTATGACTTCAGAAACCTACATTGTTACTTCACACACCTCCATTCTATGAGTTCACACACCTGCATTGTGACTTCACACCTCCATTATCTGACTTCATACACCTCCATTCTGACTTCACACACCTCCATTCTGACTTCACACACCTCCATTCTATGACATCACACACCTCCATTCTATGACTTTACACACCTCCTTTCTGAGTTCACACACATCCATTCTGTGACTTCACACACCTCCATTGTGACTTCATATACCTCCATTCTCTGAGTTCACACACCTCCATTCTGACTTCACACACTTCAATTCTATGACTTCACACAGCTCCATTCTCACTTCACACTCCTCCATTCTATGACTACGCACACCTCTGTTCTGACTTCACACACCTGCATTCTGTGACTTCACACACCTCCATTCTATGACTTCACACACCTCCATTCTGTGACTTCACACACCTCCACTCTGTGACTTTACACACCTCCATTCTGTGACTTCACACACCTCCATTCTGTGATTTCACACACAATCCATTCTATGAGTTCACAAACCTCCCTTCTGTGAATTCACACAGCTCCATTCTGTGACTTCACACACCTCCATTCTGTGACTTCACACACCTCCATTCTATGACTTCACATTCCTCCATCTGTGACTTCACACACCTCCATTCTATGACTTCACACTCCTCCATTCTATGAGTTCACACACCTCCTTTTTGTGACTTCACACACCTCCATTCTATGACTTCACACACCTCCATTCTATGACTTCACACACCTCCATTCTCTGACTTCAAAAACCAACATTCTATGACTTCAAACACCTCCATTCTATGACTTCACACACCTCTATTCTGAGACTTCACACACCTCCGTTCTGTGACTTTACACACCTCCACTCTGTGACTACATACACTTCCATTCTGTGATTTCACACACCTCCATTCTTTGACTTCACACACCTCCATTCTATGAATTCACACACCTCCATTATCACTTCACACAACTCTATTCTGTGACTTCACACACCTGCCTTCTGTGACTTCACACACCTCCATTCTATGACTTCACACCTCCATTCTATGGCTTCACACCTCCATTCTATGACTTCACACACCTTGATTCTCTGACTTCACATACCTCCATTCTACGATTTCACACACCTCCATTCTGTGACTTCACACATCTAAATTCTATGATTTCACACACCTCCATTCTGAGTTCACACACCTCCATTCTGTGACTTCACAATCCTCCATTATATGACTTCACACATCTCCATTTTGTGACTTCACACACCTCCATTCTATGACTTCACACACCTCCATTCTATCACTTCACACACCTGCATTGTGACTTCACACACCTACGTTCTATCAGTTCACACACCTGCATTGTGACTTTACAAACCTCCATTCTCTGAATTCACACACCTCCATTCTGAATTCACACACCTCCATTCTGACTTCACACACCTCAATTCTGTGACTTCACACACCTCCATTCTATGACTTCACATACCTCATTTCTGAGTTGACACACCTCCATTCTGTGACTTCACATACCTCCAATCTGACTTCACACACCTCCATTTATGACTTCACACACCTCCATTCTGTGACTTCAAAAACCACCATTCTATGACTTCGCACATCTCCAGTGTGACTTCACACACCTCCATTCTGTGAGTTCACACAGCTCCATTCTGACTTCACACACCTCCATTCTATGACTTCGCAAACCTCTATTCTGACTTCACACCTCTCCATTCTGTGACTTCACATACCTCCATTCTTTGACTTCACACCCCTCCACTCTGTGCCTTCACACACCTTAAATCTGAGTTCACACACCTCCATACTGTGACTTCACACACCTCCATTCTGTGACTTCACACACCTCCATTCTATGACTTCACACACCTCCATTCTATGACTTCACACACCTCCATTTTATGCCTTCAAACACCTCCATTCTGTGACTTCACACACCTCCATTCTATGACATCACACGCCTCCATTCTGTGACTTCACACACCTCCATTCTATGACTTCACACACCTCCATTCTATGACTTCAGAAACCTACATTGTTACTTCACACACCTCCATTCTGTGACTTCACACACCTCCATTGTTTGCCTTCACACACCTCCATTTTCACTACACACACCTCCATTCTATGTCTTCACACACCTTCATTCTTACTGCAGAAATCTCCATTCTATGACTTCACAAACCTCCCTTCTGTGAATTCACACACCTCCATTCTGAGTTCACACACCTCCATTCTGTGACTTCACACACCTCATTTCTGTTACTTCACACACCTCCATTCTATGACTTCACACACCTCCATTCTATGACTTCACACACCTCCATTCTGCCTTCACAGAATTCCATTTGACTTCAAACACCTCATTTCTGTGACTTCACACACCTCCATTCTATGATTTCCCACACCTCCATTCTATGACTTCAAACACCTCCATTCTATGACTTCACACACCTCCTTTCTGAGTAGACACACCTCCATTCTGTGATTTCACACACCTCCAATTTGACTTCACACACCCCCATTCTATGACTTCACACAGCCTCATTTTGACTTCACACACTCCATTCTATGAGTTCACACACCTCCATTCTGACTTCACACACCTCCATTCTGTGACTTCACACACCTCCTTTCTGTGACTTCACACACCTCCATACCGTGACTTCCAAACACCTTCAATCTATGACTTCACACACCTCCATTCTATGACTTCACACACTTCCAGTCTATGACTTCACACACCTCCATTCTATGAATTCACACACCTCCATTTTATGGCTTCACACACCTGCATTCTGACTTCACACCCCTCCATTCCATGACTTCACACAACTGTATTCTGTGACTTCACACACCTGCCTTCTGTGACTTCACACACCTCCATTCTATGACTTCACACACAACTCCATTCTGTGACTTCACACACCTCCACTCTGTGACTTTACACACCTCTATTCTGTGATTCCCACACCTCCATTCTATGATTTCACACACAATCCATTCTAAGACTTAACAAACCTCCATTCTTTGATTTCACACAACTCCATTCTATGACTTCACACACCTCCATTGTGACTTCACACAACTCCATTCTGTGACTTCACACACCTCCTTTCTGTGACTTCACACACCTCCATTCTATGACTTCACACACCTGCATTCTGACTTCACACACCTCCATTCTCTGACTTCACACACCTCCATTCTATGACTTCACACACCTCCATTCTGTAACTTTACACACTTCCAATATTTCACTTCACAAACCTCCATTCCATGACTTCATACACCTCCATTCTATGACTTCAAACACATCCATTCTTTGACTTAACACACCTCCATTTTGACTTCACACACCTCCATTCTGTGACTTCACACACCTGCATTTGTGACTTCACACACCAAAATTTTGACTTCACACACGTCCATGATTTGACTTCACACACCTCCATTCTCTGACTTCACACACCTCCATTTTGACTTCACACACTTCCATTCTGTGACTTCACACACCTCCATTCTGTGACTTCACACACCTCCATTTTATGGCTTCACAGACCTTCATTCTTACTTCAGAAACATCCATTCTATGACTTCACAAACCTCCCTTCTGTGAATTCACACACCTCCATTCTGAGTTCACACACCTCCATTCCATGACTTCACACACCTCCATTCTATGACTTCACACACCTCCATTCTGAATTCCCACACCTATATTCTGTGACTTCACACACCTCAATTTCTGACTTCACACACCACCATTCTATGACTTCACACACCTCCATTGTGACTTCACACAACTCCATTCTATGAGTTCACACACCTCCATTCTGACTTCACACACCTCCATTATATAACTTAGCACACCTCAATTCTGACTTCACACACCAACATTCTGTGACTTCACACACCTCCATGACATGACTTTACATACTTCCATTCGATGACTTCACACACCTCCATTCTTTGACTTCACACACCACCATTTTGACTTCACACACCTCCAATCTGTGACTTTACACACGTCCATTTGTGACTTCACACACCACCTTTTTGACTTCACACACCTCCGTTCTTTGACTTCACACACCTCCATTCTATGAATTCACACACCTCCATTGTGACTTCACACAACTCTATTCTGTAACTTCTCATACCTGCCTTCTGTGACTTCACACACCTCCATTCTATGACTTCACACACCTCCATTCTATGACTTCACACCTCCATTCTATGACTTCATACACCAACATTTATGGTGTCACATACCTCCATTCTGTGACTTCACACACCTCCATTGTGACATCACACACCTCCATTCTATGACTTCATACACTTCCATTCTATTACTTCACACACCTCCATTCTGTGACTTCACTCACCTCCATTGTGAGTTCACACACCTCAATTCTGTGACTTCACACACCTCCATTATGTGACTTCACACCCTTCGATTCACTGACTTCACACACCTCCATTCTATGACTTCACACACCTCCATTCTGTGACTTCACACACCTCCATTCTGAGTTCACACACCTCCATTCTGACTGTACACACCTCCATTCTGACTTCACTCACCTCCATTCTGACTGTACACACCTCCATTCTATGACATCACACACCTCCATTCTATGACTTTACACACCTCCTTTCTGAGTTCACACACATTCATTCTGTGACTTCACACACCTCCATTGTGACTTCGTATACCTCCATTCTCTGAGTTCACACACCTCCATTCTGACTTCACACAGCTCCATTCTCACTTCACACTCCTCCATTCTATGACTTCGCACACCTCTCTTCTGACTTCACACACCTGCATTCTGTGACTTCACACACCTCCATTCTGTAACTTCACAAACCTCCATTCTGTGACTTCACACACCTCCACTCTGTGACTTTACACACCTCCATTCTGTGACTTCACACACCTCCATTCTGTGATTTCACACACAATCCATTCTATGACTTCACAAACCTCCCTTCTGTGAATTCACACAACTCAATTCTGTGACTTCACACACCTCCATTCTATGACTTCACACACCTACATTGTGACTTCACACACACCTCCATTCTGTGACTTCACACTCCTCCAATATATGACTTCACACACCTACATTTTGTGACTTCACACACCTCCATTCTATGACTTCACACACCTCCATTCTATGACTTTACACACCTGCATTGTGACTTCACACACCTCCATTCTCTGACTTCACACACATCTATTCTGAATTCACACATCTCCATTCTGACTTCACACACCTCAATTCTGTGACTTCACACACCTCCATTCTATGAATTCACATACCTCATTTCTGAGTTGACACACCTCCATTCTGTGACTTCACATACCTCCAATCTGACTTCACACACCTCCATTCTATGACTTCACACACCTTCATTCTGTGACTTCAAAAACCACCATTCTATGACTTCACACATTTCCATTGTGACTTCACACAACTCCATTCTATGAGTTCACACAGCTCCATTCTGACTTCACACACCTCCATTCTATGACTTCGTACACCTCTATTCTGTCTTCACACCCCTCCATTCTGTGACTTCACATACCTCCATTCTTTGAGTTCAGACCCCTCCATTCTGTGACTTCACATACCTCCATTCTTTGACTTCACTCCCCTCCATTCTGTGCCTTCACACAGCTCCACTCTGTGACTTTACACACCTCCATTCTGTGACTTCACACACCTTCCTTCTGTGACTTCACACACCTCCATTCTATGATTTCTCACACCTCCATTCTAAGTCTTCACACACCTCCATTCTATGTCTTCACACACTTCCATTGTTTGAATTCATACACCTCCATTTTTTGACTTCACACACCTCCGTTCCATGAATTCGAACACCTCCATTCTATGAGTTCACACACCTCCATTCTATGAGTTCACACACCTTCATTCTTACTTCAGCAACATCCATTCTATGACTTCAGACACCTCCATTCTATGACTTCACACACCTTCATTCTTACTTCAGCAACATCCATTCTATGACTTCACAAACCTCCATTCTGTGACTTCACACACCTCCATTCTGGGCTCACACACCTCCATTCTGTGACTTCACACACCTCGATTCTGACTTCACACACCTCCATTCTATGACTTCACACACTTCCATTCTATGACTTCACACACCTCCATTCTGTGACTTCACATACCTCCACTCTGAGTTCACACACCTCCATTCTGTGTCTTCACACACCTCCATTCTGTGACTTCACACACCTACTTCTATGACTTCACACACCTCCATTCTGTGACTTCACACACCTCAAATCTGAGTTCACACACCTCCATACTGTGACTTCACAAACCTCTATTCTGTGACTTCACACACCTCCATTCTATGACTTCACACACCTCCATTCTATGCCTTCACACACCTCCATTCTGTGACTTCGCACACCTCCATTCTATGACATCACACACCTCTATTCTGTGACTTCACACACCTCCATTCTATGACTTCACACACCTCCAATCTATGACTTCAGAAACCTACATTGTTACTTCACACACCTCCATTCTATGAGTTCACACACCTGCATTGTGACTTCACACCTCCATTATCTGACTTCATACACCTCCATTCTGACTTCACACACCTCCATTCTGACTTCACACACCTCCATTCTATGACATCACACACCTCCATTCTATGACTTTACACACCTCCTTTCTGAGTTCACACACATCCATTCTGTGACTTCACACACCTCCATTGTGACTTCATATACCTCCATTCTCTGAGTTCACACACCTCCATTCTGACTTCACACACTTCAATTCTATGACTTCACACAGCTCCATTCTCACTTCACACTCCTCCATTCTATGACTACGCACACCTCTGTTCTGACTTCACACACCTGCATTCTGTGACTTCACACACCTCCATTCTATGACTTCACACACCTCCATTCTGTGACTTCACACACCTCCACTCTGTGACTTTACACACCTCCATTCTGTGACTTCACACACCTCCATTCTGTGATTTCACACACAATCCATTCTATGAGTTCACAAACCTCCCTTCTGTGAATTCACACAGCTCCATTCTGTGACTTCACACACCTCCATTCTGTGACTTCACACACCTCCATTCTATGACTTCACATTCCTCCATCTGTGACTTCACACACCTCCATTCTATGACTTCACACTCCTCCATTCTATGAGTTCACACACCTCCTTTTTGTGACTTCACACACCTCCATTCTATGACTTCACACACCTCCATTCTATGACTTCACACACCTCCATTCTCTGACTTCAAAAACCAACATTCTATGACTTCAAACACCTCCATTCTATGACTTCACACACCTCTATTCTGAGACTTCACACACCTCCGTTCTGTGACTTTACACACCTCCACTCTGTGACTACATACACTTCCATTCTGTGATTTCACACACCTCCATTCTTTGACTTCACACACCTCCATTCTATGAATTCACACACCTCCATTATCACTTCACACAACTCTATTCTGTGACTTCACACACCTGCCTTCTGTGACTTCACACACCTCCATTCTATGACTTCACACCTCCATTCTATGGCTTCACACCTCCATTCTATGACTTCACACACCTTGATTCTCTGACTTCACATACCTCCATTCTACGATTTCACACACCTCCATTCTGTGACTTCACACATCTAAATTCTATGATTTCACACACCTCCATTCTGAGTTCACACACCTCCATTCTGTGACTTCACAATCCTCCATTATATGACTTCACACATCTCCATTTTGTGACTTCACACACCTCCATTCTATGACTTCACACACCTCCATTCTATCACTTCACACACCTGCATTGTGACTTCACACACCTACGTTCTATCAGTTCACACACCTGCATTGTGACTTTACAAACCTCCATTCTCTGAATTCACACACCTCCATTCTGAATTCACACACCTCCATTCTGACTTCACACACCTCAATTCTGTGACTTCACACACCTCCATTCTATGACTTCACATACCTCATTTCTGAGTTGACACACCTCCATTCTGTGACTTCACATACCTCCAATCTGACTTCACACACCTCCATTTATGACTTCACACACCTCCATTCTGTGACTTCAAAAACCACCATTCTATGACTTCGCACATCTCCAGTGTGACTTCACACACCTCCATTCTGTGAGTTCACACAGCTCCATTCTGACTTCACACACCTCCATTCTATGACTTCGCAAACCTCTATTCTGACTTCACACCTCTCCATTCTGTGACTTCACATACCTCCATTCTTTGACTTCACACCCCTCCACTCTGTGCCTTCACACACCTTAAATCTGAGTTCACACACCTCCATACTGTGACTTCACACACCTCCATTCTGTGACTTCACACACCTCCATTCTATGACTTCACACACCTCCATTCTATGACTTCACACACCTCCATTTTATGCCTTCAAACACCTCCATTCTGTGACTTCACACACCTCCATTCTATGACATCACACGCCTCCATTCTGTGACTTCACACACCTCCATTCTATGACTTCACACACCTCCATTCTATGACTTCAGAAACCTACATTGTTACTTCACACACCTCCATTCTGTGACTTCACACACCTCCATTGTTTGCCTTCACACACCTCCATTTTCACTACACACACCTCCATTCTATGTCTTCACACACCTTCATTCTTACTGCAGAAATCTCCATTCTATGACTTCACAAACCTCCCTTCTGTGAATTCACACACCTCCATTCTGAGTTCACACACCTCCATTCTGTGACTTCACACACCTCATTTCTGTTACTTCACACACCTCCATTCTATGACTTCACACACCTCCATTCTATGACTTCACACACCTCCATTCTGCCTTCACAGAATTCCATTTGACTTCAAACACCTCATTTCTGTGACTTCACACACCTCCATTCTATGATTTCCCACACCTCCATTCTATGACTTCAAACACCTCCATTCTATGACTTCACACACCTCCTTTCTGAGTAGACACACCTCCATTCTGTGATTTCACACACCTCCAATTTGACTTCACACACCCCCATTCTATGACTTCACACAGCCTCATTTTGACTTCACACACTCCATTCTATGAGTTCACACACCTCCATTCTGACTTCACACACCTCCATTCTGTGACTTCACACACCTCCTTTCTGTGACTTCACACACCTCCATACCGTGACTTCCAAACACCTTCAATCTATGACTTCACACACCTCCATTCTATGACTTCACACACTTCCAGTCTATGACTTCACACACCTCCATTCTATGAATTCACACACCTCCATTTTATGGCTTCACACACCTGCATTCTGACTTCACACCCCTCCATTCCATGACTTCACACAACTGTATTCTGTGACTTCACACACCTGCCTTCTGTGACTTCACACACCTCCATTCTATGACTTCACACACAACTCCATTCTGTGACTTCACACACCTCCACTCTGTGACTTTACACACCTCTATTCTGTGATTCCCACACCTCCATTCTATGATTTCACACACAATCCATTCTAAGACTTAACAAACCTCCATTCTTTGATTTCACACAACTCCATTCTATGACTTCACACACCTCCATTGTGACTTCACACAACTCCATTCTGTGACTTCACACACCTCCTTTCTGTGACTTCACACACCTCCATTCTATGACTTCACACACCTGCATTCTGACTTCACACACCTCCATTCTCTGACTTCACACACCTCCATTCTATGACTTCACACACCTCCATTCTGTAACTTTACACACTTCCAATATTTCACTTCACAAACCTCCATTCCATGACTTCATACACCTCCATTCTATGACTTCAAACACATCCATTCTTTGACTTAACACACCTCCATTTTGACTTCACACACCTCCATTCTGTGACTTCACACACCTGCATTTGTGACTTCACACACCAAAATTTTGACTTCACACACGTCCATGATTTGACTTCACACACCTCCATTCTCTGACTTCACACACCTCCATTTTGACTTCACACACTTCCATTCTGTGACTTCACACACCTCCATTCTGTGACTTCACACACCTCCATTTTATGGCTTCACAGACCTTCATTCTTACTTCAGAAACATCCATTCTATGACTTCACAAACCTCCCTTCTGTGAATTCACACACCTCCATTCTGAGTTCACACACCTCCATTCCATGACTTCACACACCTCCATTCTATGACTTCACACACCTCCATTCTGAATTCCCACACCTATATTCTGTGACTTCACACACCTCAATTTCTGACTTCACACACCACCATTCTATGACTTCACACACCTCCATTGTGACTTCACACAACTCCATTCTATGAGTTCACACACCTCCATTCTGACTTCACACACCTCCATTATATAACTTAGCACACCTCAATTCTGACTTCACACACCAACATTCTGTGACTTCACACACCTCCATGACATGACTTTACATACTTCCATTCGATGACTTCACACACCTCCATTCTTTGACTTCACACACCACCATTTTGACTTCACACACCTCCAATCTGTGACTTTACACACGTCCATTTGTGACTTCACACACCACCTTTTTGACTTCACACACCTCCGTTCTTTGACTTCACACACCTCCATTCTATGAATTCACACACCTCCATTGTGACTTCACACAACTCTATTCTGTAACTTCTCATACCTGCCTTCTGTGACTTCACACACCTCCATTCTATGACTTCACACACCTCCATTCTATGACTTCACACCTCCATTCTATGACTTCATACACCAACATTTATGATGTCACATACCTCCATTCTGTGACTTCACACACCTCCATTGTGACATCACACACCTCCATTCTATGACTTCATACACTTCCATTCTATTACTTCACACACCTCCATTCTGTGACTTCACTCACCTCCATTGTGAGTTCACACACCTCAATTCTGTGACTTCACACACCTCCATTATGTGACTTCACACCCTTCGATTCACTGACTTCACACACCTCCATTCTATGACTTCACACACCTCCATTCTGTGACTTCACACACCTCCATTCTGAGTTCACACACCTCCATTCTGACTGTACACACCTCCATTCTGACTTCACTCACCTCCATTCTGACTGTACACACCTCCATTCTATGACATCACACACCTCCATTCTATGACTTTACACACCTCCTTTCTGAGTTCACACACATTCATTCTGTGACTTCACACACCTCCATTGTGACTTCGTATACCTCCATTCTCTGAGTTCACACACCTCCATTCTGACTTCACACAGCTCCATTCTCACTTCACACTCCTCCATTCTATGACTTCGCACACCTCTCTTCTGACTTCACACACCTGCATTCTGTGACTTCACACACCTCCATTCTGTAACTTCACAAACCTCCATTCTGTGACTTCACACACCTCCACTCTGTGACTTTACACACCTCCATTCTGTGACTTCACACACCTCCATTCTGTGATTTCACACACAATCCATTCTATGACTTCACAAACCTCCCTTCTGTGAATTCACACAACTCAATTCTGTGACTTCACACACCTCCATTCTATGACTTCACACACCTACATTGTGACTTCACACACACCTCCATTCTGTGACTTCACACTCCTCCAATATATGACTTCACACACCTACATTTTGTGACTTCACACACCTCCATTCTATGACTTCACACACCTCCATTCTATGACTTTACACACCTGCATTGTGACTTCACACACCTCCATTCTCTGACTTCACACACATCTATTCTGAATTCACACATCTCCATTCTGACTTCACACACCTCAATTCTGTGACTTCACACACCTCCATTCTATGAATTCACATACCTCATTTCTGAGTTGACACACCTCCATTCTGTGACTTCACATACCTCCAATCTGACTTCACACACCTCCATTCTATGACTTCACACACCTTCATTCTGTGACTTCAAAAACCACCATTCTATGACTTCACACATTTCCATTGTGACTTCACACAACTCCATTCTATGAGTTCACACAGCTCCATTCTGACTTCACACACCTCCATTCTATGACTTCGTACACCTCTATTCTGTCTTCACACCCCTCCATTCTGTGACTTCACATACCTCCATTCTTTGAGTTCAGACCCCTCCATTCTGTGACTTCACATACCTCCATTCTTTGACTTCACTCCCCTCCATTCTGTGCCTTCACACAGCTCCACTCTGTGACTTTACACACCTCCATTCTGTGACTTCACACACCTTCCTTCTGTGACTTCACACACCTCCATTCTATGATTTCTCACACCTCCATTCTAAGTCTTCACACACCTCCATTCTATGTCTTCACACACTTCCATTGTTTGAATTCATACACCTCCATTTTTTGACTTCACACACCTCCGTTCCATGAATTCGAACACCTCCATTCTATGAGTTCACACACCTCCATTCTATGAGTTCACACACCTTCATTCTTACTTCAGCAACATCCATTCTATGACTTCAGACACCTCCATTCTATGACTTCACACACCTTCATTCTTACTTCAGCAACATCCATTCTATGACTTCACAAACCTCCATTCTGTGACTTCACACACCTCCATTCTGGGCTCACACACCTCCATTCTGTGACTTCACACACCTCGATTCTGACTTCACACACCTCCATTCTATGACTTCACACACTTCCATTCTATGACTTCACACACCTCCATTCTGTGACTTCACATACCTCCACTCTGAGTTCACACACCTCCATTCTGTGTCTTCACACACCTCCATTCTGTGACTTCACACACCTACTTCTATGACTTCACACACCTCCATTCTGTGACTTCACACACCTCAAATCTGAGTTCACACACCTCCATACTGTGACTTCACAAACCTCTATTCTGTGACTTCACACACCTCCATTCTATGACTTCACACACCTCCATTCTATGCCTTCACACACCTCCATTCTGTGACTTCGCACACCTCCATTCTATGACATCACACACCTCTATTCTGTGACTTCACACACCTCCATTCTATGACTTCACACACCTCCAATCTATGACTTCAGAAACCTACATTGTTACTTCACACACCTCCATTCTATGAGTTCACACACCTGCATTGTGACTTCACACCTCCATTATCTGACTTCATACACCTCCATTCTGACTTCACACACCTCCATTCTGACTTCACACACCTCCATTCTATGACATCACACACCTCCATTCTATGACTTTACACACCTCCTTTCTGAGTTCACACATATCCATTCTGTGACTTCACACACCTCCATTGTGACTTCATATACCTCCATTCTCTGAGTTCACACACCTCCATTCTGACTTCACACACTTCAATTCTATGACTTCACACAGCTCCATTCTCACTTCACACTCCTCCATTCTATGACTACGCACACCTCTGTTCTGACTTCACACACCTGCATTCTGTGACTTCACACACCTCCATTCTATGACTTCACACACCTCCATTCTGTGACTTCACACACCTCCACTCTGTGACTTTACACACCTCCATTCTGTGACTTCACACACCTCCATTCTGTGATTTCACTCACAATCCATTCTATGAGTTCACAAACCTCCCTTCTGTGAATTCACACAGCTCCATTCTGTGACTTCACACACCTCCATTCTGTGACTTCACACACCTCCATTCTATGACTTCACATTCCTCCATCTGTGACTTCACACACCTCCATTCTATGACTTCACACTCCTCCATTCTATGAGTTCACACACCTCCTTTTTGTGACTTCACACACCTCCATTCTATGACTTCACACACCTCCATTCTATGACTTCACACACCTCCATTCTCTGACTTCAAAAACCAACATTCTATGACTTCAAACACCTCCATTCTATGACTTCACACACCTCCATTCTGAGACTTCACACACCTCCGTTCTGTGACTTTACACACCTCCACTCTGTGACTACATACACTTCCATTCTGTGATTTCACACACCTCCATTCTTTGACTTCACACACCTCCATTCTATGAATTCACACACCTCCATTATCACTTCACACAACTCTATTCTGTGACTTCACACACCTGCCTTCTGTGACTTCACACACCTCCATTCTATGACTTCACACCTCCATTCTATGGCTTCACACCTCCATTCTATGACTTCACACACCTTGATTCTCTGACTTCACATACCTCCATTCTACGATTTCACACACCTCCATTCTGTGACTTCACACATCTAAATTCTATGATTTCACACACCTCCATTCTGAGTTCACACACCTCCATTCTGTGACTTCACAATCCTCCATTATATGACTTCACACATCTCCATTTTGTGACTTCACACACCTCCATTCTATGACTTCACACACCTCCATTCTATCACTTCACACACCTGCATTGTGACTTCACACACCTACGTTCTATCAGTTCACACACCTGCATTGTGACTTTACAAACCTCCATTCTCTGAATTCACACACCTCCATTCTGAATTCACACACCTCCATTCTGACTTCACAAACCTCAATTCTGTGACTTCACACACCTCCATTCTATGACTTCACATACCTCTTTTCTGAGTTGACACACCTCCATTCTGTGACTTCACATACCTCCAATCTGACTTCACACACCTCCATTTATGACTTCACACACCTCCATTCTGTGACTTCAAAAACCACCATTCTATGACTTCGCACATCTCCAGTGTGACTTCACACAACTCCATTCTGTGAGTTCACACAGCTCCACTCTGACTTCACACACCTCCATTCTATGACTTCGCAAACCTCTATTCTGACTTCACACCTCTCCATTCTGTGACTTCACATACCTCCATTCTTTGACTTCACACCCCTCCACTCTGTGCCTTCACACACCTTAAATCTGAGTTCACACACCTCCATACTGTGACTTCACACACCTCCATTCTTTGACTTCACACACCTCCATTCTATGACTTCACACACCTCCATTCTATGACTTCACACACCTCCATTTTATGCCTTCAAACACCTCCATTCTGTGACTTCACACACCTCCATTCTATGACATCACACGCCTCCATTCTGTGACTTCACACACCTCCATTCTATGACTTCACACACCTCCATTCTATGACTTCAGAAACCTACATTGTTACTTCACACACCTCCATTCTGTGACTTCACACACCTCCATTGTTTGCCTTCACACACCTCCATTTTGACTACACACACCTCCATTCTATGTCTTCACACACCTTCATTCTTACTGCAGAAATCTCCATTCTATGACTTCACAAACCTCCCTTCTGTGAATTCACACACCTCCATTCTGAGTTCACACACCTCCATTCTGTGACTTCACACACCTCATTTCTGTTACTTCACACACCTCCATTCTATGACTTCACACACCTCCATTCTATGACTTCACACACCTCCATTCTGCCTTCACAGAATTCCATTTGACTTCAAACACCTCATTTCTGTGACTTCACACACCTCCATTCTATGATTTCCCACACCTCCATTCTATGACTTCAAACACCTCCATTCTATGACTTCACACACCTCCTTTCTGAGTAGACACACCTCCATTCTGTGATTTCACACACCTCCAATTTGACTTCACACACCCCCATTCTATGACTTCACACAGCCTCATTTTGACTTCACACACTCCATTCTAGGAGTTCACACACCTCCATTCTGACTTCACACACCTCCATTCTGTGACTTCACACACCTCCTTTCTGTGACTTCACACACCTCCATACCGTGACTTCCAAACACCTTCAATCTATGACTTCACACACCTCCATTCTATGACTTCACACACTTCCAGTCTATGACTTCACACACCTCCATTCTATGAATTCACACACCTCCATTTTATGGCTTCACACACCTGCATTCTGACTTCACACACCTCCATTCCATGACTTCACACAACTGTATTCTGTGACTTCACACACCTGCCTTCTGTGACTTCACACACCTCCATTCTATGACTTCACACACAACTCCATTCTGTGACTTCACACACCTCCACTCTGTGACTTTACACACCTCTATTCTGTGATTCCCACACCTCCATTCTATGATTTCACACACAATCCATTCTATGACTTAACAAACCTCCATTCTTTGATTTCACACAACTCCATTCTATGACTTCACACACCTCCATTGTGACTTCACACAACTCCATTCTGTGACTTCACACACCTCCTTTCTGTGACTTCACACACCTCCATTCTATGACTTCACACACCTGCATTCTGACTTCACACACCTCCATTCTCTGACTTCACACACCTCCATTCTATGACTTCACACACCTCCATTCTGTAACTTTACACACTTCCAATATTTGACTTCACAAACCTCCATTCCATGACTTCATACACCTCCATTCTATGACTTCAAACACATCCATTCTTTGACTTAACACACCTCCATTTTGACTTCACACACCTCCATTCTGTGACTTCACACACCTGCATTTGTGACTTCACACACCAAAATTTTGACTTCACACACGTCCATGATTTGACTTCACACACCTCCATTCTCTGACTTCACACACCTCCATTTTGACTTCACACACTTCCATTCTGTGACTTCACACACCTCCATTCTGTGACTTCACACACCTCCATTTTATGGCTTCACAGACCTTCATTCTTACTTCAGAAACATCCATTCTATGACTTCACAAACCTCCCTTCTGTGAATTCACACACCTCCATTCTGAGTTCACACACCTCCATTCCATGACTTCACACACCTCCATTCTATGACTTCACACACCTCCATTCTGAATTCCCACACCTATATTCTGTGACTTCACACACCTCAATTTCTGACTTCACACACCACCATTCTATGACTTCACACACCTCCATTGTGACTTCACACAACTCCATTCTATGAGTTCACACACCTCCATTCTGACTTCACACACCTCCATCTATGACTTCACACACCTACATTCTGACTTCACACACCTCCATTATATAACTTAGCACACCTCAATTCTGACTTCACACACCAACATTCTGTGACTTCACACACCTCCATGACATGACTTTACATACTTCCATTCGATGACTTCACACACCTCCATTCTTTGACTTCACACACCTCCATTTTGACTTCACACACCTCCATTCTGTGACTTTACACACGTCCATTTGTGACTTCACACACCACCTTTTTGACTTCACACACCTCCGTTCTTTGACTTCACACACCTCCATTCTATGAATTCACACACCTCCATTGTGACTTCACACAACTCTATTCTGTAACTTCTCATACCTGCCTTCTGTGACTTCACACACCTCCATTCTATGACTTCACACACCTCCATTCTATGACTTCACACCTCCATTCTATGACTTCATACACCAACATTTATGATGTCACATACCTCCATTCTGTGACTTCACACACCTCCATTGTGACATCACACACCTCCATTCTATGACTTCATACACTTACATTCTATTACTTCACACAACTCCATTCTGTGACTTCACTCACCTCCATTGTGAGTTCACACACCTCTATTCTGTGACTTCACACACCTCCATTATGTGACTTCACACCCTTCGATTCACTGACTTCACACACCTCCATTCTATGACTTCACACACCTCCATTCTGTGACTTCACACACCTCCATTCTGAGTTCACACACCTCCATTCTGTGACTTCACACACCTACATTATATGACTTCTCACACCTCCATATTGTGACTTTACACACCTCCATTCTATGACTTCACACACCTACATTGTGACTTCACACACCTACGTTCTATCAGTTCACACACCTGCATTGTGACTTCACACACCTCCATTCTGACTTCACACACCTCAATTCTGTGACTTCACACACTTCCATTCTATGATTTCCCACACCTGCATTCTTTGACTTCACACACCTCCATTCTATGACTTCACATACCTCCTTTCTGTGTTGACACACCTCCATTCTGTGACTTCACATACCTCCAATCTGACTTCATACATCTCCATTGTGACTTCACACACTTCCGTTCTATGAGTTAACACAGCTCCATTCTGACTTCACACACCTCCATTCTATGACTTCGAACACCTCTATTCTGACTTCACACCCCTCCATTCTGTGACTTCACATACCTCCATTCTTTGACTTCACACCCCTCCATTCTGTGCCTTCACACACCTCCACTCTGTGAGTTTACACACCTCCATTCTGTGACTTCACACACCTCCTTTCTGTGACTTCACACACCTCCATTCTATGACTTCACAAACCTCCATTCCATGACTTCATACATCTCCATTCTGTGACTTCACACCCCTCCTTTCTTTGATTTCACACACAGCCATTTTGACTTCACACACCACAATTCTATGACTCCACACACCTCCATTTGTGACTTCACACATCACAATTTTGACTTCACACACCTCCATTCTGTGACTTAACACACCTCCATTATGTGACTTCACACACCTCAATTTTGACTTCACACACTTCCATTCTGTGACTTCACAAACCTCCATTCTGTGACTTCACACACCTCCATTGTTTGATTTCGCACTCCTCTATTCTTGGATTTCACACACCTCCATTCCATGACTTCACACATCTCCATTCTATGAGGTCCCACATCTCTAATCTATGACTTCACACACCTTCATTCTTACTTCACAAACATCCATTCTATGACTTCACACACCCCCATTCTGTGACTTCACAAACCTCCATTCTGTGACTTCACACACCTCCATTCTGAATTCACACAGCTCCTTTCTATGACTTCACATACCTCCTTCTGTGACTTCACACACCTCTATTCTATGACTTCACACACCTCCATTGTGATTTCACACACCTCCCTTCTATGTGTTCACACACCTCCATTCTGACTTTACACACCTCAGTTCTATCACTTCACACACCTCCATTCTGACTTCACACACCTCCAATCTGTGACTTTTCACACCTCCATTCTATGATTTCACACACCTCCATTCCATGACTTCACACACCTCCATTCTATGACTTCACACACCTCCATTCTGAATTCACACACCTATATTCTGTGACTTCCCACACCTCAATTTCTGACTTCACACACCTCCATTCTATGACTTCACACACCTCCATTCTGTAACTTCACATACCATCATTCTATGACTTCACACACCTCCATTGTGACTTCACATACCTCCATTCTATGAGTTCACACACCTCCATTCTGACTTCACACACCTCCGTTCTATGAGTTCACACACCTCCATTCTGACTTCACACATCTCCATTCTATGACTTAGCACACATCAATTCTGATTTCACACACCTCCATTCTGTGACTTCACACACCTCCATGACATGACTTTACATACCTCCATTCGATGACTTCACACACCTCCATTCTTTGACTTCACACACCTCCATTTTGACTTCACACACCTCCATTCTGTGACTATACACACGTCCATTTGTGACTTCGCACACCACCTTTTTGACTTCACACACCTTCACTCTGTTACTTCACACACCTCCATTTTGTGACTTCACACACCTCCGTTTTGACTTCACACAATCCATTCTGTGACTTCACACACCTCCATTGTTTGACTTCACACACCTCTATTGTTTGACTTCACACACCTCCATTCCATGACTTCACAACCTCCATTCTCTGAGTTCACACACCTTCATTCTATGACTTCACAAACTCCATTTTTACTTCCCACACCTCCATTCTATGACTTCACACACCTCCATTCTGTGACTGCAAAAACACCCATTCTATGACTTCACACACCTCCATTGTGACTTCACACACCTCCATTCTATGAGTTCACACACCTCCATTCTTACTTCACACACCTCCATTCTAAGACTTCACACACCTCCATTCTATGACTTCGCACACCTCTATTCTGACTTCACACACCTCCATTCTATGACTTCACACACCTGCATTGTCACTTCAGACACCTCGATTCTGTGACTTCACACACCTCCCTTCTGTGACTTCACACATCTCCATTCTATGACTTCACACACCTCCATTCTATGACTTCCCACACATCCATTCTATGACTTCAAACACTTCCAATCTATGACTTCACACACCTCCATTCTATGACTTCACACACCTCCATTCTATGAGTTCACAAACCTGCATTCTGACTTCACACACCTCCATTCTATCACTTCATACACCTCCATTCTATGACTTCACACACCAACATTCTATGACTTCACACACCTCCATTATGTGACTTCACACATCTCCATTCTGACTTCACACTCCTCCATTCAATGACTTCACACACCTCCATTCTGTGACTTCACACACCTCCATTCTGTAACTTCACACACTTCCATTGTTTGACTTCACAAACCTCTATTCCATGACTTCATACACCTCCATTCTATGACTTCACACACCTCCATTCTGTGACTTCACACACCTCCTTTCTGTGACTACACACAACTACATTCTGTGATTTCACACACCTCCATTCTATGACTTCACACACCTCCATTCTTTGACTTCACACACCTCCATTCTATGAATTCACACACCAACATTTATGACGTCACATACCTCCATTCTGTGACTTCACACACCTCCATTCTGACATCACATCCCTCCATCTATGACTTCACACACTTCCATTCTATGACTTCACACACCCCAATTCTGTGACTTCACTCACCTCCATTGTGAGTTCACACACCTCCATTCTGTGACTTCACACACCTCGATTCTCTGACTTCACACACCTCCATTCTGTGACTTCACACATCTCCATTCTATGACTTCACACACCTCCATTCTGTGACTTCACACACCTCCATTCTGTGAATTCACACATCTCCATTATATGACTTCACACACCTCCATTTTGTGACTTCACACACCTCCTTTCTGAGTTGACACACCTCCATTCTTTTACTTCACACACCTCCAATTTGACTTCACACACCTCCATTCTATGACTTCACACACCTGCATTCTATGACTTCACACACCTCCATTCTATGACTTCACACCTCCATTCTGAGACTTCACATACCTCCATTCTGTGACTTCACTCACTTCCATTGTGAGTTCACACACCTCCATTCTGTGACTTCACACAGAGTTTGGCGTAGTGGTAGAGTACTTGCCTAGCATGCACGAAGACCTGCGTTCAATTCCTCAATACCACATACTTAGAAAAATGCTGGAAGTGGTGCTGAGGCTGAAGTGGTAGAGCACTAGCCTTGAGAAAATATAAGGACAGTTCTCAGTCCCTGAGTTCAAGCCCAGCACTGGCCAAATCAAAAGTAGTAGAGCACTGGCATTGAACTGAAGATCTGAGGAACAGCCCAGGCACAGAGTTCAAGCACCACAAACAACAACAACAAAATCTATAAAATGGCAGTGGTGGTTTTAAACTAAGCAATAATAGAATAGAAACTGGTAAAATACATATTTCTGTGTAAGCAAAATAGCCAGACTTATGCATTAGAACAGGATAGCAACTTGAAAAAAATTTTGTTTTCCATCTCACTAGGTCCTGTCTCTTAATTTATTCAAGTAAGTAAAATGCTGGGTTTTATAATCATTGCTCTGAATATTAGAAAATCATAATATCTCTCATTAACCAACAAAGACCAGGAACTGGGGCTTCGTTCAAATGGCAGAGTATCAGGCAAGAGAAGGAAAAATTGAATTAAGAACTTGAAGTTCTTGATCCAGAACCTGCATAGTAACAGAGCAGCAGCCTGGTGATGGTACCTCACACTTATAATCTTAGCTACTCAGGAGGCTAAGATCTGAGAATCAAAGTTTAAAGCCAGCCAAAGTACCCAGTTAACTGCCAGAAAAACCAGAAGTGGCACTGTGGCTCACAGATTAAAGCACTAGCCTTGAGCTGAAGAGCTCAGGGACAGTGCCCAGGCCCAGAGTTCAAGCCCCACAATTGACAAAAATCAAACAAGCAAACAAAACTCACAAAGAAGCCTGCAGACCACAGTGGTTCTGCTGAGTCTCTTCTCTATGGGGATCAGGAAACATTTCACTTTTTCTGTCTCTTCCCATCTCAACATTCATACTAAAATAAGACTGTGTTGAAAGTTTCAATTTATAAAAATGTTTTTCATGAAGCACCCTGAAATATTCATCGCTTACATCTCAATTGAAGATAGTTGATTTGGGGCTGCATTGGTAGAGTGCTAGCCTTGAGCAGAAAAGGTCAGGGATAGAGCTGAAGTACTCAGTTGAAGACCCAGTGCCAACACACAAAAGAAATTATGCACTTTATACATATTTACTAATTTCTTAATGAATTTTTCAGTCTGTATAAATATAGGGTACATTCCTTGTTACTTAAGTAAGATTGCTCTTTTTTTTTCTTTTTGCCAGTCCTACGGCTTGGACTCAGGGCCTAGACATTTTCATTGGACTCGCTTGCCCAAGGTGAGTGCTCTGCCTCTTGAGACACAGCGCCACTTCTAGCTTTTTTCTTGAGTATGCGGTACCGGTGAATAGAACCTAGGTCTTCATGCATTCTAGGTGAGCACTCTACCATTAGGCTACATTCCCAGGCAGTGAGATTCCTCTTACAGTCATTGTATGTTCACAGAGTTTGATCTCACACACTGTAGGGCCCTGATCGGCTTTGACCTGTGATCCTAAGCCCTGAGCCTCCTAAGTAGCTGAAATTAAGTTGTGAGCCAGCATGATGGCTTCCATTCCCAATTGTCCAGAAAAAAGGACATACTAAAGCCACTAGCACAATTATGCTCATTGCAGCACTATTTACCATAGCAAAGCTATGAAACCAACCCAGATGCCACTCAGTAGATGACTGAATCAAGAAGATGTGGTACTTATACACAATGGAATGCTATGCTGCATCAGAAGGAAAGACATCGCCCCATTTGTAAGGAAATTGAAAGACTTGGAAAAATTCATATTAAGTGAAGCAAGCCAGACCCAAAGAAACATAAGCTCAATGGTTTCCCTCATTTGTAATAATTAGTTCACATCTAGGACTCTCCTAGCAGAGGATTACAATAACTCAAAAACCTAGGTATATAAGGTCATATAGGATGAGACTAAATGAAAGGATCTCTAGGATATGGGAACAAGAGCTATATCTTGTGTCATCGTTGCTCTTAATCTTGTGTGATTTTTGTCCTTAATCTACTATGTTATTTCTCATCTCTTATTTTGCCCTTTGGTTAATGTCAGATTGTTACTGTATCTGATTTTTTCCCTGGCATATTGTATATATGTTTATTTGTTTATGTCAAATAGGAAAGGGAAGGGGGGAAACAAGATGATTGGGAAGGGGAGGGGAGAGGGAACTGGGGACAAAAACATATGGAGTGGAATAAATGTGTGAGGAGTAATGCAGTCCACTACCTGTAAATGTAATCGTAACCCCTCTATACATTACCCTGAAAATAAAAAAGAGACTATAAAAATATCTGTAGAAAATGAGGCTGGATGATGGAAACAACCAGATGCCCTACTACAAAAAATGTAATACACACACACACACACACACACACACACACACACACACACAAACGCACGCACACACAATGGAATGATACATAGCCAACTGACAAGATAAAATAATGGCATTCTCGGGGAAGTGGATGAAAAGGAAAAAAATCATATTAAGTGAAGTAAGCCAAACTCAAAGGAACATAGGCCCAAGAGTCTCCCTCATTTGTCAAATGCAGTAGAAACCTTGGGCTCTGGTACCAGAGATTTACAATAGAACAAAATCTAGAGACATCGTGACAAATAGTATGACACTAAATGTAAGGACCTCCAAGATAAAGAAACAAAACTCATATAATGAGTGATTGTTGTCCTTAATGAACTATGTGATCTCTTATCTCTTTTGCTATCCCTTGGTTATATCATATTGTTACAATATTTCACCTTGTTTTCTGATATATTTCATATGTGCCTAATTGGTTATTTGAAATTGGAGAGGGAAGGGGGGAAATGAACATGAGTGGGGGTAGGGGAAGGGAAATGGGGACCATATCATTACATGGGGTATCAAAGTTTGAGAAGTAATGCACCTTCTATCTGGTGAATATAATGTAACCCTTCTATAAATTACAATAAAAATAAATACATAAAAAGAAGATCTGCACAGAAAAAAATAATAATGGCATTTTTGGGGTAGTGGATGAAATTAGAGTGAATCCTGTTGAGTGAGATAAGTCAAGACCAAGGAACAAAAGGTACATGGTATCCTTAATATATAGATATTAGTTTCCAACAGTAGTAGAGTGATGATTGAATAGTTGATACCCAAAGTTCTGGACATAATTTTGGAGATACAAACATAACTACATAGACATAAAAATCTAGGATAGACTATACACTCTGTAGACATGTGTTTTATTATAGATTAATCTGTATCTATGACATACAAAGACTCAGCTTAATTTTTACTATATTCTAAAATCTATGTGCCAGTGATTGTATAGCGATTCCCTTCTTGAATACTTGTTGGTTAAACGTGACATTTGAAATATGATGTAAAATTCAATGTTAATAATTTTTTTCTAAAAAAAGAGGCTAGAGGTAAATACCACTAATGTACTTGCTCTAAGTGGTACAGAAATTTTCTTAATGAATCAAGGGGTTTTACTACATCTTTATGCAATTATTTTAGTGCTGAGTGTTCTACACTCAAGGATACTTCTGGAAAGATGATATAGCTGACTGTGTAGATGGTATGAAGACATACTGGCCTAAACGTAGAATAAAGCATTGGTAAGTGGCTGTTAGCTGTCCAAATTCTACTGGAATATGTGGAATGAATTTATTAAGCACAATGCAGGCTCTTAGTCAGATCAGGATCAAGATTATGTGGTTCCATCAGATGAATGAGGAAAGATCAGAAAAATCTACTAAGATATGCAGATATACTTTTTAAACTAAGGTATCTGGACTCCTTTTTTTTTCTTTCTTGGTGGGGAGCTTGAACTTTGGACCTGGGCAAGGTCTCTTAGTTCTTTTTCCTCAAGGCTAATGCTGTACCAGTTTTAGCCACAACTCCACTTAGTTTTTGGGTGGATAAGTGGAGAGAAGAATCTTACAGTTTTTTTGTTTTCGTTTTTTTTGCTTGCAAAGGCTTTGAATCACCTTCTCCGTGGCTAGTAGAATGACAATTATGACCCTCCGGCGCCTGGCTAGTGATTTTTTGAAAATTGGACTTTCTTCCAAATCACGTAACTGGTTCCTAGCAAAGTTTTGAAGCCTGACTTAAATGTGACAGATTTTTGTCACTTGGAGACACTCTGTGCTGAACGTTAGAAATCTACCAGCTGAGTCACAGTGGCACTTCCAGTTTTTGTTTATGTGGTGCTGAGGAATGGAATCCAGGGTTTCATACATGCTAGGCAAGCTGCATTTTCAGCCCAAGGTTTTATGTTTTGTTTTTTCAGTGTTGTTGCTTCTAAGGTACTGTATGATGTTCTTTCATTTTCTTTGCTTTTTACCTCTTTTCTTCTTTTTCCCTTTAGTTTTATTCTCTGTAGTCACTGTGTTGAATTCGGGTACCCTGTGTCTTGTACATAGGTTTAGGTGATTTGGGGAATGGTGAGGGTATAATAAAATGGTAAAAAAAAAAAACAAACAAAGGAAAATGGGTGAACCAATTGAACAGTGATACTTGGAAGACACTAAACGGAAATGAACTGAACAATCTGGGTAGAGAGGGGGCTGAGGGTAGGAAAACAGAGAAAAAGGAGGGAGGGGATAACAATTTTCTTAAGAAATATGTTCATTACTTATGTAACCGTATGCCAACTATATATTGACTTAACAAAAGAAATTAACTTAAAAAATAATTTAGCCGGGTGTGGTGGCTCACACTTTTAAATGTAGCTAATCAAGAGGCTGGGATCCAAGGATAGCAGTTCAAAGTCAGCCTGGGCACTGAAGTCCATGTGACTCTTATCTCCAATTAACCACCAGAAACCCAGAAGTGGCCCTATGGCTCAAGGGATAGTGCAGTAGTCTTGAGCTGAAAAGCTCAGTGACAAAACCCAGGTGCAGAATTGCAGTACCATGACTTGAATGATGAATGATACTAGCCAGGCTCTGTGAGCTCACACTTGGAATCCTATCTACAGAGAATCAGGTTTGAATCCAGCCCAAACAAATTGCATGATATTCTGATTTACAGTTCATTACCAAAAATCTGGAGGTGGATCTGTGGATCAAGTGGTAGAACACTAGCCTGAAGCAAAAAAAAAACATTTAAGGACAGTTCCCAGGCCCTGGGTTCAAGTCCCAAGACTTGCATAAAACAAACAAAATGTGACGCTGAGTCCTACATCATTTACTGTTATAGTTCAATATTCTTGATATGCGTCTTAGAAATTAAGTCCCTAGCAAATACTCTCCCCTGAAATTCTGCTTCATAGCTGATTCATAGAATTTCAGCATCATTACTATCACCTTCCAGTTAGCATAGCAGTCTACTACTGAAAATTTGAAGAAAACTTTTGAGTAATCCTAATAAATCTGTGTATCATTTGCACACACATCAAATCAGCAGCAGCTATGTTCTACTATTATCTAAATGTATTTAATCCCTTCTTGAGTTAATGAGCCTTAAAGAGTAAAACATATGAAATAGTTATGAAACTAACAGTCACCATTCTTCTACCTAATATTGTAATATAAGTTTATAAATGCAAGGACTATTCTGAAGTGTGCAGAAGATAGCTTCTAATTATAATATTCTCATGAAGTATAGTTTTTAAGAAACATGTTGCTTGCTTTGGGAAGGCAAAGGCAAGGAAAAATGATATAAGTAAGTTCCCTATTTATCAGAAGGAAAATACTATTGGGTTTAGATCAACTTCATTCATTCCGTGCTGATGAAACAAATATTTGCAATTCCTGAGGCCAATCACTTCATTGTGATGCACAATCAGCCAGCTTAGATCAATCTTCCAAAAAAGGAAAGGAACAAATGAGAAGCAATTAAGGTTTCCAAAATGAACCAGGTGGTGGTGGCAGCTCACACTGTTAATTCTATCTACTCAAGGCCTGAAATCCAAGGATCTGGATTAAGTCTGTCTGGGATGAAAATACTCCTGTCTGAAACATCATCTCTGTTATCACAGCCCAGCTGATACACTCTGCCCAACAGGTTCCAAACACCAAAGTCCATCTCCTATCTGAAATACTAGCAAACGTACTCACACATTATTTCCTCTTTGGGAGATAGTTGAAACATGTACCAGAAACATTTCCCTGGCTTCAGAGTGGAAGTGGAAATATATACTCACTTGAAGCCCATCTAGTAAATTACAGTCAATCATCTTTCCTCACATCTTGTTAGTTAAATTGAAAATGAGTGTTTGGATAAGAAGCGATGTGTATGAGCATACAGGTTGTAAAAGTACTGTAATCCTAGCTACTCAAGATAAGCTGAGACCTGAGGATTCCAGGTCAAAATCAGCCATGCAATAAATTCCATAAGACTTTTACCTCTAATTAACCAGCAAAAAACAGAACGTTGAATTGTGCTTAAAATGCCACAGGCCTAAGCTTTGCATAAAAGTGCTAAGGGTTAGCATTCAGGATGCCCATTCTCTCCACTCCTTTTTAACATAGTACTAGAACGCCTAGGCAGTGCAATAAGGCAAGAAACAAGCATAAAGCGGATCCAAGTAGGGAAAGAGGAAATAAAACTATCCCTCTTTGCAGATGACATGATTCTGTATTTAAAGAATCCTATAGACCCTACTCCCAAGCTCCTTGTGCTGATTAAAAGCTTTGGAAGGGTAGCAGGCCATAAAATCAACCCTCACAAATCAACTGCCTTCCTTTACGCCAACACTGAGAGGAACGAGGCAATAATCAGGAAAGAAACTCCTTTCACAGTAGCCTCAAAGAAAATAAAGTACCTAGGAATTAGCTTAACTAAGAATGTAAAGGGCCGTTTAGATGAAAACTTTAAAACCATAAAAAAGGAAATTAAAGCAGAACTAAGGAAATGGAAAAACCTCCCATGCTCCTGGATTGGAAGAATCAACATTGTGAAAATGACAATCTTGCCAAGGGCTATCTACAAAATAAATGTAATACCAATCAACATCCCAATGTCATTCTTTAAAGAAATAGAAGAGGCAATTCAAAATTACATATGGAATAATAAAAGACCCCGTATAGCAATAACACTTTTTAGCAGAAAGAACAGCGCTGGAGGAATTTCAATTCCAATCTTAAGACTCTATTACAGAGCTATAATTCTCAAAACAGCTTGGTACTGGCACAAGAACAGGCCTGAAGTCCAATGGAGTAGAACTGCGGACCCAGATATTAAACCACAGACCTATGGCCACCTAATCTTTGACCAGGGAGCCAAAAAAATAGAATGGAAGAAAGATAGCCTCTTCAACAAGTTGTGCTGGAAGAACTGGTTAAACACCTGCACAAAACTAAAGTTGGATCCTTCTTTGTCACCTTGCACTAGAATTAACACCAAATGGATCAAAGACCTGGAGGTAAAAGCTGACACACTGAAAAGTTTACAGGAAGGAATAGGAGATACACTAGGCCTCCTTGGCAAAGGTCGAAACTTTCTTAATAAGGACCAAGAATCACAACAAATCAGAGAAAGGCTGGATAAGTGGGACTGCAGAGCTTTTGTATGGCAACGGATATAGCTAGTAAACTAATCAGGAAGCCTACAGAGTGGGAGAAGATCTTCACCAACCAAACAACGGACAAAGGCCTCATATCTAAAATATATCAACAACGCAAAAAATTGAATCACTCCAAAACTAACCTCCAAAGTAACACCCATCCCATTAAAAATGGGCCAAAGACTTAAAGAGAGTCTTCTCTGAAGAAGAAACAAAAATGGCCTATAGACACATGAAGAAATGCTCCACATCTCTGGTCATAAAAGAAATGCAAATCAAAACAATTGTAAGATTCCACCTCACTCCAGTTAGAATGGCCAGGATCAGGAAAACGAATGACAACAGATCCTGGAGGGGATGCGGCCAGGAAGGATCACTACTACACTGTTGGTGGGAGTGCAAACTCATTCAACCACTATGGAAAGCAGTGTGGCAGTGCCTCAAAAGGCTAAACATAGAACTCCCCTATGACCCAGCAATTCCACTACTTGGCATTTACCCAACAATCCAGAAAAAAGGGCATACTAAACCCACTAGCACAACAATGTTCATTGCAGCACTATTCACCATAGTAAAGATATGGAACCAACCCAGATGTCCCTCAGTTGATGAGTGGATCAACAAGTTGTGGTATTTGTACACAATGAAATTCTATGCTGCTGTCAGAAAGAATGACATCGCCCCATTTGTTAGGAAATGGAAAGACTTAGAACAAATCATATTAAGTGAAGTAAGCCAGACTCAAAGGAACTTAAGCTCAGTGGTTTCCCTCATTCGTCATAATCAGTAGAAACCTTGGGCTCTACTAGCAGAGATTGTCAATAGAGCAAAAGGCCATATATAAGGCCATATAATGTGAAGCTAATTGAAAGGACCTCCAGGATATTGACACAAAAGCCATATAATGAATGATTGCTGTCCTTAATGTACTATGTTGTCTCTCATCTCGTTTGCTGTCCCTTGGTTATCCCATATTGGTATAGTAGCTCACTTTATCTTGTATATTGAATTTATGTGTATTTGGATATTTGAAATTTGATAGGGAAGGGGGGAAAACCAAGATAGGTGGGGGGTGTGGGGTTGAAGGGAAATGGGTACCAAGACATGTGAAAGGGTATCAATGTATGTGAATTAATGCACCTTCTATCTGGCAAATATCATCTAACCCTTTTACTAATTACAATAAAAAAATGAAAAAAAAGAAAGTTGTAGTGTGTGGGGAGGATGATGGGGTCAAATACATTTCTTCTTAGAAATATACCTCATCTGGTTGCCCTGGATTTTTCTGGCCTTCTTCTTAGAGAAAGTTCTGTTATACTGGATTTGTGGCTTGGCAATGATCTAGCATGTACATCTTCGAGTAAGACATCCACAATTTCCATGCCTGAGACTCGAGTTTCCTGACCTTTGGCAACAGCACAGCAACATCTTTCTTCCTCCTGAGCCACAGGCCAAGTGAGCTGGCTTGAGCTGGTTCTTAGTTACAGTGGCTTGGTTACCAGGGTTTCATATTCTGTTCCATTGTGAGGGAGGCAGGGTCACCTTTCAGGGCCAATGATCAAAGATCCTTGCTCACAAAAGACCTCACCAAAGACATACTGGAGGCTGAACATCTCCGCAATCTCACAATATACATGTGGATGTAGTAAACAGCACACCTTATTTGTCCAATCCCAATGTCTTCCACTAGGCCCAACTACCAGTCTGGTCTCAGGCTCAAGGAGCCTTTCTTAGGTAAGATCCAAACTTAAGGGTCAATATTGCCCTCATCCTTTACAAAACATTTGCTTCACAGTGCCTTCTCTGCCTGCATTTTGCCCCTTGTCGAATTTTTTTTGTTTTTGCTAGTCTTGGGATTTGACTTCAGAGTGTGAACATTGTTCTTGGGCTTTCTTTAGGCTTTAGCTGTCCCACCGAGACACAGCACCACTTGCAGCGTTTTCTATGTATGTGGTAATGAGGAATAAAACCTGAGTCTTTTTGCTTCGTAGCCAAGTACTCTACCACTACGTGAAACACACAGGGAATCTTGCACATATTTTTGACGTCAATCTACTAGGATATTATTAGGTTTCTGTATCCTAATCAATTTTTTCCTGATGATTAGCTTTGCTGTCAAGTGTAAAAAATGCAAGAGGGAAAACCACAGAAGAATTAGTGAAATTAAAAAAAAAGCATTACACACAGTTAAGTGTTCATTCTTTGTAGGAGAAAGGATATTTTGATATGATGATGATGACTTTATAATTACTATGTCAGGGTGGAGAATTTGGCATAGTGGTAGAATGCTTGCCTAGCATCCATGAAGATCTGGGTTTGATTGCTCAGTATCACATAGATAGAAAATCTAGATGTGGCATTGTGGCTCAAGTGGCAGCGGGCTAGACTTGAGAAAACCCGAGGACAGTGCTCAGGCCCTGAATTCAAGCCCCAAGATTGGCAGAAAGATAAAAGATAATAAAAATGCTTTTACGAGCTAATTCACTCACAGCATTTGCTTCTGAAATCTTCGCTTCTGCATCTTGTGTAATACCCCTTTCCCTCAATGTAGACAAGAAAAACACATCCATCTCATGGTCCACTCTGAGGCCACTGGTTGGGCTAAGAGCTAGTCGTTCAGCAACACATATGTTTTATACTAATACTTTCCAAACTTTGTACTCAAATATGCTAGGCTCAGAGGGACTTAAAGACAATAGAGATTGGATTGAGAGGCTTATTATTTTGGGTATAAATCGCTTATCAGTGGTTGTATTAGACTGGTCTGTAAGTGCAGAAAAAATAAGAGTGATAATACCAATTAAAACTTCTGAACATCTAATGTCTGCCAGCTACAGAGGTCTAGGTTGGTTATATCTGAAAAACTATAATCGTATTTAGTAGTAATTTTGCTCCCATTTTCAAATGGGCAGAACAAGAAACTCAAGAAAAATGTCAAATCAGGAATCAACATCACCCACCCAATGCAAACAGACAATGGAACAGTCACTGGCAAACCTAGACCAGAGTCTTCCAAGTGCTACACAAATGCAATTGATAAACATCATTAATGGAAAACGTGAAAATATAAAGAAACAGATAATGGAGGAAGCCATAGCTGAACAAGAGGAAAGCAAAAACAAGGTGATAAGTGAAAAAGAAGAAGCCATAAAGGAGGCCATAATAAAGGTTTTTCAAAGAAAGATGGATGAATTCATAGAATCCACAAATAAAAACGTGACCAAACTCCAGCAAATCTCCAAAGAAAATAAAGCTACTGAGCTAACCACTCAAAAGTTAATCAAGGAGATAAAGAAATCCATACATGATCAAAATCAGGAGATGCAAGGCATCAAAAATGAACAATTAGAAGCAAGGGAGATGAAAAATAAAGTAGATAGCTTTGATAGCAGGTTAGACAATGCAGAGGAGAGAATTTCCGGGGCTGAAGATAATTTAGTTATTATAGAGAAAGAACAGAAAATGAGTCAATGCAAATCTAGGAAATATGAGAGAGCGCTTAAGGAGGTCCAAGATGCAATTAGGAAGCCTAATTTAAGGCTAGTTGGTATTGAGGAGGGCGTGGAGAAAGAGGTCAATGGTATTGGGAATATACTTCAGGGAATCATCTCAGAGAATTTCCCAAATATCCAGATGGGCAGGCCCATCCAGATACGAGAAGCTTTCAGAACCCCAAACAGACCTGACCAGAAAAGAACATCCCACCGCCACATTGTGATCCGTACTGGATCAATAGAAATGCAAGGAAAGACCCTAAAGGCAGCCAGGGAAAAGGGATCAGTAACCTATAAAGGCAAACCAAGCAGAATAACCCCAGATTTCTCAGCAGAGACCATGCAAGCACGAAGTGACTGGAAGCATATATGTCATGCCCTTAAATCAAATAACTACCAACCAAGAATACTGTAGCCAGCTAAGCTCTCATTCATAACTGAGGGAACAATAAAAACATTCCATTCCAAGGAATAGCTGCAACAATATGTCGAAACAAAACCAACACTACAGAGAATTCTCAAAGATGCTCTATACATAGAAAACCAAAATAAATGCAATATAGGGAAAGAAATGGCACCTAAACAGCATACCATCTAAGGACCACAAGAACTGTCAAGACACAGGCCCTACTAAAAGCTTTTAAAAATGGTAGGAACTAATAAATATCTCTCAATCCTAACTCTCAATATCAATGGACTTAACTCTCCAATTAAACGGCATAGGCTGTCTAGTTGGATCAAAAAGCAAGAGCCATCGTTCTGCTGTCTTCAAGAGACACATCTTACCCAAAAACAATCATCTTTTGAAAGTGAGAGGTTGGAATAAAATCTATCAAGCTAACTGCCCCCATAAACAGGCTGGAGTTGCCATCCTCATATCAGATAAAATAGACTTCAAACTAAAATTAGTAAGAAAAGACAAAGAAGGTTACTATATACCACTAACGGCATCTTTCCTCCAGGAAGACATAACGATCCTAAATATTTACACACCCTTTTGAAGATTCTCAAAAGATTGAAGATTCTGCCAGTGTAAGTTAGATTCCGGCATTGATATTAAATAATGGAATGAGTAGCGATTTATATTTGAAATATCACTGTTGACAAAAGCTAACACACATTTGCTTAGTATTTGCTTTTGATTTTCCAAGAAGTTCAGTACAAGCTAACATGTGTGGCATATATCGACTGGGAGAAATGATTCAGAATATGTGACTCATTTGAACAGGAGTCAGTGAAAGATACAGAAGCAGGATACCCATATTGTGATAATTTGTATCTTTTTCATATTTTGAGTTTGTTATTAATTCCATTTGTAGTGTACATTTCTAGGTAAAAAACTTTTAAAATATTTCCAAACAATTTATTTCAACAGCAAAAAACCATTTATATCCCTGATAAAATTCACAGAATCCAAATTTTTCCATATTATTTTTTGTTTTTTGTTTTTTTTTTGGTGGGTCATAGATCTTGAACTCAGCCTGGCCACTATCCCTGAGCTCTTCAGCTCCAGGCTACCACCTTACCCTGGAGCCAAGCCCCACTTCCAATTTTCTAAAAGTAAATTGGAGATAAGAGTCTCAGGTCTTTGTGCCAGGATGGCTTTAAACCTTGATCCTCAGATCTCAGCCTCCTGAGTAGCTAGGATTATAGAAGTGAGCCACCACCCCATCATGCTCAGTTTCTGGATTTTTTTTAAACAAGCCCTTTTGCTGGAACTCGGTCTGAGCACTGTCCTTCAGCTTTCCTCAAGCCTAGTGATCTTCTACTTGATCCACAGCACTACTTCTGGTTTTTTCTGTGTATGTGGTACTGCGGAATTGAACCTTCGTCTTCATACAAGCACTCTACAACTATGCCAAACTCCCAGCCCCTCCACATTAGTTTTTATGATAGATCTTTCCATGCATTCAGGTTGGCTAGAAATCCTTCTTGAGTTTCCCAAGATCAGGGAGTATAGGTGTGTCCCATCCTGTGTGGCTACATAACCATTGTTTAGGGTACAGTTCTCTCTTCATTCTACCCATCTAGAGCAATTTTCATCTTCCATGTATAATCATTAAACATTCAGCTCCTGTTCCTCTCTACTCCATTCTCTGGAACCATCCTGCTTTTTCGCTCTAAGGGTTTGTTGATCCTTGGAAGCTCTGGAAGGGAAAACATACGCTAGCTCTTCCTTTATGACTGCTGCATTTTTAGTTTACTGTAATCAAGATTCATCTGTAAAATATAGTAAAATTTTCTTCCTTTTCAATGCATTGTTTTGCATATTTCTATCATTGGATTATTATTTATAGTTGTGAATGGATTCTCCACATATTTGTTCTAGTCTCTGCTTTCTCTTCCGTTAGGTACAAATCTAGAAATAGAAGTGTTGGACCATATTTCTATGTAACTCTATATTTAGTACTTTTTTAGCACTCTCCACGCAATTTTTGATTGTTTTATATTCCTTGCAGAACTATTCCAAAGTTCCACTTCTTCTCACTACCTTCCCAGTAATAGTTAGACTTTGAAAGTTGTTGTTTTGTATGTGTGTGTGTGTGTGTGTTTGTGTGTGTGTATGTGGATCTTTTTGTTTAAAATTATATTTATATTAACATATTTAAAGTAATGATTTCATTGTAATTTTAATTTTTCTCATGACTGTTAATATTGAACTTCTTTCTACATTTTGAACTACTATTTCTATATATTCTTTTTAAAAAATCCTCTCCAATCTCCAATTTTTTTCCCTTTTTTTGTGGGGTAGTGGGGAAAGTCATGGGGCTTGGACCTTGGGCAGTGAGCTCTTTAGTTTAAGGCTATTGTCCTACCCTGAGTATTGCCCCTCAGTTCTTCTGCTCACAGCTCCCTACCCCTCTTCTCATTATATACAGAACAAAGGTCATCCTCAGTCTTTTTGAAAAAGTAAAACATACAGTAAATTTGTAGTATACAACAGCAAGAAATAAATTTCTTGCCAGGTGCAGTGACTTCTACCTGTAATCCTAGCTACTCAGATATCAGGCTGATATCTACAGATTTGGTTCAAAGCCAGCCTGAGCATTAGAAAGTCTATGAGACTCTCATCTACAGTTAACCACTAGAATATGGGAAATGGCACTGTGGCTTCATAGGTAGGGTGATAGCCTTGAGTTGAAGAGCTCAGGACAGTGCCCAGGCCCAGAGTTCAAGCATTACAAATCCCCCAGCCAAAAAAAAGAAAAAAAAGTTTCTTCCCCAAGTGATTATTATGCCAGCCATAGAACATTAACATTCTGGGTGTACTTCACAGTATTATTACTTGATACCCTAAGATTTTGCAATATTCTCACAGTACCAGCATATGTCATCATATAATGTAGTTCCTTTTCAATGGAATAATTCCATTTATAACCTAAATCTACTCCCCCGACTTATTTTTTCGATACCACAATTGCTCTACCATGATATGCCACAAGCCATTAAACATTTTATGGTGGTTAATTGGAAAGGAGTCTCATGGAATTTTGTGCTAGGCTGGCTTTGAACCATGGTCCTCAGATCTCAGTCTCCTGAGTAGCTAGGATGACAGGCGTGAGCCACCAACAGCTGGCTTGCCTTTTTATTTTTTTGTGGGTCTTGGGACTTGAACTCTGGGCCTAGGCACCATCCCTAAGCTTTTCAGGTCAATATTTCATGTAAGTCTAAACATTTAAGTAAAGGAATACAATTCCAACAAAAAAAAGAATAAAATTCCAGACATGGTGTGTTTATAACTCAGTGCTAATTAGCTGATGAAAATGTGCCATTCCAGAAGCTGGTGTCATTTGATGATGTAGCTGTGGATTTCAGCTGGGAGGAGTGGCAGCATCTGGACAATGCTCAGAGAACCCTGTACAGAGATGTAATGCTGGAGACCTACAGCAACCTGGTGTCCTTAGGTGAGCAAAAGTCAAATTCACTTGCAAGGCCAAGTGCCTTGTTATTTTGCAGATACGTGAATGTTTATCAAACTTTCAATACTATTTAAATGAAAGATTCCAGGCCCTGAGAATTATCATTACTTTCTAAAGAAAACCTAAGGTAATTTTGTACTCATTCTTCAGGATACCTTCAGGATACTTTGACAACAGTTCTAAATTATGTTTCCTCTAATGGAGACGACATTCCAAACTTACACAGTAATTGTAAGTGGATAAACCATCCAGAATAGAATATATATCATTATTGGAAATAGGATCTACAAATCACTAAACAGTGAGTTTATAATGGAAACCTGGCACTAGGTGGAATGTTTCATGCCTGTAATCTTAAAATATTCAGGAGGAAGAAATCTAAGAATTCTAATTTGAAGCCAGCAATGGCATAAAAATTGCCATGAAACTCTATAACTCAAAGTAACCCCTCAAAAATGTTAGTGGAGTGTCAAGAGTTTGACTTAGTGGTTGAGTGCTTGCCTAGCATGCATGAAGACCTATGCATGTAAGTGGAGCTGGGACTCAAACTGGTATTTTTCTAGCCTTGAGCAAGACAGCTAAGTTTATGCCATACAAAATGAATCCAGAGCTGGGGAAAAGTCAACCATGGAGCCAGTGAGAAATGAGAAAAAAGATTTAATAGGTAACTTGTGAGTAGGATGTCTGCGAACTTAAAGAAATGATGACACAGCATAAGCAATAATTCTCTACTGTTTCTAATTTACAGGGCCCTGTGTTCCCAAAACTGTATTAATTGACAAGCTAGACCACTGTGCAGAACTCTCGATAGGAAATTCCTCTGACAAGAATATCACAGGTGAGTGAATTCATCTTCATATTGATGTTGGAGCCTGAGCCCCATTGGTAAGTTCATGTTGTGATGTACTGAGAAATAGTATTCTTAGTTACCCTAAATCCTGTGTGGAACCTATGGAATTCTTTGTGAATGAATCAAGAATCATTTTATTTTCCCAATCCTATGCTTGGTCTCAGGGCCTGAGCATGGTCCTTGGGTTTTCTCAAGGCTAGCTCTCTACTTCTTGAGTCATAGCACCACTTCTGGCTTTTTCTTTGTATGTAGTACCAAGGAACTGAACCAGGTCTTTGTGCATGCTAGCACAAACCACCGGCACCAAGAATCATAGGGTGTTATGATGAATTCTATGTGGCAGTAGAGTTAAAGTTAGATTTCTCTGTAGAAATCACTGTGAAACAAAATAAAATGAGAAAGCCATGAGCCCGTGGCTCATGCCTGTAATCCTAGCTACTTAGGAGGCTGAGATCTGAGGATCAAGGTTCAAAGACTGACCTATCACAAAAACACCTTAGACTCTTCTCTCCAATGAACCAATAGAAAATGGGAAGTGGGGTTGAGTCTAAAGACATAGGGCAGTAGCCTTGAGCTGAAGAGCTCAGGAAGAACAGCCTGGTCTAGAATTCAAGTCCCATGACTGCAAAACAAGAAAGAAAGAAAGAAAGAAAGAAAGAAAGAAAGAAAGAAAGAAAGAAAGAAAGAAAGAAAGAATGATATTTCATTTCTTTAAAACTAAGACTATAAATGATTGAGCAAACAAGGAATAAGTCAGGGCAATATTCTCTGATAAGGATAATATCTTTTTGCTGGTAGGAAGAGACTGTTATTCAGAACCAGACCTTTCCAACAGAAATTGAGCGTAGTGGTAGAGTGCTTGCCTAGCATGTACAAAGACACAGGTTTGATTCCTTATTACCACATACATAGAAAAAGCCAGAAGTAATGAATTCATTGGTAGGGTTCTAGTCTTGAGAAAACCCAAGAACAGTGGTTAGGTCCTAAGTTCAAACCCAGGAATGGAAGGGAAAAAAAACAACAAAGTTTCAATCAACATAAGAAAATTAACTAGACAATGAGCTGGGGATTTTCTGGTCTTCCATGGTTCTAAGGGACAGGAGTGTTAGAAAAGGAATTTTTATAAGACTTCAAATGGAAAGAAATAAATTTCAAAATTCCCACAAATACCTAAATTGAGACTTTAGTGAGAAGTTGTAACTGAAGGGATATAGGTGTAAGTCCTTACTCTCAAGAATCGTTCTTGCTTGGATCAAAGCCAACAGACATATACACCAAACTTGTGGCCGCTGAATCTAGAAAAACTCGTGATCCTCACTTAATGGTTAATATGCAAACAGCATTGAAACTGGGTAAGGTAATCCTATCTGCTACTCAGGACCTGAGACTCTTATCTTTAGTTAACGCTTGAAAAGAGGAAGTGGGGCTGTAGCTCAAGGATAGGGGTTATAGTCTTCTGCTGAAGTGTTCAAGGACAGGGCCGAGGCCTATGAACTACAAAAAAAAGAAAAGAAAAGAAAAGAAAGTTTTAAAAAGATGCAAAACAGCACAATATTTAGATTATTTCTCAAAAATAAAAGAAAGGCAGCTATACCTCAATGTATAAACAAAACAGTATTTGAAAAAAACAGCTGCAGTTATATTATAGGTAGTACTCAGCTTAAAACTGTAGCAATACATAGATGGGTAATTTCAATAAATATTTCCTGTGATATAAAAAGAGAACTATTATATAAGTACCGCGCTCTAACCGATTGCGCCACTGGAGCACTCCTTTGCTGTCCCTTGGTTATCTCATATTGGTATAGTATCTCACTTTGTCATCTGATTTATTGAATTTATTTGTATTTGGATATTTGAAATTTGATAGGGAAGGGGGGAAAATCAAGACGGGTGTGGGTGTGGGGGGGGGGAGGGATACGGGTACCAAGACATGTGAAAGGGTATCAATGTATGTGAATTAATGCACCTTCTATCTGGCCAATATCATGTAACCCTTTTACTAATTACAATTAAAAAAACACAAAAAAAAGAGAACTAAAACACAGAAAAACATTATTGGTCATTGTAAAATATCATTTTCTTAATAAGTTAGGGAGAAAAGCATATATTTCTCACAAATCAATTTCCACTTTTATATTTTAAAATATCTAACACTTAGGATGGGAAAGTAAAGTCATTACCTTTACAGTAAGGAATATTTGTATCTCATGTATGTTTGTGTCTTTTTTCTATCACTCATTTTAGATGTCCAGGTAATGGAAAATGTGTTCAAGACCTGCCAGGAAAGTCCACATGAATGTCTTTGTGAAGTAGCAGTTGCAAGTAGTATCGAAGTGGAGGAAAACGTGAGATTTGCAACAACTTTAAATTTGAGCTCTACACATAATCCAGAGCTGATTAGTAATAACGGTAACAACTTAGGGGTGAGGACTGAGGAGTTCATTAAGTGTCAGAACATGCTTCTGTCTCCTAAGCCTGATGAGATGCATGCTGCATATAGATCTCGTATGTCTCCTGTTCTTAAAAAATCCATCAGATATTCAGAGCATTTTATTCATGATTGTGACAGTCCAAAAGATCTGCAGTATCATAATTCTGTTCTCCCTGCCCAAGAAATTCTTCAGGGAGGGAGGAAAACTGCTAAATGTACTGTGTGATGAAAAATATTGTACTTAACACCGACCATCACTACACATCCGAAAATGTACACAGGAGAGACTCCTCATACATGTAGTGAATGTGAGAAATATTTCAGTAATGAAATACGCCTTACAATACCTCAGAGCAAATATCCTGAGATATGTGATGCGTACATCAAGTGTGAAAATTAATTTCTGAGAAGTCAGACCTGACGCTCCAACCTCGATCTCCAAGAGAAGACAAACCTTATGAATATGAGGAACGTAATAAAATTTCTGCCCAGAATTCAGCTCTCAGCACACATCAGAGATCTCACACAGAAGAGAAATCTTATGAATGGGATAAATGTGGGAAGACTTTTAGACTGAAATCATACCTCACTTTGCACCAGAGAAGACACACAGAAGAGAAACCTTATGAATGTAACAAATGTGAAAAGTCTTTCACCCAGAAGATACACCTTCGAGTTCATCAAATAACACACACAGGAGAGAAATCTTATAAGTGTAATGAATGTGGAAAGTCTTTCCAAGGGAAGGGAAAACTTCGTGTTCATCAGAGAATACACACAGGAGTGAATCCTTATGAATGTAACCAATGAGTAAAGTCCTTCCGACAGAAATCTTCCCTCAAATTTCATCAAAGAACACACACAGGAGAGAAACCTGATGTGTGCAACAAATGTGGAAAGACCTTCAAGTGGAAGTCATATCTTGATGGGCATAATAGAACACACACAGGAGAGAAAACTTATGCATGTAGTGAATGCGGAAAGTCTTTCAAATGGAAGGTAAAACTCCATGTTCATCAGAGAATATACTCAGGAGAAACACCTTATGAGTGTAACATATGTGGAAAGTCCTTCACACAGAAGCCAAACCTCAACATGCATAAGACAATTCAAACAGGAGAAAAACCTTATGAATGTAACCGATGTGGAATGTCTTTCAAATGGAAGTCTTCCCTCAAATTGCATCAGAGAACACACACAGGAGAGAAACTGTACGAGTGCAACAAATGTGGTAAGACCTTCAGATGGAAGTCACATTACAGGAGGCATAACAGAATTCACACATATTAGAAACCTTAGGAATATAACCAAAGTTGAAAGTCTTTCGTGCAGTATTCACCCTTCAGGAACCGTAAGAGAGTTCACACAGATGAGAAGCCTTAGCAATGTAATAAGTAGGAAAGACTTTTTAGTCTGTGGAAGAAAACTCAGCTTGTGTCACAGAACCAACACAAGATAAAACCCTTAATGAATGTAGCAACTGTTCAGTCTTTTCCCCAGAAGGCACAAGACAAGATTTATCACTAAACACCCACAGGATAGCATCCTATGAATAAAATGAAAGGGAATTTTTTTTGAAGAACTCATAGTTGAGTTTGCATGATACCACACAGACACAGGATAAAAATCGTATGAATATAAGAATATGAAAAATCCATCATGAACGCATGACTAACTATAAAATGCACATAGGAGAGAAAAACCTTATGAATATTACAAATGTGGAAAGTGTTTGACCTGGAAGGCATACTTCTGTGTTCATCACAAACCTGATTCCCATAGAAGAAAAGAAAACTAATGAATAGAACAAATGTGCAATGACTTTTAATCAGAAGTCAGTCTTCAGTACATTTCAGAACATACACAATAGAGAAATTCTGAGTAATGAGAAACATTTAGCTATATATAGAATCTCTGTATATGGGAGCATTAGGGTAAGTCTTCTAAACAAAGTCAACCTTCAGCAAGCATTAAGAGCACTCACAGAAGAAATAATAGCATGTAGGAAAACCTTTGTCAGAAACCTCTAAACGCTGACTGTGTGGCTTAGTGGTAGAGTGCTAACCTATCAATGATGAAGGCCTGGATTAGATTCCTCAATACTACGTAAAAAGAGCAAGCCAGAAGCAGCACTGTGGTTCAAATGGTAGAGTGCTAACCTTGAGCAAAAGTAGCTCAGGCTCTGAGTTCAAGCCTAAGGATTGGAGAGAGAGAGAGAGAGAGAGAGAGAGAGAGAGAGAGAGAGAGAGAGAGAGAGAGAGAGAGAGAGAGAGAGAGAGAGAGAGAGAGAGAGAGAGAAAAGAGAAAGAGAGAGAAACAGGAACTTCTAAATTTTAAACAGATAGAGAAGGAGAGAGAGAAGGAGACAGAAACTAATTTCTAAACTTTACAGTCTTTCTATTTCCTTACAAATTCGTCTATGTCATTCTTTCTGACAGAAGCACAGAATTCCATTGTGTAAAAATACCATATTTGATCTACTCATCAACTGACGGGCATCTGGGTTGGTTCCATACCTTTGCTATAGTAAATAGTGCTGTGATAAATGTTATTGTTCTAGTGAATTTAGTGTGTCCTATCTGGACGATTGGCAAGTAGTGAAAATGCTGGATCACAGGGGAGCTCTATGTTTAGTCTTTTTGGGATACTGCCATAGTGCTTTCCATAGTGGTTGAACGAGTTTGCAATCCCACCAGCAGTGTAGTAGTGATCCCTCCTGGCCACATCCCCTCCAGCATATGTTATTAGATTTCTGGATCTTGGCCATTCTAACTGTAGTGAGGAGGAAAAGGGAAAGAGGAACTGAAACTTTCTCTCCTTACAGATGACATGATTCCGTATTTAAGAACCCTATAGACTCTACTCCGAAGCTGCTTGAGCTGATATAAAACTTTGGTAAGGTAGGAGGTTATAAAATTAACCCTCAATGTCAACTGCCTTCCTATATGCCAACAAATGAGAGGAATGAGGCAAGAATCAGGATAGCAACTCATTTTGCTATCAAAGAAAATAAAATACCTAGGAATTAACTTAGAATGTAAAGCAGCTTTTTGATGGAACTATAAACCCTGGAGAAGGAAATTAACACAGAACTGAGGAAATGCAAAAACCTATGCTCCTGGTTTGGAAGAAGTAATATTGTAAAAATGGCAATCTTGATAAGGAATATCTACAAATTCAGTGCAATATTCATCAATATCCCAATGTCATTCTTTAAAGAAACAGAAGAGGAAATCCAAAATTTCACTTGGAATAATAAAAGACCCCTTATAGTCTGTCTTCTTGCATGATACATAATGTTTAATCTCACCTTCTCCACCAAAATCTCACCTTTCTCATTGAGACATAGGTGGCCCTGTTTACTAGCAGCAAAGGCTCAAACGCGCAGTTTCAGGTGTCACCACTGCCTCTGTTACAGGGTAGATCCAACTCTGTCATCGATTCTGAGGTCTGCTCTGGGAGTCTTGGTCACAAGTTGTTCTGTGGCATCTGCTGCCAGCCTGTGCCTATTTGCTTCCTTTTCCTCCAGCAGCCTACAACAGGGAATGAAGTTCAGGCGCTGATGCTCTCCTTCATATGCAGGGCAGGATGAACCCAACCCTCCCTCATCTTCCTCTTCCAATTTTTGGGAAAAAATATGCTGGCAGAAGTCCTCAGGTGTGGCGCATGGCTGATCCACACGTTTAATCCAGGCTGGTCAGGAGGCTGAGATCTGAGTATGGAAGTTCCAAGTCACCTAGAACAGGAAAGTCTGATAGATTCTTACTACCAAAAATAAAAACAGCTGGGAATGGAGTTTGTGCTCCAGTGGTAAAGGGCTAGTCTTGAGTACAAATGCTTAGTGCCCAGGCCCTGAGTTCAGGCTCCAGCACTGCCAACAACCTCACTTTAGTGAGATTTTAGCTTTATCCATGTAGGCACATCTCACTGGAATCTTTGCTGGTAGAGATAGTCTTCATAATTTTGTCTCAAGGTAAAGGTCCTCCTGGGGTAGTACACAAAAGGTGTCATGGAGAGAGGAGCCCCACTTGCTCCAGGTTTGAATATGGAAGAGGTCAAGCCAGCATGGAGTTGGCACATCAGTCTTTTTCCTAGCACCACCTACCAGTGAATGTCAAATGACATTGATTGTTGTGGGATTGTGTGATTGAAGTGCCCCATTAAGGGCAGTGTTAGCACATCCAAACTTGGATACCAGGAATGCTGAAATCTCAAAGCTAAGATTTCTGTTGGCTACAGAAATGCTGGTGGGTCTGTTATTCACTAAAAGTTCAGGTGCAAAGATTCTGAAGCTTGATGCCATGTGTTTATTCCATTTAGTAAAATTATTTTAATGCACTGTATAAGTTAAAACATTTGATAAGAGTCAGGGGTAGTGAAAATATTGTTCTTGAATTCAGGTGTCTGGCAGGGTAATGGGGGGGTGTTGGTGGCTGGGACTATGAAGCTGGAGCTGCTATCAAACCATGGATCATGTTCCTCTTTGTCTGGGAGAAATGACTCCAAAGATGAAATTTGAATGGTGAGGAAAAGATGATGATGTACTCAGGAAATTTCTCCTAAACAAATGCTCATGTGGAAGTGGGATGGGGGCTGGGCATATCTGAGGCAGAGCTTAAGGGGGCTTCTCATGGCGTTGAGAACGTTCCTTGCGACTTCAGGCATGCAGCAGGATGTTTTAAATGGCCATTGTGAGATGGATGGAATAAGACTGGAGACAAGATGAATGCTGGGATCCTGCAATGCTCTTGCATGAGTGGCTGGTGGCTCACCTGAAAGAACTAATTATGTCTAAAAAAGAAATCAGGAATTTGTTTTGATTAGATAATACCTGTAATCCGAGGCATATTCAGGATCCTGATCTTAGTATTGTGGTTTAAAACCAACCCAGCAAAGGGAAAAATGCATGAGACTCTTACTCCCAGTTTAGAGCAAGAACAAAGATTGAAGTAGAGCTGTGGCTTAAGAGCTAGAGTGCTACCTTGAGCAAAGAAAAGCTAAGAAAAAGCTCCAGGTCTTGAGTTCAAGGCCAGGAATGAAAGAAGGAAGGTAAAAAAGGGAAGTATGTGAGGAAGGGAAATATATAAATGAAAGAGAGAAGGAACTAGAAATTTAAAACTAGAGAGTATTTAAAAGTCATCAGTCCTTCTAAGAAAAGTGTTGGAGTATGGGTTCTATATGTGGTGAACTGGAAGCCCAGCAGTGACTTGGTAACCAAAGAGTCACCATGATGAGCAAAGGATAGAAATCTGCATGAGCCTCTTAGCGGATGGAGTCACAGAAGAGAACCTCAGCTCCCATCCCATAGTTAGAAGTATATAGAGATGGGGAAGTTGGCATCACCTTGATGTCATTGTGTCCATGGAGACTGGAATCCATGGCTCTGTGAAAGCACTATGTTCTGGTTACTGAGCTGGGAGGCTGAGGAGAGCCAAGTCCTGGCCATGAAGAAATCTGGGTGGCAGCAGAGCAATTCTGCTGCAGTGTGTGCCTGCTTGGCTGTTTTATTCTGTGGTGGATCAGGCCGGAGTGGGTGATAGTAACTGTTTTGTGGTCACAAGCCCTTCACCAAGACCTTCCTCTGGGATCCTCATAAGCTAGAGGGTGGCTGGTGGTGGGATGTGTGTGGGGTGGAAGTGATAGAGGGATGGATGCATGGCAAGGTGGGTGAAGAGATGAGAGGAATGAAGAGAGCCCAGTTCATTGGTTTCCAAGGTTAATGGGTGGGAGGTAGAGAGGCATGATGGAGGAATGATGGAAGCAGGGGAAGGAGGTGACAGAGTGAGGCCATCTGTAGTGCCAGCCTGGCCATCATCTGAAGCCCCTAGGCAGCTTCCTGATCCCTCACTTTGTCCTGCTCCTTGTGGAGGGAATGTCACGTGTACCCAGAGCTAGGGGTGGGGCAATGTTAGTAGCACCTGGAGAACCATTGGTCTCTACCTGGGTGAGGGGTGGTTATGGCTCCCATGCTGGGTGGCCTGATAGCTATGGAACAGATCTCTCCTTAGCTACCACAGTCAGTGGCTGCTCTCCATCTAGGGTTAGGGCACCTGCTCAGCCATCAGGACACCCCATGCCAGGACAGAGGCCTACAATTCAGATGACAGCACAGGGGTGACGATGATGTCACCGTAGCCCTAGTTACATGGCTGTCCCTGCATACAGGACAGGATGAGCTGTGGGAAGATGTTCTCTGTGTTTTTCCACAGCCTATCCCGGCCTCTTCTTGTGTCTGATTAGACCAAGAGAGTACCAGGTTCTCTCTCATAGTCCTGGTTCTTTTTCTTTTACAGTCATGAGGCTTGAACTCAGGTCCTGGGTACTGTCCCTGAGCTCTTTTGCTCAAGGTTGATGCTCTACCATTTGAACCATAGTGCCATTTCCAGCTTTTCCTTTTCATGTGGATCTCTGATATGTCCAGTGCTGTGCCTGCAGGGAGGCACTTACCCCACAGACAGAGCCACCTCTGCCGTGACTGTGACTGCCCACAACCCTCACACCCACTCCTTGCACACCCCTCGACTCCAGTTTTAGCTCCTCTTGGACTGGGTGTCCAGCCTACCCCTACCTACACTCACAAAGGGTCTACAATTGTCTTCAAAGGGTCCTTTCTTCTTCCAGCCAGAGTACAGACTGTGCACATCTTGACGATCACAGAGCTCAAAGCCAAAGTCTGAGATGCAGAAGGGGGTGACCCAGTAGCTGCACAGGGCCCATGGATCATCCTGTGCATCCCCCAGCCTGTGACTTCCCCCACCCCCTTGGCAGGGAAGCTCCATGCCCACATCCTGATCCCTGGTCCCCTCCAATTCCATTCTCCCTTGGATTTTGCAGACTGTCTACCATCAGGATCTAAAATTCTATTCATCACTTTATGTCCTTATCACTGACTTGCTACTTTGGCAGGATCTCCCCGTGCCTGGAGAGTAGGCATGTCATGTACTCTCTGTGGAGAAGTTGCCCCAGGAAAAGAAATATGCACTTCATGTGAGTGTAGGACAGGGCAGGGGGGCTCCCTAGGATCAGAAGCCACAGGAGGGGTGCAGATGGGGGAATGCTAGGGGCCCCAGGGTACAGTGGGAGTTAGGGCACAGTTGGTTCCTTCTGCAGGGTTGACAGCGCTTCCCAAACCCAACAGAATGAGGTTCACATTACAGATGTCAGAGACAGTGCAGATTGCCAATGGGCGCAGGGGTCACTGTCACCCCCAGATGCTGGCTGCATGCTGGGATGCACGCAGAGATGTTTTCAAGATCAGATAATGAGGATGTTGCAGGGTGTAACCATTCTTTTCAGATGGCTCTCTAGCTCTCTTGAGCTTCATCTGTATCTTTGGCTTTTTCTTGGCAGTTAACTGGAAATGAGAGTTTCATGGACTTTCCTTTCTGCACTGGCTTCAAACAGAAGCTATGCACAGTTTTCAAACCATACCCTACTGAAGAAGGGAAGCTTGATCTGGTGCTTAACTGGGTTGCACTTTGGCTCCGTTTGCTATGCCTCACAGGAGGGGGCTCATCATTTGTAGACTAAGATCTCATGACCTTCAAAGCCAAATGCTACCTGAAAGTTCAGGGTCCCAGCCTATGTGTTGGGCCTGGGTGAATACATTCTCTGTTATGCTGGGTCATCAACCCATGTTTTAAGCTGGAAGTAGGCAGTGCCACATTTGATAAGAACATCTGCCAGAGATTGTCACCTCATGAAAGCAGATTCTAAATTTGTATTCCATTTCCTGTGGTGGAGAAATCCCCTCCAAGTTAGACAGGCTCACATCCACCTGCAGGTCACACTCCGAATGCACCCTTGAGTGTCCTCATGGTATTGGGATCTAATTTTGTAGGGAATGCTGGTTTAGTCCATGAATTAGCTGGACAAGTGATGACAAACGTGTTGTGGATTAATATGAGAACAATTTAAGAAGCCTGGGAGGAGCATCAACCTGACCCTCTGTGGTGCTATAAATCTGAAAGGATGTTGCAGACTGAGAAACAATCACATGGCTTTGTGTTTGGCATCCAGACAAGTGAGTGCATGTCTTAGCTGTCAGCCGATACAGAGGAGGACATGAATAAGTGGGTGGAAAGCATCTGTCAGACCCCTGTGTGGGGGCAGGTGGAGAGAACATAGGAAGGTAGATACCATGGCTGTGGTGGGGCCAAAAAAAAAGGGTAAAAGAGGCAAAGGAACCAGGTACTGGTAGCTCATGTCTGTCATCCTAGCTACTCAGGAGTTTGAGATCTGAGGATCACAATTCAAAGCCAGCCCAGGACAGAAACTCCATGAGACTCTTATCTGCAATAAACTACTGAATGCAAGAAGCTCAAGCTCAGTGACAGCATCCAGGCCTAGCGTTCAAAACCCAGGACTGGCAGAAAAAACTATCAAAGGACAAGAAGCTGGCCAAAAGTTAGAGGGACTCTATCTTGACAAACAATACAAGGGTAAGTTGCACTCAGAAGACTTGCACAAAATCTGGAAATGCCTGAGACCTACCTATGTATGTTTCCTGTTTGTCTAAATACATATGTTTATGCATTTATATATTAGTATAGAGAGACAGATCAATACATATGAATATACATATATACATAGCCAGACACTAATGGGTGGGTGGTATACTGTGTGAGAGTTTGTGTTTGTGTTTTGTGGATGGCTATCTCTGTTTAAGAAAGATAGAAAATATGTAAATATCTTTTAAAAAACTTGATAAAATATAGAGAGACATAAGCTCTTGAGGGAATCTGAAATGAGAAGATTATTCACAGGCACGTTTATCCTTATGGATTCCTCAGCAAGTTTTAATTTTTTCATTATTTTATTTCTTTTTTTGGAACCAGTGCTAAGGATTTCTCTCAGGGACCAGGTGCTGCCAATTACTAATTTTCTCATGGCTGGTACAAGAGGAACTGAGCCACAGTTCCACTTTTGCCTTATTTATTCGTACTTAACTGAAGATAAAGATTTCTATCAGTGACTTTCTTTCAGGGGCTGGATTCTAACGAGGATCCCTAGACCTCAGCCTTCTCTATAGCTACAATTAACAATATGAGAACCCAGCACTGGGTTCCAATGCACAGGGCAAGAAATTGAGTGAATCTCTCAACTCCAATTAGCTATCATAAGCTAGAAGTGAAAGACCAATACCTTTGCGGAAAAGATGCTGAGGGTTATCACACAGGCCCTATGAGTAAGCCCTACACCCTGTACACAGGTGTGCATGCACACATTGGCAGATACACGCACACATGCACACACACAATATCTCAGGCAATATTGTATTTTGAATTAATATCCAAAGATTGGACAACAGGATAGCAAGTAATAAAATCTGTTTTTCTTGTCTACATTGAGGGAAAGGGATAAGTCACAAGATGCAGAAGCGAAGAATTCAGAGGCAAATGCTGTGAGTGAATAACTTGTAAAAAGCACATTTCTTTTCTTTTGTTTTTTCTGCCATTCCTGGGGCTTGAACTCAGGGCCTGAGCACTGCTCTTGGCTTTTCCCAAGTCTAGCCCTCTGCCACTTGAGCCACATTGCCATATGGATTTTTATATCTGTGTGATATTAAGGACTCAAACCTAGATCTTCATGGATGCTAGGCAAGCACTCTACCACTGGGCCAAACTCTAAACCCCGATAAAGTATTTATAAATAGTCATCATCATCATATCAAAATATCCTTTCTCCTACAAAGAATGAACACTTATCTATGTCTCTAAGACTTTTTTTTATGTCACCAATGCTTCTGTGATTTTTCCACTTGCATTTTTACAGATGACAGCACAGATATTCATCAGGAAGAAAAATAGATTAGGATACAGAAACCTAACAACGTCGTAGTAGATTGAGATGAAAAATATGTGCAAGATGGCCTGGGTGTTTCATCTATTTGTAGAGTGCTGGGCTACCACACAAAAAGACTCCGGTTTGAAAACGCTGGAAGTGGTGCTGTGGCTTGGTGGGACAGCTATAGCCTAAAGAAAGCCTAAGAACAATGGTCAGGCTCTGAGGTCAAGTCCCAGGACTAGCAAAAAAAAGGTGCAAGAGGCAAAATGCAAGCTGAGAAGGCACTGTGAAGCAAAATGTCTTGTGAAGGGTAAGGGGAATAGTGACAGTTAAGTTTGGATCTTACCTAAGAAAGGCTCCTTGAGCCTGAGACCAGGCTAGCACTTACGCCTAGTTAATGACTTGGGATTTGAACAAAAAGGTGTGCTGTTTACTACATCCATATGTGAGGTGGGAAGGGAGATTCAGCCTCCAGTATGTCTTTGGGGAGGTCTTCTGTGAGCAAGGAGCTTTGGTCATTGGGCCTTGAAAGGTGACCCTACCTCCCTCACAATGGAACAGAATATGGAACCCTGGTAAGGAAGCCACAGTATGTGACAACCAGCTCAAGCCAGCTCCCTTGGCCTGTGGCTCAGGAACCAGAAAGATGTTGCTGTGCTGTTGCCAAAGGTCAGGAGGCTCGCATCTCAGGCATGAGAGATATGGATGTCTCACTTGAAGAAGTAGATGCTGGATCAGTGCCAAGCCAAAATTCCAGTATATCAGGCATTTCTCTAGGAAGAAAGCCAGGAAACTCCAGGGCAACTCAGATGAGGTATATTGAGAAGAAACCTATTTGAACCCATCATCCTGCCCACACACTACAACCTTCTTTTGTGCTTTCAAGTGACTCTACTGAGATTAGAGTGTGTCATTTCCAATCTACTCTATTCCAATTCCTCAGTGTGAAGTGTGGTCCCATTCCTACGTTTGAAATGTCCACTGTTTTGCCAACATAGTGTGATGGTAAGTCAGCTCAGACTCTGAATGAGCCTTGTAACCTATGGATCCTGGAGGAAGGCCTGTTGGAGATGCTGCTGACAAAGCTGATCCCTGCCTACCAGAAAGGTGATCTCATATGTGGGAAACTTCCTGCACAATTTCAAATAGTGGAGGACAATGTAGTAGTTGCTGGAAATTCTCTTCAAAAAGTGAGTGTTCCCCCTCGAAACCCAGGTTTGCTCACCCCTCCTGGCCAAGTCTTGGAATACTTGGCTCCTCTCTGAGCCTGTTTGTTTCACTGGGGTGTTCACAGGGGAGCTAAGCATGATACAAGTGCCCAAACTACTTCATTAAGACTGGGACACCATGCCATTTCATTTCCCTCACAAGCTCCTGGAGTCTCAACAGTGTGCTTACTGAGAAGTTGGATTTCAGGCATGAGTAAGTGGCTCCCAACTGCAGCCCTCACCTAGGTGACATCCTAGGAAATCCCATTTCCCAGTAAGAAATGAGGTGTCAGTACTAATGGCGGAGGCCTGTGAAATACTGGAGTCAGAGGAAAAGCTGGGGGTTGAATCACTTTTGAGCCATCAGGGAGGGATTGTGATAGCTTTGCCTGTTAGAACCTGAAAGCATTTGCATTTTGGTGTGTGGTCCAGTGCTGCCACTTGAACCTGAACCCAGGTCTAAATGCCATCCCTTTGGTGTTCAAAAATTAGCACTGTACCATTTGAGTCATAGGTCAAGTTCTGGCTCTTTGCTGCCTAATTGAAGACAAGTGCCTTTAGACTTTTACTGACTAGACTGGCTTTCCACTGTGATCTTCAGAGCTCAGCCTGCTGGGTGGCTAAGATTAGAGGAATGAGCATTTAGTTCTTTATTTAGAGCATTCACTTATTGATTTATTTAGAGCATTTACTTAGTTAATTTAAGGTGCGTTTACTTTGGACAGATGCATAGAGGCCTCTCTCAGAAGCTTCTGGAAGTGGGGTGTAAAAGTCATCCTGTTCTCGAGTGTCTCTTACCCCCTCCCAGCACATAAGTGCACATCTCTGCAGGACAGCCACAGCATTAGAGTCCTGCAAGAAAGGGGCTTTGGTAGAAGGCTCAGGATGGAGAGAGAAGGCTCTCACTTTCCTTGTACCGAATGTGCCCACAGCATCATGTGTCCCATCTATTCAATGTGAATGGACTTCTACCCCAGTGATTTCTACGAGTTCAAGAACTGCCACACCCTGACACAACTCAAGCTCTATATGAGGCTCCACATGCCAGCTTTGGACCTGCTCTTCTAAACACATACTTTTTGACCAGCTGGAGGAATGTGCGACCAGTAAGACCAAGAAAAAGCAGAAGTCCTGGTGTGGGTGCCTCAGAGCCTGTGAGTAGGAAGCTCATGTGGTCTAGATCTTGGTTGGCCCTTACTTCTACAGAGCTTGGCAAAATGCCCTTTATGGGTGGTGTCAGCCAGGTAATGTCTGTCCTCTGAAAGGACTCGGGAATAAGCACTCATTAGAAAGACCCTACACCTCCTCAGTGTTCAGTCCAAACTCCAGTTCTACAGGTTCCTCCATTAGATCCTCATGGAAGTTGAGTGACACTTCAACTTGCAGAGTCCACTCTGTCCACTCTGTACCTATTTCCATTCTTAGGTTTGGGTCATCATGGAAGAGCTTATCCTGAACTCTGGATGAAAAACCCACCAATGGAGCTGGTGACTGATGGAGAATGAGAATCATCACTGCACTCCAGAAAGCATGGGCCTTCTGTAGAAATTACCACACAGGTTTAGAGTCCTGTGGATATACCTTTTGCTCTGAACCCCATGTGTGACACAGTTGAACCTGCAGATACTATGGAGGAAGAAAAAGAGCAGCCAGATTTCCTTCCGTTTCCTTTCACACTCCACCCAGAGTCAGTCCATCTGTGTCAGAGTAACACTCCACTTATTGTGCAAGCTGAAGGGGCACACGCTGGGCTCATGGAAAATGTCCCCATGGGAAGCAGCAAGTGTACTCTCAATACTGGATTCATTGGAGGAAAATGAATCCATCCTCACAGAATATCCAGACCAATCCATCTCGCTAACAGAGACTCAATCTCCATTCGACAAACCAGAATCCATCCCCCTCTTAACTCAGGAAGGACATTCTTTTTCTCATGAGGAAGGAGACCCTTCTGAGGACTCTGAAGTAGAATTACTGTCTGAAGGCAACTTGGAGGCCAGTCTGGATTTAGAGCTTCCCTGTCCCCTTCCTAAAAAGACATCTCTTTATCTTGCTCTCATGATTCTTGTCAAGTATTCATTGTATTTACTTTGCTAACTATTAAACTCTCATTGTTAATATTATGGTGTGCAGTTCTTCAGTGCTTATTATACTGTGTTTTATTTTCCACTTATAATGTGAGACCTCAGACACATAGGTCCTGGGTGGGCCAAAAACCAGACAGGTCTGGTCCCATAGAACACAACCTTACTGGATATACAGGGAACTATGAAATGCATGGAATCACCAGGAATCCAGGCCAGGCCTCCATGGAAAGACAAGTCAGCTACCAAAGCTTAAGGACAGAGCAGATGCCTGGAAATGTGTTTTGTCAATCGGGAGAAGTGCCAGAGTAACTGTAATATTATGTGGGACTCTGTTCTGTGAGTTCAAGTCTGTTTATATATCCATTGTGCTTTGTACAAATATTTAAGAAAATTAAAACTCCACAATAGCATCAAAAATCTACTTTGGCTTTGAATGTGGCCTAGTTGTAGTGTGCTCGCCTAGTATACAAGAAGACCTTGATTCAATTCCTCGGCACTGCATACACAGAAAAAGCAGATTGGGCACTGTGGCTCAGGTGTCAGAGTGCCACCCTTGAACAAATGTGGGCAAGGACAGTTCCTGGTCCCTCAGTTCAAGCCCCAGGACTAGCCAAACAAGAAATCATACCATTTTCCACACATTTGGAAATAAATCTGTTTTATCTAACCCTACTTCTTTTTTGCCAGTCCAGGGTGTGTGCCACCAAGCCAAACTACTGGCCCCCAACCTTACTATTTTTAATCATTTAATTTTTTTACATAATCATATTTCATGCTGTCTGTATTAATACCATAAACAGTACGCTTAGTGTAATAATGTTAAAGGTAAAACATAAGAAATTAATAACTAAAATTCCTTTTTTATTATTTTTATAGCATTACTACAATTTTATGAGAAAAATTACCTAGAATGTTTATTTTAGAGTTCAAGTAATCCATTTTGATAAATATATCATCCTACATCATTTATTTGAACACATTTTAAACTATTTTTTCAGGAATGAAAATACATATATATTTGTTATAATTGAAATTTATGACTTGGGGGGAAGGGAAAGAGAAAACTGGGAAGGGGGTAACAGTGTTTACAAGAAATGTACTCATTACATATGTAAGAGCAATCTCTTTGTATATCACCTTGACAACAAATTTTTTGAAAAGTACAATAAGTTTATATGTCTACTTTAGGCAGAATTTTTTTTGCCATTACTGGGCTTAGACTCAGGACCTGAGCACGATCCTTGTTTTTGTTTTTGTTTATTCTTAAGGCGCAAGTTCTATCACATGTGCCACAGCACCACTTTTATCTTTTTTTATCTATGTTGTGCTGAGGAATTGAACTTGGGTCTTCATTCATGCTTGGCAAGAACTCTTCCACTAGGCTTAACTTATGGCCCCAGTGGGAAGGAAGTTTTCCATAAAATATGTAGGAAATATGTACACTTAGGAAAAGCCATCAAAAATAGAAGAAAAATTATATACTTAGATAACGACATGCCAGTATTATGGCAGATCTCTGTAATTCTAGCTTCAAGAGTGGCCTATTTGGACCGGGAGTTGGCTGGCTGAAGTAAAGTGCTATCCTTGAGCAAGCCCTAGGACAGTGCTCTGGCCATGAGTTGAAGCCATAGGAAATGCAAAAAATAATAATTTAATGCCCGTGACTGGTGGCTCACCCTGGTAATCCTAGCTACCCTGGAGGATCGAGGTTCAAAGACGGCCCAGGCATAAAAATCTGTGAGAATCTTATTTCCAAATAATCCAGAAAATTCAAAATGACAATGTGCCTCAAGTGGTAGAGCTCTTGCCATGAGCTGAAGAGCTTAAGGTAAACACCAGGCCCAGAGTTCAAGCACCATGAGTGAAAAAAAGAAAAAGAAAAAGAAAGCCCTTATCTAAGGCTGGAGTGCACACTAGTGGTAGTTTCCTTGCCTAGTATGCACAAAGCCCTGTGTTCAATTACTCTATTCCACTTACACCAAAAAAAAAGCTGGAAATGATCTCAGAAGCTTGGGTTCTGAGGATCACAGTTCAAGCCAGGCCAGACACTAAAGTCCATGAAACTGTTACTTCCACTTAAGCACCAGAAAAACAGAAGTGACAGTGTGGCTCAAGGTGTTTAAGGTTGTAGCCTTGAGCTGAAGAGCCCAGGGACACTGCCCAGGTGCACAATTAAAGTCTTACAACCAAAAGAGAGGGAGAGAGAGAGAGAGAGAGAGACAGAGAGAGAGAGAGAGAGAGAGACAGACAGAGAGAGAGACAGAGAGAGAGAGAGACAGAGAGAGAGAGACAGAGACAGAGGCAGAGAGAGAGGCAGAGAGAGAGAGAGACAGGCAGACAGACAGAGACAGACAGAGACAGAGAGACAGAGACAGAGACATCAAACAGTCAGGCACTGCTGGCTGAAACGTGTAATTCTACCTACTATGGAGGCTGAGATCGGAGGATCTTGGTTCAAAGCCCAAAGCCAGCCTGGACACATGTTTGTGAGACTTACATCACCAATTAACTACTAGAAACCAAAAATGGAGCTGTAGAGGAAGAGCGCTAGCCTTGAGCTGAAGAGGTCAGGGACAGTCCAGGCCCAAAGTCCAAGCACCATGACGAATCAATAATAAAAAAAGAAGATAGCTAATAGTAATGATGAATAATTTTGGGCTGGGAGTTTGGCCTAGTGGTAGAGTGCTTGCCTAGCATGCACGAAGACCTGGGTTCAATTCCTCAATACCACATACATAGAAAAATCTTGGAAGTGGTGCTGAGGCTGAAGTGGTAGAGCCCTAGCCTTGAGAAAATATAAGGACAGTGCTCAGTCCCTGAGTTCAAGGCCAGGACTGGCCAAATCAAAAGTAGTAGAGCACTGGCATTGAACTGAAGATCTGAGGAACAGCCCAGGCACAGAGTTCAAGCACCGCAAACAACAACAACAAAATCTATGAAATGGCAGTGGTGGTTTTAAGCTAAGCAAAAATAGAGTAGAAACTGGTAAAATACATATTTGTGTGTAAGCAAAATACCAGACTTATGCATTAGAACAGGATAGCAACTTGAAAAAAAATTTTGTTTTCCATCTCACTAGGTCCTGTCTCTTAATTTATTCAAGTAAGTAAAATGCTGGGTTTTATAATCATTGCTCTGAATATTAGAAAATCATAATATCTCTCATTAACCAACAAAGACCAGGAACTGGGGCTTCGTTCAAATGGCAGAGTATCAGGCAAGAGAAGAAAAAATTGAAGTAAGAACTTGAAGTTCTTGATCCAGAACCTGCATAGTAACAGAGCAGCAGCCTGGTAATTGTACCTCACACTTATAATCTTAGCTACTCAGGAGGCTATGGTCTGAGAATCAAAGTTTAAAGCCAGCCAAAGTACCCAGTTAACTTCCAGAAAAACCAGAAGTGGCACTGTGGCTCACAGATTAAAGCACTAGCCTTGAGCTGAAGAGCTCAGGGACAGTGCCCAGGCCCAGAGTTCAAGCCCCACAATTGACAAAAATCAAACAAGCAAACAAAACTCACAAAGAAGCCTGCAGACCACAGTGGTTCTGCTGTGTCTCTTCTCTGTGGGGATCAGGAAACATTTCACTTTTTCTGTCTCTTCCCATCTCAACATTCATACTAAAATAAGACTGTGTTGAAAGTTTCAATTTACAAAAATGTTTTTCATGAAGCACCCTGAAATATTCATCGCTTATATCTCAATTGAAGATAGTTGATTTGGGGCTGCATTGGTACAGTGCTAGCCTTGAGCAGAAAAGGTCAGGGATAGAGCTGAAGCACTCAGTTGAAGACCCAGTGCCAACACACCAAAGAAATTATGCACTTTATACATATTTTCTAATTTCTTAATGAATTTTTCAGTCTGTATAAATATAGGGTACATTCCTTGTTACTTAAGTAAGATTGCTCTTTTTTTTCTTTTTGCCAGTCCTACGGCTTGGTCTCAGGGCCTAGACATTTTCATTGGACTCGCTTGCCCAAGGTGAGTGCTCTGCCTCTTGAGACACAGCGCCACTTCTAGCTTTTTTTCTGAGTATGCGGTACCGGTGAATAGAACCTAGGTCTTCATGCATTCTAGGTGAGCACTCTACCATTAGGGTACATTCCCAGGCAGTGAGATTCCTCTTACAGTCATTGTATGTTCACAGAGTTTGATCTCACACACTGTTGGGCCCTGGTTGGCTTTGACCTGTGATCCTAAGCCCTGAGCATCCTAAGTAGCTGAAATTAAGTTGTGAGCCAGCATGATGACTTCCATTCTTTTTTCTACAAAAATATATGTAGTTATCTAAAATATATCTATAGCTGAAAAAAATGAATCTCTCCCAAACAAATCTTCAAAGAAACAACCATCCTATTAAAAGGTGGGCTAAAGACTTAAAAGAGTATTCTCTGAAGAAAAAATTAAAATGGGCTTTAGACACATGAAGAAATGCTCCATATCTCTAGCAATAAGGGAAATGAAAATCAAAACAACTTTGAGATTCCTCCTGACTCCAGTCAGAATGGCCATTATCAAAAAATCTAATAAGAGATACTGGTGGGGAAGTGACCAGGGGGATCACACCTACACTGTTGGTGTGAGTGTAAACTCGTTCAACCACTAGGGAAAGCAGTGTGGTGGTTCCTCAAAAGACTGAACATAGAGCTCCCCTATGATCCAGCAAATCCACTACTTGGCATCTACCCAATTGTCCAGAAAAAAGGACATACTAAAGCCACTAGCACAATGATGCTCATTGCAGCACTATTTACCATAGCAAAGCTATGAAACCAACCCAGATGCCACTCAGTAGATGACTGAATCAAGAAGATGTGGTACTTATACACAATGGAATGCTATGCTGCCATCAGAAGGAAAGACATCGCCCCATTTGTTAGGAAATGGAAAGACTTGGAAAAATTCATATTAAGTGAAGCAAGCCAGACCCAAAGAAACATAAGCTCAATGGTTTCCCTCATTTGTAACAATTAGTTCACATCTAGGACTTTCCTAGCACAGGATTACAATAACTCAAAAACCTAGGTATATAAGGTCATATAGGATGAGACTAAATGAAAGGATCTCCAGGATATGGGAACAAGAGCTATATCTTGTGTCATCGTTGCTCTTAATCTTGTGTGATTTTTGTCCTTAAACTACTATGTTATTTCTCATCTCTTATTTTGCCCTTTGGTTAATGTCAGCTTGTTACTGTATCTGATTTTTTCCCTGGCATATTGTATATATGTTTATTTGTTTATGTCAAATAGGAAAGGGAAGGGGGGAAACAAGATGATTGGGAAGGGGAGGGGAGAGGGAACTGGGGACAAAAACATGTGGAATGGAATAAATGTGTGAGGAGTAATGCAGTCCACTACCTGTAAATGTAATCGTAACCCCTCTATACATTACCCTGAAAATAAAAAAGAGACTATAAAAATATCTGTAGAAAATGAGGCTGGATGATGGAAACAACCAGATGCCCTACTACAAAAAATGTGATACACGCACACACACACGCACACACACACACACACACACACACACACACACACACACACACACACACAATGGAATGATACATAGCCAACCGACAAGATAAAATAATGGCATTCTCGGGGAAGTGGATGAAAAGGAAAAAAAATCATATTAAGTGAAGTAAGCCAAACTCAAAGCAACATAGGCCCAAGAGTCTCCCTCATTTGTCAAATTCAGTAGAAACCTTGGGCTCTGCTACCAGAGATTTATAATAGAACAAAATCTAGAGACATCGTGACAAATAGTATGACACTAAATGTAAGGACCTCCAAGATAAAGAAACAAAACTCATATAATGAGTGATTGTTGTCCTTAATGAACTATGTGATCTCTTATCTCTTTTGCTATCCCTTGGTTATATCATATTGTTACAATATTTCACCTTGTTTTCTGATATATTTCATATGTGCCCAATTGGTTATTTGAAATTGGAGAGGGAAGGGGGGAAATGAACATGAGTGGGGGTAGGGGAAGGGAAATGGGGACCATATCATTGCATGGGGTATCAAAGTTTGAGAAGTAATGCACCTTCTATCTGGTGAATATAATGTAACCCTTCTATAAATTACAATAAAAATAAATACATAAAAAGAAGATCTGCACAGAAAAAAATAATAATGGCATTTTTGGGGTAGTGGATGAAATTAGAGTGAATCCTGTTGAGTGAGATAAGTCAAGACCAAGGAACAAAAGGTACATGGTATCCTTAATATATGGATATTAGTTTCAAACAGTAGTAGAGCGATGATTGAATAGTTGATACCCAAAGTTCTGGACATAATTTTGGAGATATAAACATAACTACATAGACATAAAAATCTAGGATATACTATACACTCTATAGACATGTGTTTTATTATAGATTAATCTGTATCTATGACATACAAAGACTCAGCTTAATTTTTACTATATTCTAAAATCTATGTGCCAGTGATTGTATAGCGATTCCCTTCTTGAATACTTGTTGGTTAAACGTGACATTTGAAATATGATGTAAAATTCAATGTTAAATTTTTTTTCTAAAAAAAGAGGCTAGAGGTAAATACCACTAATGTACTTGCTCTAAGAGGTACAGAAATTTTCTTAATGAATCAAGGGGTTTTATTAGATCTTTATGCAATTATTTTAGTTCTGAGTGTTCTACACTCAATGATACTTCTGGAAAGATGATATAGCTGACTGTGTAGATGGTATGAAGACATACTGGCCTAAACGTAGAATAAAGCATTGGTAAGTGGCTGTTAGCTGTCCAAATTCTACTGGAATATGTGGAATGAATTTATTAAGCACAATGCAGGCTCTTAGTCAGATCAGGATCAAGATTATGTGGTTCCATCAGATGAATGAGGAGAGATCAGAAAAATCTACTAAGATATCCAGATATACTTTTGAAACTAAGGTATCTGGACTCCTTTTTTTTCTTTCTTGGTGGGGAGCTTGAACTTTGGACCTGGGCAAGGTCTCTTAGTTCTTTTTCCTCAAGGCTAATGCTGTACCAGTTTTAGCCACAACTCCACTTAGTTTTTGGGTGGATAAGTGGAGAGAAGTATCTTACAGTTTTTTTTTGTTTTCGTGTTTTTGCTTGCAAAGGCTTTGAATCACCTTCTCCCTGGCTAGTAGAATGACAATTATGACAGTCCAGCGCCTGGCTAGTGATTTTTTGAAAATTGGACTTTCTTCCAAATCACGTAACTGGTTCCTAGCAAAGTTTTGAAGCCTGACTTAAAAGTGACAGATTTTTGTCACTTGGAGATACTCTGTGCTGAACGTTAGAAATCTACCAGCTGAGTCACAGTGGCACTTCCAGTTTTTGTTTATGTGGTGCTGAGGAATGGAATCCAGGGTTTCATACAGGCTAGGCAAGCTTCATTTTCAGCCCAAGGTTTTATGTTTTGTTTTTTCATTGTTGTTGCTTCTAAGGTACTGTATGATGTTCTTTCATTTTCTTTGCTTTTTACCTCTTTTCTTCTTTTTCCCTTTAGTTTTATTCTCTGTAGTCACTGTGTTGAATTCGGGTACCCTGTGTCTTGTACATAGGTTTAGGTGATTTGGGGAATGGAGAGGGTATAATAAAATGGTAAAAAAAAACCAAAGGAAAAAGGGTGAACCAATTGAACAGTGATACTTGGAAGACACTAAACGGAAATGTACTGAACAATCTGGGTGGAGAGGGGGCTGAGGGTAGGAAAACAGAGAAAAAGGAGGGAGGGGATAACAATTTTCTTAAGAAATGTGTTCATTACTTATGTAACCATATGCCAACTATAGATTGACTTAACAAAAAATTAACTTAAAAAATAATTTAGCCGGGTATGGTGGCTCACACTTGTAAATGTAGCTACTCAAGAGGCTGGGATCCAAGGATAGCAGTTCAAAGTCAGCCTGGGCACTGAAGTCCATGTGACTCTTATCTCCAATTAACCACCAGAAACCCAGAAGTGGCCCTATGGCTCAAGGAATAGGGAAGTAGTCTTGAGCTGAAAAGCTCAGTGACAAGACCCAGGTGCAGAATTGCAGTCCCTTGACTTGAATGATGAATGATACTAGCCAGGCTCTGTGCGCTCACACTTGGAATCCTATCTACAGAGAATCTGGATTGAATCCAGCCCAAACAAATTGCATGATATTCTTATTTACAGTTCATTACCAAAATCTGGAGGTGGAGCTGTGGATCAAGTGGTAGAACACTAGCCTGAAGCAAAAAAAAATTTAAGGACAGTTCCAAGGCCCTGGGTTCAAGTCCCAGGACTTGCATAAAACAAACAAAATGTGACGCTGAGTCCTCCATCATTTGGTGTTATAGTTCAATATTCTTGATATGCGTCTTAGAAATTAAGTCCCTAGCAAATACTCTCCCCTGAAATTCTGCTTCATAGCTGATTCATAGAATTTCAGCATCATTACTATCACCTTCCCGTTAGCATAGCAGTCTACTACTGAAAATTTGAACAAAACTTTTGAGTAATCCTAATAAATCTGTGTATCATCTGCACACACATCAAATCAGCAGCAGCTATGATCTACTATTATCTAAATGTCTTTAATCCCTTCTTGAGTTAATGAGCCTTAAAGAGTAAAAAATATGAAATAGTTATGAAACTAACAGTCACCATTCTTCTACCTAATATTGTAATATAAGTTTATAAATGCAAGGACTATTCTGAAGTGTGCAGAAGATAGATTCTAATTATAATATTCTCATGAAGTATAGTTTTTAAGAAACATGTTGCTTGCTTTGGGAAGGCAAAGGCAAGGAAAAATGATATAAGTAAGTTCCCTATTTATCAGAAGGAAAATACTATTGGGTTTAGATCAACTTTCATTCATTCCGTGCTGATGAAACAAATATTTGCAATTCCTGAGGCCAATCACTTCATTGAGATGCACAATCAGCCAGCTTAGATCAATCTTCCAAAAAAGGAAAGGAACAAATGAGAAGCAATTAAGGTTTCCAAAATGAACCAGTTGGTGGTGGCAGCTCACACTTGTAATTCTATCTTCTCAAGGCCTGAAATCCAAGGATGGATTAAGTCTGTCTGTTATGAAAATATTCCTGTCTGAAACATCATCTCTATTATCACAGCCCCGCTGATACACTCTGCTCAACAGGTTCCAAACACCAAAGTACATCTCCTATCTGAAATACTAGCAAACGTACTCACTCATTATTTCCTCTTTGGGAGATAGTTGAAACATGTACCAGAAATGTTTCCCTGGCTTCAGAGTGGAAGTGGAAATATATACTCACTGGAAGCCCATCTAGTAAATTACAGTCAATCATCTTTCCTCACATCTTGTTAGTTAAATTGAACAATGAGTGTTTGGATCAGAAGCTATGTGTATGAGCATACAGGTTGTAAAAGTACTGTAATCATAGCTACTCAAGATAAGCTGAGACCTGAGGATTCCAGTTCAAATCAGTCATGCAATAAATTCCATAAGATTTTTACCTCTAATTAACCAGAAAAAACAGAGCGTTGAATTGTGCTTAAAATGCCACAGGCCTAAGCTTTGCATAAAAGTGCTAAGGGGTAGCATTCAGGATGCCCACTCTCTCCACTCCTTTTTAACATCCTACTAGAATTCCTAGGCAGTGCAATAAGGCAAGAAGCAAGCATAAAGGGGATCCAAGTAGGGAAAGAGGAAATAAAACTATCCCTCTTTGCAGATGACATGATTCGGTATTTAAAGAATCCTATACACTCTACTCCCAAGCTCCTTGAGCTGATTCAAAGCTTTGGAAGGGTAGCAGGCCATAAAATCAACCCTCACAAATCAACTGCCTTCCTTTATGCCAACAGTGAGAGGAACGAGGCAATAATCAGGAAAGAAACTCCTTTCACAATAGCCTCAAAGAAAATAAAGTACCTAGGAATTAGCTTAACCAAGAATGTAAAGGACCATTTAGATGAAAATTTTAAAACCCTAAAAGAGGAAATTAAAGCAGAACTAAGGAAATGGAAAAACCTCCCATGCTCCTGGATTGGAAGAATCAACATTGTGAAAATGACAATCTTGCCAAGGGCTATCTACAAATTCAATGCAATACCCATCAACATCCCAATGTCATTCTTTAAAGAAATAGAAGAGGCAATTCAAAATTTCATATGGATTAATAAAGAGCCATATAGCAAAAACACTTCTTAGCAGAAAAAACAGCGCTGGAGGAATTTCAATTCCAAACTTTAGACTCTATAAAAGAGCAATAATTCTCAAAACAGCTTGGTACTGGCACAAGAACAGGCCTGAAGTCCAATGGAATAGAACTGCGGACCCAGATATTAAACCACAGACCTATGGCCACCTAATTTTTGACAAGGGAGCCAAAAAAAGATAGCCTCTTCAACAAGTTGTGCTGGCAGAACTGGTTAAGCACCTGCAGAAAACTAAAGTTGGATCCTTCTTTGTCACCTTGCACTAGAATTAACTCCAAATGAATCAAAGACCTGGAGGTAAAAGCTGACACACTGAAAAGTTTACAGGAAGGAGTAGGAGATACATTAGGTCTCCTTGGCACAGGTCGAAACTTACTTAATAAGTACCAAGAATCACAACAAATAAGAGAAAGGCTAAACATAGAACTCCCCTATGACCCAGCAATTCCACTACTTGGCATTTACCCAACAATCCAGAAACAAGGGCATACTAAACCCACTAGCACAACAATGTTCATTAAGCACTATTCACCATAGCAAAGATATGGAACCAACCCAGATATCCCTCAGTTGATGAGTGGATCAACAAGTTGTGGTATTTGTACACAAAGGAATTCTATGCTGCTGTCAGAAAGAATGACATCGCCCCATTTGTTAGGAAATGGAAAGACTTAGAACAAATCATATTAAGTGAAGTAAGCCAGACTCAAAGGAACTTAGGCTCAGTGGTTTCCCTCATTCGTCATAATCAGTAGAAACCTTGGGCTCTACTAGCAGAGATTTGCAATAGAGCAAAAGACCATATATAAGGCCATATAATGTGAAGCTAATTGAAAGGACCTCCAGGATATTGAAACAAAAGCCACATAATGAATGATTGTTGTCCTTAATGTACTATGTTTTCTCTCATCACCATTGCTGTCCCTTGGTTCTCCCATATTGGTATAGTATCTCACTTTGTTATCTGATATATTGAATTTATTTGTATTTGGATATTTGAAATTTGATAGGGAAGGGGGAAAACCAAGATGGGTGGGGGGTGTGGGGTTGGAGGGAAAAGGGTAACAAGACATGTGAAAGGGTATCAATGTATGTGAATTAATGCACTTTCTATCTGGCAAAAATCATGTAACCATTTTACTAATTACAATAAAAAAATTAAAAAAAAGAATGTTGTAGTGTGTGGGGAGGATGATGGGGTCAAATACATTTCTTCTTAGAAATATACCTCATCTGCTTACCCTGGATTTTCCTGGCCTTCTTCTTAGAGAAAGGCCTGTTATACTGGATTTGTGGCTTGGCAATGATCTAGCATGTACATCTTCGTGTAAGACATCCACAACTTCCATGCCTGAGACTCGAGTTTCCTGACCTTTGGCAACAGCACAGCAACATCTTTCTTCCTCCTGAGCCACAGGCCAAGTGAGCTTAGGCTTGAGTTGGTTGTTAGTTACAGTGGCTTGGTTATCAAGGTTCCATATTCTGTTCCATTGTGAGGGAGGCAGGGTCACCTTTCAGGGCCCAATGACCAAAGATCCTTGATCACAGAAGACCTCACCAAAGACATACTGGAGACTGAATCTCTCCTCCAATCTCACAATATAAATGTGGATGTAGTAAACACCAAACCTTATTTGCCCAATCCCAATGTCTTCCACTAGGCCCAACTACCAGTCTGGTCTCAGGCTCAAGGAGCATTTCTTAGGTAAGATCCAAACTTAAGGGTCCATATTGCCCTCATCCTTTACAAAACATTTGCTTCACAGAGTTGCTCTGCTGCCACCCTGATTTCTTCATGGCCAGGACTTGGCTCTCCTCAGCCTCCCAGCTCAGTAACCATAACATTGTGCTTTCACAGAGCCATGGCTTCCAGTCTCCATGGACACAATGACATCAAGGTGATGCCAACTTCCCCATCTCTATATACTTCTAACTATGGGATGGGAGCTGAGGTTCTCTTCTGTGACTCCATCCGCTAAGAGGCTCATGCAGATTTCTATCCTTTGCTCATCATGGTGACTCTTTGGTTAACAAGTCACTGCTGGGATTCCAGTTCACCACATATAGAACCCATACTCCAACACTTTTCTTAGAAGGACTGATGACTTTTAAATATTCTCTAGTTTTAAATTTCTAGTTCCTTCTCTCTTTCATTTATATATTTCCCTTCCTCACATACTTCCCTTTTTGTACCTTCCTTCTTTCATTCCTGGCCTTGAACACAAGACCTGGAGCTTTTTCTTAGCTTTTCTTTGCTCAAGGTAGCACTCTAGCTCTTGAGTCACAGCTCTACTTCAATCTTTGTTCTTGCTCTAAACTGGGAGTATGAGTCTCATGCATTTTTCCCTTTGCTGGGTTGGTTTTAAACCACAATACTAAGATCAGGATCCTGAATATGCCTCGGATTACAGGTATTATCTAATCAAAACAAATTCCTGATTTCTTTTTTAGACATAATTAGTTCTTTCAGGTGAGCCACCAGCCACTCATGCAAGAGCATTGCAGGATCCCAGCATTCATCTTGTCTCCAGTCTTATTCCATCCATCTCACAATGGTCATCTAAAACACCCTGCTGCATGCCTGAAGTGGCAAGGAACATTCTCAACGCCATGAGAAGCCCCCTTAAGCTCTGCCTCAGGCATGCCCAGCCCCCATCCCACTTCCACATGAGCATTTGTTTAGGAGAAATTTCCTGAGTACATCATCATCTTTTCATCACCATTCAAATTTCATCTTTGGAGTCATTTCTCCCAGACAAAGAGGAACATGATCCATGGTTTGATAGCAGCTCCAGCTTCATAGTCCCAGCCACCAACACCCCCCCCATTACCCTGCCAGACACCTGAATTCAAGGACAATGTTTTCACTACCCCTGACTCTTATCAAATGTTTTAACTTATACAGTGCATTAAAATAATTTTACTAAATGGAATAAACACATGGCATCAAGCTTCAGAATCTTTGCACCTGAACTTTTAGTGAATCACAGACACACAAGAATTTCTGTAGCCAACAGAAATCTTAGCTTTGAGATTTCAGCATTCCTGGTATCCAAGTTTGGATGTGCTAACACTGCCCTTAATGGGGCACTTCAATCACACAATCCCACAACAATCAATGTCATTTGACATTCACTGGTATGTGGTGCTAGGAAAAAGACTGATGTGCCAACTCCATGCTGGCTTGACCTCTTCCATCTTCAAACCTGGAGCAAGTGGGGCTCCTCTCTCCATGACACCTTTTGTGTACTACCCCAGGAGGACCTTTACCTTGAGACAAAATTATGAAGACTATCTCTACCAGCAAAGATTCCAGTGAGATGTGCCTACATGGATAAAGCTAAAATCTCACTAAAGTGAGGTTGTTGGCAGTGCTGGAGCCTGAACTCAGGCCTGGCCACTAAGCATTTGCACTCAAGACTAGCCCTTTACCACTTGAGCACAAACTCCATTCCCAGCTGTTTTTATTTTTGGTAGTAAGAATCTATCAGACTTTCCTGTTCTAGGTGACTTGGAACTTCCATACTCAGATCTCAGCCTCCTGACCAGCCTGGATTAAAAGTGTGGATCAGCCATGCGCCACACCTGAGGACTTCAGCCAGCACATTTTTTCCCAAAAATTGGAAGAGGAAGATGAGGGAGGGTTGGGCTCATCCTGCCCTGCATATGAAGGAGAGCATCAGCGCCTGAACTTCATTCCCTGTTGTAGGCTGCTGGAGGAAAAGGAAGCAAATAGGCACAGGCTGGCAGCAGATGCCACAGAACAACTTATGACCAAGACTCCCAGAGCAGACCTCAGAATCGATGACAGAGTTGGATCTACCCAGTAACAGAGGCAGTGGTGACACCTGAAACTGCGCGTTTGAGCCTTTGCTGCTAGTAAACAGGGCCACCTATGTCTCAATGAGAAAGGTGAGATTTTGGTGGAGAAGGTGAGATTAAACATTATGTATCATGCAAGAAGACAGACTATAAGGGGTCTTTTATTATTCCAAGTGAAATTTTGGATTTCCTCTTCTGTTTCTTTAAAGAATGACATTGGGATATTGATGAATATTGCACTGAATTTGTAGATATTCCTTATCAAGATTGCCATTTTTACAATATTACTTCTTCCAAACCAGGAGCATAGGTTTTTGCATTTCCACAGTTCTGCGTTAATTTCCTTCTCCAGGGTTTATAGTTCCATCAAAAAGCTGCTTTACATTCTAAGTTAATTCCTAGGTATTTTATTTTCTTTGATAGCAAAATGAGTTGCTATCCTGATTCTTGCCTCATTCCTCTCATTTGTTGGCATATGGGAAGGCAGTTGACATTGAGGGTTAATTTTATACCCTGCTACCTTACCAAAGTTTTATATCAGCTCAAGCAGGTTTGGAGTAGAGTCTATGGGGTTCTTTAAATACAGAATCATGTCATCTGTAAGGAGAGAAAGTTTCAGTTCCTCTTTCCCTTTTCCTCCTCACTCCAGTTAGAATGGCCAAGATCCAGAAATCTAATAACGTATGCTGGAGGGGATGTGGCCAGGAGGGATCACTACTACACTGCTGGTGGGATTGCAAACTCGTTCAACCACTATGGAAAGCACTATGGCAGTATCCCAAAAAGACTAAACATAGAGCTCCCCTGTGATCCAGCAATTTCACTACTTTCCAATCGTCCAGATAGGACATAATAAATTCACTAGAACAATAACATTTATCACAGCACTATTTACTATGGCAAAGGTATGGAACCAACCCAGATGCCCGTCAGTTGATGAGTAGATCAAATATGGTATTTTTACACAATGGAATTCTGTGCTTCTGTCAGAAAGAATGACATAGACGAATTTGTAAGGAAATAGAAAGACTGTAAAGTTTAGAAATTAGTTTCTGTCTCCTTCTCTCTCTCCTTCTCTATCTCTGTAAAATTTAGAAGTTCCTGTTTCTCTCTCTTTTTTCTCTTTCTCTCTCTCTCTCTCTCTCTCTCTCTCTCTCTCTCTCTCTCTCTCTCTCTCTCTCTCTCTCTCTCTCTCTCTCTCTCTCTCTCTCTCTCTCCTATCCTTAGGCTTGAACTCAGGGCCTGAGCTACTTTTGCTCAAGGTTAGCACTCTACCATTTGAACCACAGTGCTGCTTCTGGCTTGCTCTTTTCACGTAGTATTGAGGAATCTAACCCAGGCTTTCATCCTTGATAGGTTAGCACTCTACCACTAAGCCACACAGTCAGCTTTTAGAGGTTTGTGACAAAGGTTTTCCTATATGCTATTATTTCTTCTGTGAGTGCTCTTAATGCTTGCTGAAGGTTGACTTTGTTTAGAAGACTTACCCTAATGCTCCCATATACAGAGATTCTATATATAGCTAAATGTTTTTCATTACTCAGAATTTCTCTATTGTGTATGTTCTGAAATGTACTGAAGACTGACTTCTGATTAAAAGTCATTGCACATTTGTTCTATTCATTAGTTTTCTTTTCTTCTATGGGAATCAGGTTTGTGATGAACACAGAGGTATGCCTTCCAGGTCAAACACTTTCCACATTTGTAATATTCATAAGGTTTTTCTCTCCTATGTGCATTTTATACTTAGTCATGCGTTCATGATGGATTTTTTATATTCTTATATTCATACGATTTTTATCCTGTGTCTGTGTGGTATCATGCAAACTCAACTATGAGTTCTTCAAAAAAATTTCCCTTTCATTTTATTCATAGGATTCTATCCTGTGGGTGTTTAGTGATAAATCTTGACTTGTGCCTTCTGGGGAAAAGACTGAACATTTGCTACATTCATTAAGGGTTTTATCTTGTGTTGGTTCTGTGACACAAGCTGAGTTTTCTTCCACAGACTAAAAAGTCTTTCCTATTTATTACATTGCTAAGGCTTCTCATATGTGTGAACTCTCTTACGCTTCCTGAAGAGTGAATACTGCACGAAAGATTTTCAACTTTGGTTATATTCCAAAGGTTTCTAATATGTGTGAATTCTGTTATGCCTCCTGTAATGTGACTTCATCTGAAGGTCTTACCACATTTGATGCACTCGTACAGTTTCTCTCCTGTGTGTGTTCTCTGATGCAATTTGAGGGAAGACTTCCATTTGAAAGACATTCCACATCAGTTACATTCATAAGGTTTTTCTCCTGTTTGAATTGTCTTATGCATGTTGAGGTTTGGCTTCTGTGTGAAGGACTTTCCATATATGTTACACACATAAGGTGTTTCTCCTGAGTATATTCTCTGATGAACATGGAGTTTTACCTTCCATTTGAAAGACTTTCCGCATTCACTACATGCATAAGTTTTCTCTCCTGTGTGTGTTCTATTATGCCCATCAAGATATGACTTCCACTTGAAGGTCTTTCCACATTTGTTGCACACATAAGGTTTCTCTCCTGTGTGTGTTCTTTGATGAAATTTGAGGGAAGATTTCTGTCGGAAGGACTTTACTCATTGGTTACATTCATAAGGATTCACTCCTGTGTGTATTCTCTGATGAACACGAAGTTTTCCCTTCCCTTGGAAAGATTCTCCACATTCATTACACTTATAAGATTTCTCTCCTGTGTGTGTTATTTGATGAACTCGAAGGTGTATCTTCTGGGTGAAAGACTTTTCACATTTGTTACATTCATAAGGTTTCTCTTCTGTGTGTCTTCTCTGGTGCAAAGTGAGGTATGATTTCAGTCTAAAAGTCTTCCCACATTTATCCCATTCATAAGATTTCTCTTCTGTGTGAGATCTCTGATGTGTGCTGAGAGCTGAATTCTGGGCAGAAATTTTATTACGTTCCTCATATTCATAAGGTTTGTCTTCTCTTGGAGATCGAGGTTGGAGCGTCAGGTCTGACTTCTCAGAAATTAATTTTCACACTTGATGTACGCATCACATATCTCAGGATATTTGCTCTGAGGTATTGTAAGGCGTATTTCATTACTGAAAGATTTCTCACATTCACTACATGTATGAGGAGTCTCTCCTGTGTACATTTTTGGACGTGTAGTGATGGTCGGTGTTAAGTACAATATTTTTCATCACACAGTACATTTAGCAGTTTTTCTCCCTCCCTGAAGAATTTCTTGGGCAGGGAGAACAGAATTATGATACTGCAGATCTTTTGGACTGTCACAATCATGAATAAAATGCTCTGAATATCCGATGGATGTTTTAAGAACAGGAGACATACAAGATCTATATGCAGCATGCATCTCATCAGGCTTAGGAAACAGAAGCATGTTCTGACACTTAATGAACTCCTCAGTCCTCACCCCTAAGTTGTTACCGTTATTACTAATCAGCTCTGGATTGTGTGTAGAGCTCAAATTTAAAGTTGTTGCTAATCTCACGTTTTCCTCCACTTCGATACTACTTGCAACTGCTACTTCACAAAGACATTCATGTGGACTTTCCTGGCAGGTCTTGAACACATTTTCCATTAGCTGGACATCTAAAATGAGTCATAGAAAAAAAGACACAAACATACATGAGATACAAATATTCCTAACTGTAAAGTTAATGACTTTACTTTCCCATCCTAAGTGTTAGATATTTTAAAATATAAAAGTGGAAATTGATTTGTGAGAAATATATGCTTTTCTCCCTAACATATTAAGAAAATGATATTTTACAATGACCAATAATGTTTTTCTGTGTTTTAGTTCTCTTTTTATGTCACAGGAAATATTTATTGAAATTACCTAACTATGTATTCCTACCGTTTTAAGCTGAGTACTACCTATACTATACCTGCAGCTGTTTTTTTTCAAATACTGTTTTGTTTATACATTGAGGAATAGCTGCCTTTCTTTTATTTTTGAGAAATAATCTAAATACTGTGCTGTTTTACATCTTTTTAAAACTTTCTTTTCTTTTCTTTTCTTTTTTTTGTAGTTCATAGGCCTCGGCCCTGTCCCTGAACACTTCAGCAGAAGACTATAACCCCTATCCTTGAGCTACAGCCCCACTTCCTGTTTTCTAGAGTTAACTACAGATAAGAGTCTCAGGTCCTGAGTAACAGATTGCATTACCTTACCCAGTTTCAATGCTGTTTGCTTATTAACCATTAAGTGAGGAACACGAATTTTTTCTAGATTCAGCGGCCACAAGTTTGGTTTATATGTCTGTTTGCCTTTGATCCAAGCAAGAATGATTCTTGAGAGTAAGGACTTACACCTATATCCCTTCATTTACAACTTCTCACTAAAGTCTCAATTTAGGTATTTGTGGGAATTTCGAAATTTGTTTCTTTCCATTTGAAGTCTTATAAAAATTCCTTTTCTAACACTCCTGTCCCTCAGAACCATGGAAGACCAGAAAATCCCCAGCTCATTGTCTAGTTAATTTTCTTATATGATTGAAACTTTGTTGTTTTTTTTTCCTTCCATTCCTGGGTTTGAACTTAGGACCTAACCACTGTCCTTGGGTTTTCTCAAGACTAGAACCCTACCAATGAATTCATTACTTCTGGCTTTTTCTATGTATGTGGTAATAAGGAATCAAACCTGTGTCTTTGTGCATGCTAGGCAAGCACTCTACCACTAGGCTCAATTTCTGGTTGAAAGGTCTGGTTCTGAATACCAGTCTCTTCCTACCAGCAAAAAGATATTATCCTTATCAGAGAATAATGCCCTGACTTATTCCTTGTTTGCTCAATCATTTATAGTCTTAGTTTTAAAGAAATGAAATATCATTCTTTCTTTCTTTCTTTCTTTCTTTCTTTCTTTCTTTCTTTCTTTCTTTCTTTCTTGTTTTGCAGTCATGGAACTTGAATTCTAGACCTGGCTGTTCTTCCTGAGCTCTTCAGCTCAACGCTACTGCCCTATGACTTTAGCCTCAACCCCACTTCTCATTTTCTATTGGTTCATTGGAGAGAAGAGTCTAAGGTGTTTTTGTGATAGGTCAGTCTTTGAACCTTGATCCTCAGATCTCAGCCTCCTAAGTAGCTAGGATTACAGGCATGAGCCACGGGCTCATGGCGTTCTCATTTTATTTTGTTTCACAGTGATTTCTACAGAGAAATCTAACTTTAACTCTACTGCCACATAGAATTCGTCATATCACCCTATGATTCTTGATGCCGGGGGTTTGGGCTAGCATGCACAAAGACCTGGTTCAGTTCCTTGGTACTACATACAAAGAAAAAGCCAGAAGTGGTGCTATGACTCAAGAAGTAGAGAGCTAGCCTTGAGAAAACCCAAGGACCATGCTCAGGCCCTGAGACCAGGCATAGGATTGGGAAAAGAAAATGATTCTTGATTCATTCAGAAAGAATTCCATAGGTTCCACACAGGATTTAGGGTAACTAAGAATATTATTGATCAGTACATCACAACATGAACTTACCAATGGGGCTCAGGCTCCAACATCAATATGAAGATGCATTCACTCACCTGTGATATTCTTGTCAGAGGAATTTCCTATCCAGAGTTCTGCACAGTGCTCTAGCTTGTCAATTAATACAGGTTTGGGAACACAGGGCCCTGTAAATTAGAAACAGTAGAGAATTATTGCTTATGCTGTGTCATCATTGCTTTAAGTTCGCAGACATCCTACTCACAAGTTATCTATTAAATATTTTTTCTCATTTCTCACTGGGTCCATGGTTGACTTTTCCCCAGCTCTGTATTCATTTTGTATGGCATACACTTAGCTATCTTGCTCAAGGCTAGAAAAATACCAGTTTGAGTCCCAGCTACACTTACATGCATAGGTCTTCATGCATGCTAAGCAAGCACTCAACCACAAAGTCAAACTCTTGACACTCCACTAACATTTTTGAGGGGTTACTTGGAGTAATAGAGTTTCATGGCAATTTTTATGCCATTGCTGGCTTCAAATTAGAATTCTTAGATTTATTCCTCCTGAATATTTTAAGATTACAGGCATGAAACATTGCACCTAGTGCCAGGTTTCCATTATAAACTCACTGTTTAGTGATTTGTAGATCCTATTTCCAATAATGATATATATTGTATTCTGGATGGTTTATCCACTTACAAATACTGTGTAAGTTTGGAATGTCGTCTCCATTAGAGGAAACATAATTTAGAACTGTTGTCAAAGTATCCTGAAGGTATCCTGAAGAATGAGTACAAAATTACCTTTGGTTTTCTTTAGAAAGTAATGATAATTCTCAGGGCCTGGAATCTTTCATTTAAATAGTATTGAAAGTTTGATAAACATTCACGTATCTGCAAAATAACAAGGCACTTGGCCTTGCAAGTGAATTTGACTTTTGCTCACCTAAGGACACCAGGTTGCTGTAGGTCTCCAGCATTACATCTCTGTACAGGGTCCTCTGAGCATTGTCCAGATGCTGCCACTCCTTCCAGCTGAAATCCACAGCTACATCATCAAATGACACCAGCTTCTGGAATGCCACATTTTCATCAAGTAATTAGCACTGAGTTATAAACACACCATGTCTGGAATTTTATTCTTTTTTTGTTGGAATTGTATTCCTTTACTTAAATGTTTAGACTTACATGAAATATTGACCAGAAAAGCTTAGGGATGGTGCCTAGGCCCAGAGTTCAAGTCCCAAGACCCACAAAAAAATAAAAAGGCAAGCTAGGTGTTGGTGGCTCACGCCTGTCATCCTAGATACTCAGGAGACTGAGATCTGAGGACCATGGTTCAAAGCCAGCCTAGCACAAAATTCCATGAGACTCCTTTCCAATTAACCACCATAAAATGTTTAATGGCTTGTGGCATATCATGGTAGAGCAATTGTGGTATCGAAAAAAATACGTCGGGGGAGTAGATTTAGGTTATAAATGGAATTATTCCATTGAAAAGGAACTACATTATATGATGACATATGCTGGCACTGTGAGAATATTGCAAAATCTTAGGGTATCAAGTAATAATACTGTGAAGTACACCCAGAATGTTAATGTTCTATGGCTGGCATAATAATCACTTGGGGAAGAAACTTTTTTTTCTTTTTTTTGGCTGGGGGATTTGTAAGGCTTGAACTCTGGGCCTGGGCACTGTTCCTGAGCTCTTCAACTCAAGGCTATCACCCTACCTATGAAGCCACAGTGCCATTTAGCATATTCTAGTGGTTAACTGTAGATGAGACTCTCATAGATTTTCTAATGCCCAGGCTGGCTTTGAACCAAATCTTTAGATATCAGCCTGATATCTGAGTAGCTAGGATTACAGGTAGAAGTCACTGCACCTGGCAAGAAATTTATTTCTTGCTGTTTTATACTACAAATTTACTGTATGTTTTACTTTTTCAAAAAGACTGAGGATGACCTTTGTTCTGTATATAATGGGAAGAGGGGTAGGGAGCTGTGAGCAGAAGAACTGAGGGGCAATACTCAGGGTAGGACAATAGCCTTAAACTAAAGAGCTCACTGCCCAAGGTCCAAGCCCCATGACTTTCCCCACTACCCCACAAAAAAAGGGAAAAAAATTGGAGATTGGAGAGGATTTTCTAAAAAGAATATATAGAAATAGTAGTTCACAATGTAGAAAAAAGTTCAATATTAACAGTCATGAGAAAAACTAAAATTACAATGAAATCATTACTTTAAATATGTTAATATAAATATAGTTTTAAACAAAAAGATCAACATACACACACACAAACACACACACACACACACACACATACAAAAAAAACTTTCAAAGTCTAACTATTACTGGGAAGGTAGTGAGAAGAAGTAGAACGTTGGAATAGTTCTGCAAGGAATATAAAACAATCAAAAATTGCGTGGAGAGTGCTAAAAAAGTACTAAATATGGAATTACATAGAAATATGGTCCAACAATTCTATTTCTAGATTTGTACCTAACGGAAGAGAAAGCAGATACTAGAACAAATATGTGGAGAATCCATTCACAACTATTAATAATAATCAAAATATAGAAATATGCAAAACAATGCATTGAAAAGGAAGAACATTTTACTATATTTTACAGATGAATCTTGATTAGAGTAAACTAAAAATACAGCAGTCATAAAGGAAGAGCTAGGGTATGTTTTTCCTTCCAGAGCTTCCAAGGATCAACAAACCCTTAGAGCCAAAATGCACGATGGTTCCAGAGAATGGAGTAGAGAGGAACAGGAGTTGAATGTTTAATGATTATACATGGAAGATGAAAATTGCTCTAGATGGGTAGAATGAAGAGAGAACTGTACCCTAAACAATGGTTATGTAGCCACACAGGATGGGACACACCTATACTCCCTGATCTTGGGAAACTCAAGAAGGATTTCTAGCCATCCTGGATGCATGGAAAGATCTATCATAAAAACTAATGTGGAGGGGCTGGGAGTTTGGCATAGTTGTAGAGTGCTTGTATGAAGACAAGGTTCAATTCCGCAGTACCACATACACAGAAAAAACCAGAAGTAGTGCTGTGGCTCAAGTAGAAGATCACTAGGCTTGAGCAAAGCTGAAGGACAGTGCTCAGACCGAGTTCCAGCCAAAGGGCTTGTTTAAAAATAAAACCATAAAGCTGAGCATGATGTGGTGGTGGCTCACTTCTATAATCCTAGCTACTCAGGAGGCTGAGATCTGAGGATCAAGGTTTAAAGCCATCCTGGCACAAAAAGACCTGAGACTCTTATCTCCAATTTACCTTTAGAAAATGGGAAGTGGGGCTTGGCTCCAGGGTAAGGTGGTAGCCTGGAGCTGAAGAGCTCAGGGATAGTACCCAGGCTGAGTTCAAGCTCCATGACCCACCAAAAAAAAAAACCCAAAAAACAAAAAATAATATGGAAAAATTTGGATTCTGTGAATTTTATCAGGCATATAAATGTTTTTTTGCTGTTGAAACAACAAATTGTTCGGAAATATTTTAAAAGTTTTTACCTAGAAATGTCCACTACAAACGGAATTAATAAAAAACACAAAATATGAAAGAGATACAAATTTTCACAATATGGGTATCCTGCTTCCGTATCTTTCACTGACTCCTGTTCAAATGAGTCACATATTCTGAATCATTTCTCCCAGTCGATATATGCCACACATGTTAGCTTGTACTGAACTTCTTGGGAAACCAAAAGCAAATACTAAGCAAATGTGTGTTAGATTTTGTCAACAGTGATATTTCAAATATAAATCCCTACTCATTGCATTATTTAATATGAATGCTGGAATCTAACTTACACTGGCAGTATCTTCAATCTTTTGAGAATCTTCAAAAGGGTGTGTAAATATTTAGGATCGTTATGTCTTCCTGGAGGAAAGATCCCTTTAGTAGTATGTAGTAACCTTCTTTGTCTTTTCTTACTAATTTTAATTTGAAGTCTAATGTATCTGATATGAGGATGGCAACTCCAGCCTGTTTATGGGGGCAGTTAGCTTGATAGAGTTTATTCCAAACTCTCACTTTCAAAAGATGACAGTTTTGGGGTAAGATGTGTCTCTTGAAGACAGCAGAACCATGGCTCTTGCTTTTTGATCCAACTAGACAGCCTATGCCTTTTAATTGGAGAGTTAAGTCCATTGATATTGAGAGTTAGGATTGAGAGATATTTATTAGTTCCTACCATTTTTAACGCTTTTAGTAGGGCCTGTGTCTTGACAGTACTTGTGGTCCTTAGATGGTATGCTGTTTAGGTGCCATTTCTTTGCCTATATTGCATTTATTTTGGTTTTCTATGTATAGAGCACCTTTGAGAATTCCCTGAAGTATATTTCCAATACCATTGACCTCTTTCTCCACGCCCTCCTCAATACCAACTAGCCTTAAATTAGGCTTTCTAATTGTATCTTGGACCTCCTGAAGCGCTCTCTCATATTTCCTAGATTTGGATTGACTCATATTCTGTTCTTTCTCTATAATAACTAAATTACCTTCAGCCCCGGAAATTCTCTCCTCTGCATTGCCTAACTGCTATCAAAACTATTTACTTTATTTTTCATCTCCATTGCTTCTAATTGCTCATTTTTGATGGCTTGCATGTCTTGTTTTAGATCATGTATGGATTTCTTTATCTCCTTGATTTCCTTTTGAGTGGTTAGCTCAGTAGCTTTATTTTTTTGGACATTTGCTGGAGTTTGGTCACGTTTTTATTTGTGGATTCTATGAATTCATCCATCTTTCTTTGAAAAACCTTTATATGGCCTCTTTTATGGCTTCTTCTTTTTCACTTATCACCTTGTTTATGCTTTCCTCTTGTTCAGCCATGGCTTCCTCCATTATCACTTTCTTTATATTTTCACATTTTCCATTAAGGATGTTTATCAATTGCATTTGTGTAGCACTTGGAAGACTCTCCTCTAGGTTTGCCAGTGACTGTTCCATTGTCTGTTTACAATGGGTGGGGGATGTTGTTTCTTGATTTGACATTTTTCTTGAGTTTCTTGTTCTGCCCATTTGACAATGGGAGCAAGATTCCTACTAAATACGATTATAATATTTCAGATATAACCAACCTAGACCTCTGTAGCTGGCAGACACTAGATGTTCGCAAGTTTTGATTGGTATTATCACTCTTTCTTTTTGTGCGCTTATAGACCAGTCTAATACAACCACTGATAAGCGATTTATACCCAAAACAATAAGCCTCTCAATCCAGTCTCTATTGTCTTTAAGTCGCTCTGAGCATAGAGAATAATTAACCACCTACATATACAATATTGCTCAACAGCCATCAAGTGTAGATCCGTGCAGTATTAGGGTTGAAAGACCAACAGAGGTCCAGAGATAGAAAAAAAGAATGAGAGAGGTCAGGGGAGGTACAAGAGGATTAACGTAGGAGTGTAAGAATATTGTAGTAAAGAAGAAAAGGCATAGCATAAGGATAACTGAAATAAGTTGGTAAGTAGATAGCATATTTGAGTACAAAGTTTGGAAAGTATTAGAATAAAACTTATGTGTTGCTGCACGACTAGCTCTTAGCCCAACCAGTGGCCTCACAGTGGACCATGGGATGGATCTGTTTTTCTTGTCTACGTTGAGGGAAAGGGGTATTTCACAAGATGCAGAAGCGAAGATTTCAGAAGCAAATGCTGTGAGTGAATTAGCTCATAAAAAGCACTTTTATTTTCTTTTATTTTCTGCCAGTTTTGGGGCTTGAATTCAGGGCCTGAGCACTGTCCTCGGGTTTTCTCGAGTCTAGCCCTCTGCCACTTGAGCCACAGTGCCACATCAAGATTTTCTATCTATGTGGTACTGAGCAATCAAACCCAGGTCTGCATGGATGCTAGGCAAGCACTCTACCACTATGCCAAACTCTCAACCCTGACATAGTAATTATAAAGTCATCATCATCATATCAAAATATCCTTTCTCCTACGAAGAATGAACACTTATCTATGTGTGTAATGCTTTTTTAAAATAATTTCACTAATTCTTCTGTGTTTTTCCCTCTTGCATTTTTTACACATGACAGCAAAGCTAATTATCAGGAAAAAAGTGATTAGGATACAGAAACCTAATAATATCCTAGTAGATTGACGTCAAAAATATGTGCAAGATGCCCTGTGTGTTTGACCTAGTGGTAGAGTCCTTGACTACCACGCAAAAAGACTCAGGTTTGATTCCTCATTACCACATACATAGAAAACGCTCCAAGTGGTGATGTGGCTCGGTGGGACAGCTAAAGCCTAAAGAAAGCCCAAAAACAATGTTCACACTCTGAGGTCAAGTCCCAAGACTAGCAAAATCAAAAAAAATTCGACAAGGGGCAAAATGCAGGCAGAGAAGGCTCTGTGAAGCAAATGTTTTGTAAAGGATGAGGGCAATATTGACCCTTAAGTTTGGATCTTACCTAAGAAAGGCTCCTTGAGTCTGAGACCAGACTGGTAGTTGGGCCTAGTGGAAGACATTGGGATTGGACAAATAAGGTGTGCTGTTTACTACATCCACATGTATATTGTGAGATTGGAGGAGAGATTCAGCCTCCAGTATGTCTTTGGTGAAGTCTTCTGTGAGCAAGGATCTTTGGTCATTGGGCCCTGAAAGGTGACCCTGCCTCCCTCACAATGGAACAGAATATGGAACCCTAGTAACCAAGCCACTGTAACTAACAACCAACTCAAGAAAGCTCACTTGGCCTGTGGCTCAGGAGGAAGAAAGATGTTGCTGTGCTATGGCCAAAGTTCTGGAAACTCGAGTCTCAGGCATGGAAGTTGTGGATGTCTTACTCGAAGATGTACATGCTAGATCATTACCAAGCCACATATCCAGTATAACAGGCCTTTCTCTAAGAAGAAGGCCACGAAAATCCAGGACAACCAGATGAGGTATATTTCTAAGAGGAAATGTATTTGACCCCATCATTATCTCCCCACACTACAACTATCTTTTTTTTCATTTTTTTCTTGTAATTAGTAAAAGGGTTACATGATATTTGCCAGATAGAAGGTGCATTAATTCACATACATTGATACCCTTTCACATGTCTTGGTACCCATTTCCCTCCAACCCCACAACCCCCACCCGTCTTGGTTTTCCCCCCTTCCCTATCAAATTTCAAATATCCAAATACAAATAAATTCAATATATCAGATAACAAAGTGAGATACTATACCAATATGGGATAACCAAGGGACAGCAAAGGAGATGAGAGACAACATAGTTCATTAAGGACAACAATCATTCATTATATGGCTTTTGTTTCAATATCCTGGAGGTCCTTTCAATTAGCTTCACATTATATGGCCTTATATATGGCCTTTTGCTCTATTGACAATCTCTGCTAGTAGAGCCCAAGGTTTCTACTGATTATGACGAATGAGGGAAACCACTGAGCCTAAGTTCCTTTGAGTCTGGCTTACTTCACTTAATATGATTTGTTCTAAGTCGTTCCATTTCCTAACAAATGGGGCGATGTCATTCTTTCTGACAGCAGCATAGAATTCCATTGTGTACAAATACCACAACTTGTTGATCCACTCATCAACTGAGGGACATCTGGGTTGGTTCCATATCTTTACTATGGTGAATAGTGCTGCAATGAACATTGTTGTGCTAGTGGGTTTAGTATGCCCTTGTTTCTGGATTGTTGGGTAAACGCCAAGTAGTGGAATTCCTGGGTACTAGGGGAGTTCTATGTTTAGCCTTTTGAGGCACTGCCACACTGCTTTCCGTAGTGGTTGAATGAGTTTGCACTCCCACCAACAGTGTAGTAGTGATCCCTCCTGCCCACATCCCCTCCAGCATCTGTTGTCATTCGTTTTCCTGATCCTGGCCATTCTAACTGGAGTGAGGTGGAATCTTAGAATTGTTTTGATTTGCATTTCTTTTATGACCAGAGATGTGGAGCATTTCTTCATGTGTCTATAGGCCATTTTTGTTTCTTCTTCAGAGAAGACTCTCTTTAAGGCTTTGGCCCATTTTTAATGGGATGGGTGTTACTTTGGAGGTTAGTTTTGGAGTGATTCAATTTTTTGATTTGTTGATATATTTTAGATATGAGGCTTTGGTCCGTTGTTTGGTGGGTGAAGATCTTCTCCCACTCTGTAGGCTTCCTGATTAGTTTACTAGCTATATCCGTTGCCATACAAAAGCTCTGCAGTTTAATGCAGTCCCACTTATCCAGCCTTTCTCTGATTTGTTGTGATTCTTGGTCCTTATTAAGAAAGTTTCGACCTGTGCCAAGGAGGCCTAGTGTATCTCCTATTCCTTCCTGTAAACTTTTCAGTGTGTCAGCTTTTACCTCCAGGTCTTTGATCCATTTGGAGTTAATTCTAGTGCAAGGTGACAAAGAAGGATCCAACTTATTTTTCTGCAGGTTTTTAACCAGTTCTGCCAGCACAACTTGTTGAAGAGGCTATCTTTCTTCCATTCTATATTTTTGGCTCCCTGGTCAAAGATTAGGTGGCCATAGGTCTGTGGTTTAATATCTGTGTCCACAGATCTACTCCATTGGACTTCAGGCCTGTTCTTGTGCCAGTACCAAGCTGTTTTGAGAATTATAGCTCTGTAATAGAGTCTTAAGTTTGGAAGTGAAATTCTTCCAGCGCTGTTCTTTCTGCTAAGAAGTGTTTTTGCTATACGGGGTCTTTTATTATTCCATATGAAATTATGAATTGCCTCTTCTATTTCTTTAAAGAATGACATTGGGATGTTGATTGGTATTACATTGAATTTGTAGATAGCCCTTGGCAAGATTGTCATTTTCACAATGTTGATTCTTCCAATCCAGGAGCATGGGAGGTTTTTCCATTTCCTTAGTTCTGCTTTAATTTCCTTTTTTATGGTTTTAAAGTTTTCATCTAGACGGTCCTTTACATTCTTAGTGAAGCTAATTGCTAGGTACTTTATTTTCTTTGAGGCTATTGTGAAAGGAATTTCTTTCCTGATTATTGCCTCTTTCCTCTCAGTGTTGGCGTAAAGTAAGGCAGTTGATTTGTGAGGGTTGATTTTATGGCCTGCTACCCTTCCAAAGCTTTGAATCAGCTCAAGGAGCTTGGGAGTAGAGTCTATAGGATTCTTTAAATACAGAATCATGTCATCTGCAAAGACGGATAGTTTTATTTCCTCTTTCAATACTTGGATCCCCTTTATGCTTGTTTCTGGCCTTATCGCACTGCCTAGGCATTCTAGTACTATGTTAAAAAGGAGTGGAGAGAGTGGGCATCCTTGTCTCGTTCCTGATTTTAGAGGGAATGGCTTTAGATTTTCACCATTAAGTATAATACTAGCAGTGGGTTTCTCATACACAGCCTTTATTACATTGAGAAATGTTCCATGGATTCCTAGTTTCTCCACATCTTTTAACATAAGGGGGTTTTGGATCTTGTCAAATGCCTTTTCCGCATCTATTGAGACAATCATGTGATTTTATCCCTGATCCTGTTGATGTGTTGAATTATATTAATTGATTTGTGTATGTTGAACCAGCTTTGCCTCCCTGTGATGAATCCAGTTTGATCATAGTGTATAATTTTTTTGATGAGTTGTTGTAGACGGTTGGCCAGTATTTTGTTGAGAAGTTTTGCATCGATGTTCATTAAAGAAATGGGTCTATAGATCTCTTTCTTTGATGAATCTCTGTCTGGTTTGGAGATGAGGGATATACTGGCTTCACAGATTGAGTTTGGTAAAGAACCTTCATTTTCAATTTCGTTGAAGAGCCTGAGGAGTATTGGTGTGAGCTCTGCTTTGAAGACCTTATAGAATTCAGCTGTGAATCCATCTGGCCCTGGGCTCTTACGTGGAAGTTGTCTAATTTCCATTTCTATTTCAGAGCTTGAAATAGGCCTGTTGAGTTGGGTTAGCTCTTCTTGGTTCAGTGTGGGTATGTTAATATTGTCTAGGAATTCATCCATTTCTTCTAGATCGCAAATTTGTTGGCGTAAAGGTTTGAGAAGTATTCCCTCATGATATTCTGGATCTTGGTAATTTCTGTCGTGATATTACCATTTTCATCTGTGATTTTGTTTATTTCGATATGCTCTCTTCTTTTTTTGGTAAGATTTGCTAAGGGCTTGTCAATTTTGTTAATTCTTTCAAAGAACCAACTCCTTGTTTTGTTGATTCTTTCTATAGTTTTTTTTATTCCAAATCATTTAATTCTGCTTTGATTTTAATAATTTGCTTTCTCCTAATGGGTTTAGGGTTGGTTTGTTGCTCTTTTTCTAGGAGGTTAAGGTGAGACATTAACTAGTTGGTTTGCCATTTTCCCAACTTGCTGTTGTAGGCACTCAGCGCTATAAATTTTCCTCTGTGTACTGCCTTTGTTGTGTCCCTAAGGACTTGATATTTGTGTGCTCCTTATTGTTAAATTTCATAAACAGTTGGATATCTGTTCTGATCTCTTCGATTACCCATTGTTTTTGATTCAACAATGTGTTGTTCAGTCTCCATGAGTTACAGGGTTTTCTTTGGTGGAGATGTGTGTTCAGCTCCAATTTGATGCCTTTATGGTCTGAGAGTGTGCATGGAATAATTTCAGTGTTTCTGAATCTGTCCAGGTTTGCTTTATGGCCTAAGATGTGGTCCATTTTGGAAAATGTTCCATGTGCTGCTAAGAAAAACGTATATTGTGGTGTTACTGGGTGGAATATTCTGCAGATGTCTGTTAGATCTAGTTGGTCTATATAGTTGTTCAGTTCTAAGGTTTCTCTGTTGAGTTTTTGCCTTGTTGATCTGTCCATAGGTGAGAGTGGTGTGTTAAACTCACCAACAATCACTGTATTTCGATCTATGTATGGTTTCAGTGTAAGTAAAGTTTGCTTGATGAAGTTTGTAGCTCCGGGATTGGGTGTGTAAATATTTAGGATCGTTATGTCTTCCTGGAGAAAAGATCCCTTTAGTAGTATGTTGTAACCTTCTTTGTCTTTTCTTACTAATTTTAGTTTGAAGTCTATTGTATCTGATATGAGGATGGCAACTCCAGCCTGTTTATGGGGGCAGTTAGCTTGATAGAGTTTATTCCAACCTCTCACTTTCAAAAGATGATTGCTTTTGGTTAAGATGTGTCTCTTGAAGACAGCAGAACGATGGCTCTTGCTTTTTGATCCAACTAGACAGCCTATGCCGTTTAATTGGAGAGTTAAGTCCATTGATATTGAGAGTTAGGATTGAGAGATATTTATTAGTTCCTACCATTTTTAAAAGCTTTTAGTAGGGTTTGTGTCTTGACAGTTCTTGTGGTCCTTAGATGGTGTGCTGTTTAGGTGCCATTTCTTTCCCTATAATGCATTTATTTTGGTTTTGTATGTATAGAGCATCGTTGAGAATTCTCTGTAGTGTTGGTTTTGTTTCGACATATTGTTGCAGGTTTTCCCTGGAATGGAATGTTTTATTGTTCCCTCAGTTTGAATGAGAGCTTAGCTGGCTACAGTATTCTTGGTTGGTAGTTATTTGATTTAAGGGCATGACATATATGCTTCCAGTCACTTCGTGCTTGCATGGTCTCTGCTGAGAAATCTGGGGTTATTCTGATTGGTTTGCCTTAATAGGTTACTGATCCCTTTTCCCTGGCTGACTTTAGGATCTTTCCTTTCGTTTCTATTGATCCAGTTCGGATCACAATGTGGCGGTGGGATGTTCTTTTCTGGTCAGGTCTGTTTGGGGTTCTAAAAGCTTCTCGTATCTGGATGGGCCTGCCCTTCTGGATATTTGGGAAATTCTCTGAGATGATTCCCTGAAGTATATTTCCAATACCATTGACCTCTTTCTCCACGCCCTCCTCAATTCCAACTAGCCTTAAATTAGGCTTCCTAATTGTATCTTGGACCTCCTGAAGCTCTCTCACATATTTTCTAGATTTGGATTGACTCATTTTCTGTTCTTTATAATACCTAAATTATCTTCAGTCCCGGAAATTCTCTCCTCTGCATTGTCTAACCTGCTATCAAAGCTATCTACTTTATTTTTCATGTCCCTTGCTTCTAATTGCTCACTTTTTATGCCTTGCGTCTCTTGTTTTACATCATGTATGGATTTCTTTATCTCCTTGATTTCCTTTTGAGTGGTTAGCTCAGTAGCTTTATTTTCTTTGGACATTTGCTGGAGTTTGGTCCAGTTTTTATTTGTGGATTCTATGAATTCATCCATCTTTCTTTGAAAAACCTTTATTATGGCCTCCTTTATGGCTTCTTCTTTTTCACTTATCACCTTGTTTTTGCTTTCCACTTGTTCAGCTATGGCTTCCTCCATTATCTCTTTATTTATATTTCCACATTTTCCATTAATGATGTTTATCAATTGCATTTGTGTAGCACTTGGAAGACTCTGGTCTAGGTTTGCCAGTGACGGTTCCATTGTCTGTTTACATTGGGTGGGGGATGTTGTTTCTTGATTTGACATTTTTCTTGAGTTTCTTGTTCTGCCCATTTGAAAATGGGAGCAAGATTACTACTAAATACGGTTATAGTTTTTCAGATATAACCAACCTAGACCTCTGTCGCTGGCAGACACTAGATGTTCACAAGTTTTGATTGGTATTATCACTCTTTCTTTTTGTGCACTTACAGACCAGCCTAATACAACCACTGATAAGCGATTTATACCCAAAACAATAAGCATCTCAATCAAATCTCTATTGTCTTTAAGTCCCTCTGAGCCTAGAGAATAATTAACCAACTACATATACAATATTGCTCAACAGCCATCAAGTGTAGATCCGTGCAGTATAATGGTTGAAAGACGAGCAGAGGTCCAGAGATAGAAAAAAAGGATGAGAGAGGTCAGGGGAGGTGCAAGAGGATTAACATAGGAGTGTAAGAATATTGTAGTCATGAAGAAAAGTTATAGCATAAGGATAACTGACCTAAGTTGGTAAGTAGGTAGCATATTTGAGTACAAAGTTTGGAAAGTATTAGAATAAAACTTATGTGTTGCTGCACGTCTAGCTCTTAGCCCAACCAGTGGCCTCCCAGTGGACCATGGGATGGATCTGTTTTTCTTGTCTACGTTGAGGGAAACATCCATTCTCTGACTTCACACACCTCCATTCTATGACTTCACAAACCTCCATTCTGTGACTTCACACACCTCCATTCAGAGTTCACACACCTCCATTCTGTGACTTCACACACCTCCATTCTGTGACTTCACACACCTCGATCCTATGACTTCACACACTTCCATTCTATGAATTCACACACCTCCATTCTGTGATTTCACACAGCTCCATTCTGTGACTTCACACACCTCCATTCTGTGACTTCACACACTTCCATTCTGAGTTCACACACCTCCATTCTATGACATCACAGACCTCGAATCTGTGACTTCACTCACCTCCACTCTATGACTTCACACTCCTCCATTCTATGACTTCCCACACCTCCTTTCTATGACTTCACCCACCTCAGTCTATGACTTCACACATCTCCATTCTGACTTCACACACCTCCATTCTGTGACTTCACACACCTCCATTCTATGACTTCACACACCTCAATTCTATGACTTCACACACCTCCATTCTATGACTTCCCACACCTCCATTCTGTGACTTCACAGACCGCCATTCTATGACTTCAAACACCTTCATTCGTACTTCACAAACATCCATTCTGTGACTTCACACACCTCCTTTCTGTGACTTCACACACCTTCATTCTGACTTCACACACCTCCATTCTGTGACTTCACACACCTCATTTCTGTGACTTGACACACCTCCATTCTGACTTCACACACCTCCATTCTATGACTTCACACACCTCCCTTCTGACTTCACACAGCTCCATTCTGTGACTTCACAAAACTCCATTCTGTGATTTCACACACCTCCATACTATGACTTCACACACCTCCATCTATGACTTCACACACCTCCATTCTGAGTTCACACACCTCCATTCTGTGACTTCACACACCTCCATTCTGACTTCACACACCTTCGTTTTATGACTTTACAAACCTCCATTCTGTGACTTCTGACACCTCCATTCTATTACTTCACACACTTCCATTGTGACATCACACAACTCCATTCTATGGGTTCACACATCTCCATTCTATGATTTCACACACCACCATTCTGACTTCACACACCTCCATTCTATGACATCACAGACCTCGAATCTGTGACTTCACTCACCTCCACTCTATGATTTCACACTCCTCCATTCTATGATTTCCCACACCTCCTTTCTATGACTTCACCCACCTCAGTCTATGAGTTCACACACCTCCATTCTATGACTTCTCACACCTCCATTCTATGACTTCACACACCTCCATTCGTTGACATCAAAAACCACCATTCTATGACTTCACACAACTCCATTTTGACTTCACACACTTCCATTATATGAGTTCACACACCTCCATTTTATGACTTCACACACCTCCATTCTATGACTTCACACACCTCAATTCTATGACTTGACACACGTCCATTCTGTGACTTCACACACCTCCACTCTATGACTTCAAACACCTTCATTCTTACTTCACAAACATCCATTCTGTGACTTCACACACCTCCATTCTGTGACATCACACATCTTCATTCTGATTTCACACACATCCATTCTGTGACTTCACACACCTCAATTCTGTGACTATACACACCTCCATTCAGACTTCACACACCTCCATTCTATGACTTCACACACCTCCATTCTATGACTTCACACACCTCCATTTTGTGACTTCACATACCTAAATTCTATGACTTCACACACCTCCATTGTGACTTCACACACCTCCATTCTATGAGTTCGCACACCTCCATTCTGACTTCACACACCTCCATTCTATGACTTTACACACTTCCATTCTGAGTTCACACAACTCCATTCTGTGACTTCACACACCTCCATTCTGACTTCACACACCTTCATTTTATGACTTCACAAACATCCATTCTGTGACTTCACACACCTCCTTTCTGTGACTTCACACACCTTCATTCTGACTTCACACACCTCCATTCTCTGACTTCACACACCTCAATTCTGTGACTTCACACACCTCCATTCTGACTTCACACACCTCCATTCTATGATTTCACACACCTCCATTCTATGACTTCACACACCTCCATTCTGTGACTTCACACACCTCCATTCTGACTTCACACCCCTCCATTCTGACTTCACACACCTCCATTATGACTTCACACACCTCCATTCTATAAATTCACACACCTCCATTCTCTGACTTCACACACCACCTTTTTGACTTCAGACACATCCATTCTGTGACTTCACAAACCTCCGTTTAGACTTCACACACTTCCAATCTGTGACTTCACACACCTCCATTCTGTGACTTCACACACCTCTATTGTTTCACTTCACACACCTCCATTCTTTGACTTCACACACCGCCATTCCATGACTTCACAAACCTCCATTCTATGAGTTAACACACCTCCATTCTATGAGTTCACACACCTCCAATTTGACTTCACACACCTCCATTCTATGACTTCACACACCTTCATTCTTACTTCAGAAACATCCATTCTCTGACTTCACACACCTCCATTCTATGACTTCACAAACCTCCATTCTGTGACTTCACACACCTCCATTCTGAGTTCACACACCTCCTTTCTATGACTTCTCACACTTCCATTGTATGACTTCACACACCTCCATTCTGTGGCTTCACACACCTACATTCTGAGTTCACAAACCTCCATTCTGTGACTTAACACACCTCCATTCTGTGACTTCACACACATCTATCCTATGACTTCACACACCTCCATTCTATGAATTAACACACCTCCATTCTGTGATTTCACAAACCTCCATTCTATGACTTCAAACACCTCCATTCTGTGACTTCACACACCTCCATACTGAGTTCACACACCTCCATTCTATGACTTCACAAACCGCCATTCTGAGTTCACAGACCTCCATTCTATGACTTCACACACCTCCATTCTATGACTTCACTCACCTCCATTCTGACTTCACACACCTCCATTCTGACTTCACACACCTCAATTCTGTGACTTCACACACCTCTATTTTATAATTTCACACACTTCCATTCTATGACTTCACACACCTCCATTCTATGACTTCATACACCTCATTTCTGAGTTGACACACCTCCATTCTGTGTTTTCACACACCTCCAATCTGACTTGACACACCTCCATTCTATGACTTCACACACCTCCATTCGTTGACATCAAAAACCACCATTCTATGACTTCACACAACTCCATTTTGACTTCACACACCTCCATTCTATGAGTTCACACACCTCAGTTCTATGACTTCACACACCTCCATTCTATGACTTCACACACCTCCATTCTGTGACTTCACACACCTACACTCTATGACTTCAAACACCTTCATTCTTAGTTCACAAACATCCATTCTGTGACTTCACACACCTCCATTTTGTGACTTCACCCACCTTCATTCTGACTTCACACACCTCCATTCTGTGACTTCACACACCTCAATTCTGTGACTTCACACACCTCCACTCTGACTTCACACACCTCCATTCTATGATTTCACACACCTCCGTTCTATGACTTCACACACCTCCATTCTATGACTTCACACACCTCCATTGTGACTTCACACACCTCCATTCTATGAGTTCACACACCTCCATTCTGACTGCACACACCTCCATTCTATGACTTTACACACCTCCGTTATGACTTCACACAGCTCCATTCTGTGACTTCACAAAACTCCATTCTGTGATTTCACACACCTCCATACTATGACTTCACACACCACCATTGTTTGACTTCACACACCTCCATTCTGAGTTCACACACCTCCATTCTGTGACTTCACACACCTCCATTCTGACTTCACTCACCTCCATTGTATGACTTTACTCACCTCCATTCTGTGACTTCACACACGTCCATTCTATGACTTCACAAACATCCATTCTATGACGTCACACACCTCCCTTCTATGAATTCACAAATCTCCATTCTATGACTTCACACACCTCCATTCTGACTATACACACCTCCATTCTATGACTTCACAGACCTCGAATCTGTGTCTTCAGTCACCTCCACTGTTGACTTCACACTCCTCCATTCTATGACTTCCCACACCTCCTTTCTATGACTTCACCCACCTCCCTTCTATGACCGCACACCTCCATTCGAGACTTCACACACCTCCATTGTGTGACTTCACACACCTCCATTCTGTGACTTCACACACCACCTTTTGACTTCACACCCCTGAATTCTGTGACTTCACACACCTCCATTCTGTGACTTCACACACCTCCGTTTTGACTTCACACACTTCCATTCTGTGACTTCACACACCTCCATTCTGTGACTTCACAAACCTCTATTGTTTCACTTCACACACCTCCATTGTTTGACTTCACTTACCTCCATTCCATGACTTCACACACCTCCATTCTATGACTTCACACACCTCCATTCTGTAACTTCACACACCTCCATTCTGTGACTTCACTCACCTCCATTCTGTGACTTCACACACCACCTTTTTGACTTCACACCCCTGAATTCTGTGACTTCACACACCTCCATTCTGTGACTTCACACACCTCCGTTTTGACTTCACACACTTCCATTCTGTGACTTCACACACCTCCATTCTGTGACTTCACAAACCTCTATTGTTTCACTTCACACACCTCCATTGTTTGACTTCACTTACCTCCATTCCATGACTTCACACACCTCCATTCTATGACTTCACACACCCCATTCTGTAACTTCACACACCTCCATTCTATGACTTCACAAACCTCCATTCTGAGTTCACAGTCCTCCATTCTATGACTTCACACACCTCCATTCTATGACTTCACACACCTCCATTCTGTGACTTCACTCACCTCCATTCTGTGACTTCACACACCTCCCTTCTGTGACTTCACACACCTCCATTCTGTGACTTCACACACCTCCATTCTATGACTTCACACACCTCCATTCTATGACTTCACACACCTGCAATTTTACTTCACACACCTTCATTCCATGAGTTCACACACCTGCATTGCGGCTTCACACACCTCCATTCTATGATTTCACACACCTCCATTCTGACTTCACACACCTCCATTCTGACTTCACACACCTCCATTCTGTGTCTTCACAGACCTCCATTCTGTGACTTCACACACCTCTATTTTGACTTCACACACTACAATTCTGTGACTTCACACACCTCCTGTTGTGAGCCAGAGTGGAATCAATCTGTACCTTGGCTTGCATCAGACGATGGCTTTATTGTCTTATTGCTTTCTGGCCCTATTCTATGTAAATGACCTGAGAATTACCATATGAATGTAACACCTGGAGGTTCCTGGGTCAGGAGGAGGGAAGAAGGGGGAGTGGAAAATAAACAGGAAGTCTCGGCAGTCTTTACCTGGACTGCGGACATACCGGACCATCTGTGTCTGTCTCTCTTCTCTTTCTTGCTAATCCTTGCCCCCGATTTCAGGAATCCCAATCTGCGAACCCTGGTTTGCCGCCGGTTGGCCCCGGTAACCTCCATTCTGTGACTTCACACACCTCCATTCTTTGACTTCACACACCTCCATTCTTTGACTTCACACACCTACATTCCATGACTTCACACAACTCAATTCTATGAGTTCACACACCTCCATTCTATGAGTTCACACACCTCCATTTTGACTTCACGCACCTCCATTCTATGACTTCACACACCTTCATTCTTACTTTAGAAACATCCATTCTATGACTTCACACACCTCCATTGTATGACGTCACAAACCTCCATTCTGTGCCTTCACACACCTCCATTCTGGGTTCACACACCTCAATTCTGTGACTTCACACATGTCCATTCTGACTTCACACACCTCCATTCTATGACTTCACACACTTCCATTCTATGACTTCACACACCTCCATTCTTTGACTTCAAACACCTCCATTTTGAGTACACAAACCTCCATTCTGTGACTTCACACACGTCCATTCTATGAATTCACACACCTCCATTCTACGACTTCACACACCTCCATTCTATGACTTCACACACCTCCATTCTATGAATTCACACTTCTCCATTATGTGACTTCACACACCTCCATTCTATGACTTCACACACCTCCATGCTGTGACTTCACCCACCTCCATTCTGAGTTCACATACCTCCATTCTGTGATTCACACACCTTCATTCTCTGACTTCACACACCTCCATTCTGTGACTTCACACACCTCCATTCTTTGACTTCACACACCTTCATTCTGTGACTTCACCCACCTCCATTCTGAGTTCACACACCTCCATTCTATGACTTCACACACCTCCATTCTATGAATTCACACACCTCCATTCTATGAATTCACACACTTCCATTCTGTGACTTCACACACCTCCATTCTATGACTTCACACACCTCCATTCTGTGACTTCACCCACCTCCATTCTGAGTTCACATACCTCCATTCTGTGATTCACACACCTTCATTCTCTGACTTCACACACCTCCATTCTGTGACTTCACACACCTCCATTCTATGACTTCACACACCTTCATTCTGTGACTTCACCCACCTCCATTCTGAGTTCACACACCTCCATTTTATGACTTCACACACCTCCATTCTATGAATTCACACACCTCCATTCTGTGACTTCACACACCTCCGTTCTATGATTTCACACACCTCCATTCTATGACTTCACACACCTCCATTGTGACTTCACACACCTTGATTCTATGATTTCACATACCTCCATTCTGAGTTCACACACCTCCATTGTGTGACTTCACACACCTCCATTCTGACTTCACACACCTCCATTGTATGACGTCACAAACCTCCATTCTGTGCCTTCACACACCTCCATTCTGGGTTCACACACCTCAATTCTGTGACTTCACACATGTCCATTCTGACTTCACACACCTCCATTCTATGACTTCACACACTTCCATTCTATGACTTCACACACCTCCATTCTTTGACTTCAAACACCTCCATTTTGAGTACACAAACCTCCATTCTGTGACTTCACACACCTCCATTCTATGAATTCACACACCTCCATTCTACGACTTCACACACCTCCATTCTATGACTTCACACACCTCCATTCTATGAATTCACACTCCTCCATTATGTGACTTCACACACCTCCATTCTATGACTTCACACACCTCCATGCTGTGACTTCACCCACCTCCATTCTGAGTTCACATACCTCCATTCTGTGATTCACACACCTTCATTCTCTGACTTCACACACATCCATTCTGTGACTTCACACACCTCCATTCTTTGACTTCACACACCTTCATTCTGTGACTTCACCCACCTCCATTCTGAGTTCACACACCTCCATTCTATGACTTCACACACCTCCATTCTATGAATTCACACACCTCCATTCTATGAATTCACACACTTCCATTCTGTGACTTCAACACACCTCCATTCTATGACTTCACACACCTCCATTCTGTGACTTCACCCACCTCCATTCTGAGTTCACATACCTCCATTCTGTGATTCACACACCTCCATTCTCTGACTTCACACACCTCCATTCTGTGACTTCACACACCTCCATTCTATGACTTCACACACCTTCATTCTGTGACTTCACCCACCTCCATTCTGAGTTCACACACCTCCATTTTATGACTTCACACACCTCCATTCTATGAATTCACACACCTCCATTCTGTGACTTCACACACCTCCGTTCTATGATTTCACACACCTCCATTCTATGACTTCACACACCTCCATTGTGACTTCACACACCTTGATTCTTGATTTCACATACCTCCATTCTGAGTTCACACACCTCCATTGTGTGACTTCACACACCTGCATTCTGACTTCACTCACCTCCATTGTATGACTTTACTCACCTCCATTCTGTGACTTCACACACCTCCATTCTATGACTTCACACACTTCATTTGTGACGTCACACACCTCCATTCTATGAATTCACAAATCTCCATTCTATGACTTCACACACCTCCATTCTGACTTTACACACCTCCATTCTATGACTTCACAGACCTCGAATCTGTGTCTTCAGTCACCTCCACTGTATGACTTCACACTCCTCCATTCTATGACTTCCCACACCTCATTTCTATGACTTCACCCACCTCCCTTCTATGACCGCACACCTCCATTCGAGACTTCACACACCTCCATTGTGTGATTTCACACACCTCCATTCTGTGACTTCACACACCTCCATTCTTTGACTTCACACACCTCTATTCTATGACTTCACACACCTTCATTCTTACTTCACAAACATCCATTCTATGACTTCACACACCTCCATTCTATGATTTCACACACTTCCATTCTGTGATGCACACACCTGCATTCTGTGTTCACACACCTCAATTCTGTGATTTCACACACCTCCATTCTGACTTCACACACCTCCATTCTATGACTTCACACACCTCCATTCTATGACTTCACACACATCCATTCTGTGACTTCACACACCTCCATTCTGAGTTGACACACCTCCATTCTGTGACTTCACACACCTCCATTCTGACTTCACACAGCTCCATTCTATGACTTCACACAACTCCATTCTGTGACGTCACACACCTCCATTCTATGACTTCACACACCTTCATTCTTATTTCACAAAAATCCATTCTATGACTTCACACACCTCCATTGTATGACTTCACACACCTCCATTTTTTGACTTCACACACCTCCATTCTGAGATTTCACACACCTCCATTGTGACATCACACATCTAAATTCTATGAGTTCACACACCTCCATTCTGACTTCACACAGCTCCATTCTGTGACTTCACAAAACTCCATTCTGTGATTCCACAAACCTCCATACTATGTCTTCACACACCTCCATCTATGACTTCACACACCTCCATTCTGAGTTCACACACCTCCATTCTGTGACTTCACACACCTCCATTCTGACTTCACACACCTTCATTGTATGAATTCACATACCTCAATTCTATGACTTCACACACCTCCATTCTATAACTTCACACACCTCCATTCTGTGACGTCACACACCTCCATTCTATGATTTCAAACACCTTCATTCTTACTTCACAAATATCCATTCTGTGACTTCACACACCTCCCTTCTGTGACTTCACACCTGCATTCTGACTTCACACACCTCTATTTTGTGAATTCACACACCTCAATTCTGTGACTTCACACACCTCCATTCTGAATTCACACACCTCCATTCTATGACATCACAGAACTCGAATCTGTGACTTCACTCACCTCCACTCTATGATTTCACACTCCTCCATTCTATGATTTCCCACACCTCCTTTCTATGACTTCACCCACCTCAGTCTATGAGTTCACACACCTCCATTCTATGACTTCTCACACCTCCATTCTATGACTTCACACACCTCCATTCGTTGACATCAAAAACCACCATTCTAAGACTTCACACAACTCCATTTTGACTTCACACACTTCCATTATATGAGTTCACACACCTCCATTTTATGACTTCACACACCTCCATTCTATGACTTCACACACCTCAATTCTATGACTTGACACACCTGCATTCTGTGACTTCACACACCTCCACTCTATGACTTCAAACACCTTCATTCTTACTTCACAAACATCCATTCTGTGACTTCACACACCTCCATTCTGTGACTTCACACACCTTCATTCTGATTTCACACACATCCATTCTGTGACTTCACACACCTCAATTCTGTGACTATACACACCTCCATTCTGACTTCACACACCTCCATTCTATGACTTCACACACCTCCATTCTATGAATTCACACACCTCCATTTTGTTATTTCACATACCTAAATTCTATGACTTCACACACCTCCATTGTGACTTCACACACCTCCATTCTATGAGTTCACACACCTCCATTCTGACTTCACACACCTCCATTCTATGACTTTACACACCTCCGTTATGACTTCACACAGCTCCATTCTGTGACTTCACAAAACTCCATTCTGTGATTTCACACACCTCCATACTATGACTTCACACACCTCCATCTATGACTTCACACACCTCCATTCTGAGTTCACACACCTCCATTCTGTGACTTCACACACCTCCATTCTGACTTCACTCACCTCCATTGTATGACTTTACTCACCTCCATTCTGTCACTTCACACACCTCCATTCTATGACTTCACACATTTCAATTGTGACATCACACACCTCCATTCTATGAATTCACAAATCTCCATTCTATGACTTCACACACCTCCATTCTGACTTTACACACCTCCATTCTATGACTTCACAGACCTCGAATCTGTGTCTTCAGTCACCTCCACTGTTGACTTCACACTCCTCCGTTCTATGACTTCCCACACCTCCTTTCTATGACTTCACCCACCTCCCTTCTATGACCGCACACCTCCATTCGAGACTTCACACACCTCCATTGTGTGACTTCACACACCTCCATTCTGTGACTTCACACACCTCCATTCTTTGACTTCACACACCTCTATTCTATGACTTCACACACCTTCATTCTTACTTCACAAACATCCATTCTATGACTTCACACACCTCCATTCTATGATTTCACACACTTCCATTCTGTGATGCACACACCTGCATTCTGTGTTCACACACCTCAATTCTGTGATTTCACACACCTCCATTCTGACTTCACACACCTCCATTCTATGACTTCACACACCTCCATTCTATGACTTCACACACATCCATTCTGTGACTTCACACACCTCCATTCTGAGTTGACACACCTCCATTCTGTGACTTCACACACCTCCATTCTGACTTCACACAGCTCCATTCTATGACTTCACACAACTCCATTCTGTGACGTCACACACCTCCATTCTATGACTTCACACACCTTCATTCTTATTTCACAAAAATCCATTCTATGACTTCACACACCTCCATTCTATGACTTCACACACCTCAATTTTTTGACTTCACACACCTCCATTCTGAGATTTCACACACCTCCATTGTGACATCACACATCTAAATTCTATGAGTTCACACACCTCCATTCTGACTTCACACAGCTCCATTCTGTGACTTCACAAAACTCCATTCTGTGATTCCACAAACCTCCATACTATGTCTTCACACACCTCCATCTATGACTTCACACACCTCCATTCTGAGTTCACACACCTCCATTCTGTGACTTCACACACCTCCATTCTGACTTCACACACCTTCATTGTATGAATTCACATACCTCAATTCTATGACTTCACACACCTCCATTCTATAACTTCACACACCTCCATTCTGTGACGTCACACACCTCCATTCTATGATTTCAAACACCTTCATTCTTACTTCACAAATATCCATTCTGTGACTTCACACACCTCCCTTCTGTGACTTCACACCTGCATTCTGACTTCACACACCTCTATTTTGTGAATTCACACACCTCAATTCTGTGACTTCACACACCTCCATTCTGAATTCACACACCTCCATTCTATGACATCACAGAACTCGAATCTGTGACTTCACTCACCTCCACTCTATGATTTCACACTCCTCCATTCTATGATTTCCCACACCTCCTTTCTATGACTTCACCCACCTCAGTCTATGAGTTCACACACCTCCATTCTATGACTTCTCACACCTCCATTCTATGACTTCACACACCTCCATTCGTTGACATCAAAAACCACCATTCTAAGACTTCACACAACTCCATTTTGACTTCACACACTTCCATTATATGAGTTCACACACCTCCATTTTATGACTTCACACACCTCCATTCTATGACTTCACACACCTCAATTCTATGACTTGACACACCTGCATTCTGTGACTTCACACACCTCCACTCTATGACTTCAAACACCTTCATTCTTACTTCACAAACATCCATTCTGTGACTTCACACACCTCCATTCTGTGACTTCACACACCTTCATTCTGATTTCACACACATCCATTCTGTGACTTCACACACCTCAATTCTGTGACTATACACACCTCCATTCTGACTTCACACACCTCCATTCTATGACTTCACACACCTCCATTCTATGAATTCACACACCTCCATTTTGTGACTTCACATACCTAAATTCTATGACTTCACACACCTCCATTGTGACTTCACACACCTCCATTCTATGAGTTCACACACCTCCATTCTGACTTCACACACCTCCATTCTATGACTTTACACACCTCCGTTATGACTTCACACAGCTCCATTCTGTGACTTCACAAAACTCCATTCTGTGATTTCACACACCTCCATACTATGACTTCACACACCTCCATTGTGACTTCACACACCACCATTCTGAGTTCACACACCTCCATTCTGTGACTTCACACACCTCCATTCTGACTTCACTCACCTCCATTGTATGACTTTACTCACCTCCATTCTGTGACTTCACACACCTCCATTCTATGACTTCACACACTTCAATTGTGACGTCACACACCTCCATTCTATGAATTCACAAATCTCCATTCTATGACTTCACACACCTCCATTCTGACTATACACACCTCCATTCTATGACTTCACAGACCTCGAATCTGTGTCTTCAGTCACCTCCACTGTTGACTTCACACTCCTCCATTCTATGACTTCCCACACCTCATTTCTATGACTTCACCCACCTCCCTTCTATGACCGCACACCTGCATTCGAGCCTTCACACACCTCCATTGTGTGGCTTCACACACCTCCATTCTGTGACTTCACACACCTCCATTCTTTGACTTCACACACCTCTATTCTATGACTTCACACACCTTCATTCTTACTTCACAAACATCCATTCTATGACTTCACACACCTCCATTCTATGATTTCACACACTTCCATTCTGTGATGCACACACCTGCATTCTGTGTTCACACACCTCAATTCTGTGATTTCACACACCTCCATTCTGACTTCACACACCTCCATTGTATGACTTCACACACCTCCATTCTTTTACTTCACACACATCCATTCTGTGACTTCACACACCTCCATTCTGAGTTGACACACCTCCATTCTGTGACTTCACACACCTCCATTCTGACTTCACACAGCTCCATTCTATGACTTCACACAACTCCATTCTGTGACGTCACACACCTCCATTCTATGACTTCACACACCTTCATTCTTATTTCACAAAAATCCATTCTATGACTTCACACACCTCCATTGTATGACTTCACACACCTCCATTTTTTGACTTCACACACCTCCATTCTGAGATTTCACACACCTCCATTGTGACATCACACATCTAAATTCTATGAGTTCACACACCTCCATTCTGACTTCACACAGCTCCATTCTGTGACTTCACAAAACTCCATTCTGTGATTCCACAAACCTCCATACTATGTCTTCACACACCTCCATCTATGACTTCACACACCTCCATTCTGAGTTCACACACCTCCATTCTGTGACTTCACACACCTCCATTCTGACTTCACACACCTTCATTGTATGACTTCCCATACCTCAATTCTATGACTTCACACACCTCCATTCTATAACTTCACACACCTCCATTCTGTGACGTCACACACCTCCATTCTATGATTTCAAACACCTTCATTCTTACTTCACAAACATCCATTCTGTGACTTCACACACCTCCCTTCTGTGACTTCACACCTGCATTCTGACTTCACACACCTCTATTTTGTGAATTCACACACCTCAATTTTGTGACTTCACACACCTCCATTCTGAATTCACACACCTCCATTCTATGACATCACAGACATTGAATCTGTGACTTCACTCACCTCCACTCTATGATTTCACACTCCTCCATTCTATGATTTCCCACACCTCCTTTCTATGACTTCACCCACCTCAGTCTATGAGTTCACACACCTCCATTCTATGACTTCTCACACCTCCATTCTATGACTTCACACACCTCCATTCGTTGACATCAAAAACCACCATTCTATGACTTCACACAACTCCATTTTGACTTCACACACTTCCATTATATGAGTTCACACACCTCCATTTTATGACTTCACACACCTCCATTCTATGACTTCACACACCTCAATTCTATGACTTGACAGACCTCCATTCTGTGACTTCACACACCTCCACTCTATGACTTCAAACACCTTCATTCTTACTTCACAAACATCCATTCTGTGACTTCACACACCTCCATTCAGTGACTTCACACACCTTCATTCTGATTTCACACACATCCATTCTGTGACTTCACACACCTCAATTCTGTGACTATACACACCTCCATTCTGACTTCACACACCTCCATTCTATGACTTCACACACCTCCATTCTATGAATTCACACACCTCCATTTTGTGACTTCACATACCTAAATTCTATGACTTCACACACCTCCATTGTGACTTCACACACCTCCATTCTATGAGTTCACACACCTCCATTCTGACTTCACACACCTCCATTCTATGACTTTACACACCTCCGTTATGACTTCACACAGCTCCATTCTGTGACTTCACAAAACTCCATTCTGTGATTTCACACACCTCCATACTATGACTTCACACACCTCCATTGTGACTTCACACACCACCATTCTGAGTTCACACACCTCCATTCTGTGACTTCACACACCTCCATTCTGACTTCACTCACCTCCATTGTATGACTTTACTCACCTCCATTCTGTGACTTCACACACCTCCATTCTATGACTTCACACACTTCAATTGTGACGTCACACACCTCCATTCTATGAATTCACAAATCTCCATTCTATGACTTCACACACCTCCATTCTGACTATACACACCTCCATTCTATGACTTCACAGACCTCGAATCTGTGTCTTCAGTCACCTCCACTGTTGACTTCACACTCCTCCATTCTATGACTTCCCACACCTCATTTCTATGACTTCACCCACCTCCCTTCTATGACCGCACACCTGCATTCGAGCCTTCACACACCTCCATTGTGTGGCTTCACACACCTCCATTCTGTGACTTCACACACCTCCATTCTTTGACTTCACACACCTCTATTCTATGACTTCACACACCTTCATTCTTACTTCACAAACATCCATTCTATGACTTCACACACCTCCATTCTATGATTTCACACACTTCCATTCTGTGATGCACACACCTGCATTCTGTGTTCACACACCTCAATTCTGTGATTTCACACACCTCCATTCTGACTTCACACACCTCCATTGTATGACTTCACACACCTCCATTCTTTTACTTCACACACATCCATTCTGTGACTTCACACACCTCCATTCTGAGTTGACACACCTCCATTCTGTGACTTCACACACCTCCATTCTGACTTCACACAGCTCCATTCTATGACTTCACACAACTCCATTCTGTGACGTCACACACCTCCATTCTATGACTTCACACACCTTCATTCTTATTTCACAAAAATCCATTCTATGACTTCACACACCTCCATTGTATGACTTCACACACCTCCATTTTTTGACTTAACACACCTCCATTCTGAGATTTCACACACCTCCATTGTGACATCACACATCTAAATTCTATGAGTTCACACACCTCCATTCTGACTTCACACAGCTCCATTCTGTGACTTCACAAAACTCCATTCTGTGATTCCACAAACCTCCATACTATGTCTTCACACACCTCCAACTATGACTTCACACACCTCCATTCTGAGTTCACACACCTCCATTCTGTGACTTCACACACCTCCATTCTGACTTCACACACCTTCATTGTATGACTTCCCATACCTCAATTCTATGACTTCACACACCTCCATTCTATAACTTCACACACCTCCATTCTGTGACGTCACACACCTCCATTCTATGATTTCAAACACCTTCATTCTTACTTCACAAACATCCATTCTGTGACTTCACACACCTCCCTTCTGTGACTTCACACCTGCATTCTGACTTCACACACCTCTATTTTGTGAATTCACACACCTCAATTCTGTGACTTCACACACCTCCATTCTGAATTCACACACCTCCATTCTATGACATCACAGACATCGAATCTGTGACTTCACTCACCTCCACTCTATGATTTCACACTCCTCCATTCTATGATTTCCCACACCTCCTTTCTATGACTTCACCCACCTCAGTCTATGAGTTCACACACCTCCATTCTATGACTTCTCACACCTCCATTCTATGACTTCACACACCTCCATTCGTTGACATCAAAAACCATCATTCTATGACTTCACACAACTCCATTTTGACTTCACACACTTCCATTATATGAGTTCACACACCTCCATTTTATGACTTCACACACCTCCATTCTATGACTTCACACACCTCAATTCTATGACTTGACACACCTCCATTCTGTGACTTCACACACCTCCACTCTATGACTTCAAACACCTTCATTCTTACTTCACAAACATCCATTCTGTGACTTCACACACCTCCATTCTGTGACTTCACACACCTTCATTCTGATTTCACACACATCCATTCTGTGACTTCACACACCTCAATTCTGTGACTATACACACCTCCATTCTGACTTCACACACCTCCATTCTATGACTTCACACACCTCCATTCTATGAATTCACACACCTCCATTTTGTGACTTCACATACCTAAATTCTATGACTTCACACACCTCCATTGTGACTTCACACACCTCCATTCTATGAGTTCACACACCTCCATTCTGACTTCACACACCTCCATTCTATGACTTTACACACCTCCGTTATGACTTCACACAGCTCCATTCTGTGACTTCACAAAACTCCATTCTGTGATTTCACACACCTCCATACTATGACTTCACACACCTCCATTGTGACTTCACACACCACCATTCTGAGTTCACACACCTCCATTCTGTGACTTCACACACCTCCATTCTGACTTCACTCACCTCCATTGTATGACTTTACTCACCTCCATTCTGTGACTTCACACACCTCCATTCTATGACTTCACACACTTCAATTGTGACGTCACACACCTCCCTTCTATGAATTCACAAATCTCCATTCTATGACTTCACACACCTCCATTCTGACTTTACACACCTCCATTCTATGACTTCACAGACCTCGAATCTGTGTCTTCAGTCACCTCCACTGTTGACTTCACACTCCTCCATTCTATGACTTCCCACACCTCATTTCTATGACTTCACCCACCTCCCTTCTATGACCGCACACCTGCATTCGAGCCTTCACACACCTCCATTGTGTGGCTTCACACACCTCCATTCTGTGACTTCACACACCTCCATTCTTTGACTTCACACACCTCTATTCTATGACTTCACACACCTTCATTCTTACTTCACAAACATCCATTCTATGACTTCACACACCTCCATTCTATGATTTCACACACTTCCATTCTGTGATGCACACACCTGCATTCTGTGTTCACACACCTCAATTCTGTGATTTCACACACCTCCATTCTGACTTCACACACCTCCATTGTATGACTTCACACACCTCCATTCTTTTACTTCACACACATCCATTCTGTGACTTCACACACCTCCATTCTGAGTTGACACACCTCCATTCTGTGACTTCACACACCTCCATTCTGACTTCACACAGCTCCATTCTATGACTTCACACAACTCCATTCTGTGACGTCACACACCTCCATTCTATGACTTCACACACCTTCATTCTTATTTCACAAAAATCCATTCTATGACTTCACACACCTCCATTCTATGACTTCACACACCTCAATTTTTTGACTTCACACACCTCCATTCTGAGATTTCACACACCTCCATTGTGACATCACACATCTAAATTCTATGAGTTCACACACCTCCATTCTGACTTCACACAGCTCCATTCTGTGACTTCACAAAACTCCATTCTGTGATTCCACAAACCTCCATACTATGTCTTCACACACCTCCAACTATGACTTCACACACCTCCATTCTGAGTTCACACACCTCCATTCTGTGACTTCACACACCTCCATTCTGACTTCACACACCTTCATTGTATGACTTCCCATACCTCAATTCTATGACTTCACACACCTCCATTCTATAACTTCACACACCTCCATTCTGTGACGTCACACACCTCCATTCTATGATTTCAAACACCTTCATTCTTACTTCACAAACATCCATTCTGTGACTTCACACACCTCCCTTCTGTGACTTCACACCTGCATTCTGACTTCACACACCTCTATTTTGTGAATTCACACACCTCAATTCTGTGACTTCACACACCTCCATTCTGAATTCACACACCTCCATTCTATGACATCACAGACATCGAATCTGTGACTTCACTCACCTCCACTCTATGATTTCACACTCCTCCATTCTATGATTTCCCACACCTCCTTTCTATGACTTCACCCACCTCAGTCTATGAGTTCACACACCTCCATTCTATGACTTCTCACACCTCCATTCTATGACTTCACACACCTCCATTCGTTGACATCAAAAACCATCATTCTATGACTTCACACAACTCCATTTTGACTTCACACACTTCCATTATATGAGTTCACACACCTCCATTTTATGACTTCACACACCTCCATTCTATGACTTCACACACCTCAATTCTATGACTTGACACACCTCCATTCTGTGACTTCACACACCTCCACTCTATGACTTCAAACACCTTCATTCTTACTTCACAAACATCCATTCTGTGACTTCACACACCTCCATTCTGTGACTTCACACACCTTCATTCTGATTTCACACACATCCATTCTGTGACTTCACGCACCTCAATTCTGTGACTATACACACCTCCATTCTGACTTCACACACCTCCATTCTATGACTTCACACACCTCCATTCTATGAATTCACACACCTCCATTTTGTGACTTCACATACCTAAATTCTATGACTTCACACACCTCCATTGTGACTTCACACACCTCCATTCTATGAGTTCACACACCTCCATTCTGACTTCACACACCTCCATTCTATGACTTTACACACCTCCGTTATGACTTCACACAGCTCCATTCTGTGACTTCACAAAACTCCATTCTGTGATTTCACACACCTCCATACTATGACTTCACACACCTCCATCTATGACTTCACACACCTCCATTCTGAGTTCACACAACTCCATTCTGTGACTTCACACACCTCCATTCTGACTTCACACACCTTCATTTTATGACTTCACAAACATCCATTCTGTGACTTCACACACCTCCTTTCTGTGACTTCTCACACCTTCATTCTGACTTCACACACCTCCATTCTCTGACTTCACACACCTCAATTCTGTGACTTCACACACCTCCATTCTGACTTCACACACCTCCATTCTATGATTTCACACACCTCCATTCTATGACTTCACACACCTCCATTCTGTGACTTCACACACCTCTATTCTGACTTCACACCCCTCCATTCTGACTTCACACACCTCCATTCTGACTTCACACACCTCCATTCTATAAATTCACACACCTCCATTCTCTGACTTCACACACCACCTTTTTGACTTCAGACACATCCATTCTGTGACTTCACACACCTCCGTTTAGACTTCACACACTTCCAATCTGTGACTTCACACACCTCCATTCTGTGACTGCACACACCTCTATTGTTTCACTTCACACACCTCCATTCTTTGACTTCACACACCGCCATTCCATGACTTCACAAACCTCCATTCTATGAGTTAACACACCTCCATTATATGTGTTCACACACCTTCAATTTGACTTCACACACCTCCATTCTATGACTTCACACACCTTCATTCTTACTTCAGAAACATCCATTCTCTGACTTCACACACCTCCATTCTATGACTTCACAAACCTCCATTCTGTGACTTCACACACCTCCATTCTGAGTTCACACACCTCCTTTCTATGACTTCACACACTTCCATTGTATGACTTCACACACCTCTATTCTGTGGCTTCACACACCTACATTCTGAGTTCACACACCTCCATTCTGTGACTTCACACACCTCCATTCTGTGACTTCACACACATCGATCCTATGACTTCACACACCTCCATTCTATGAATTAACACACCTCCATTCTGTGATTTCACAAACCTCCATTCTATGACTTCACACACCTCCATTCTGTGACTTCACACACCTCCATACTGAGTTCACACACCTCCATTCTATGACTTCACAAACCTCCATTCTGAGTTCACAGACCTCCATTCTATGACTTCACACACCTCCATTCTATGACTTCACTCACCTCCATTCTGACTTCACACACCTCCATTCTGACTTCACACACCTCAATTCTGTGATTTCACACACCTCTATTTTATGATTTCACACACTTCCATTCTATGACTTCACACACCTGCATTGCATGACTTCACACACCTCATTTCTGAGTTGACACACCTCCATTCTGTGTTTTCACACACCTCCAATCTGACTTCACACACCTCCATTCTATGACTTCACACACCTCCATTCGTTGACATCAAAAACCACCTTTCTATGACTTCACACAACTCCATTTCGACTTCACACACCTCCATTCTATGAGTTCACACACCTCCATTTTATGACTTCACACACCTCCATTCTATGACTTCACACACCTCAGGTCTATGACTTCACACACCTCCATTCTATGACTTCACACACCTCCATTCTGTGATTTCACACACCTACACTCTATGACTTCAAACACCTTCATTCTTAGTTCACAAACATCTATTCTGTGACTTCACACACCTCCATTTTGTGACTTCACACACCTTAATTCTGACTTCACACACCTCCATTCTGTGACTTCACACACCTCAATTCTGTGACTTCACACACCTCCATTCTGACTTCACACACCTCCATTCTATGATTTCACACACCTCCGTTCTATGACTTCACACAACTCCATTCTGTGACTTCACACACCTCTATTGTTTCACTTCACACACCTCCATTCTTTGACTTCACACACCGCCATTCCATGACTTCACAAACCTCCATTGTATGAGTTAACACACCTCCATTATATGTGTTCACACACCTTCAATTTGACTTCACACACCTCCATTCTATGACTTCACACACCTTCATTCTTACTTCAGAAACATCCATTCTCTGACTTCACACGCCTCCATTCTATGACTTCACAAACCTCCATTCTGTGACTTCACACACCTCCATTCTGAGTTCACACACCTCCTTTCTATGACTTCACACACTTCCATTGTATGATTTCACACACCTCCATTCTGTGGCTTCACACACCTACATTCTGAGTTCACACACCTCCATTCTGTGACTTCACAAACCTCCATTCTGTGACTTCACACACATCGATCCTATGACTTCACACACCTCCATTCTATGAATTAACACACCTCCATTCTGTGATTTCACAAACCTCCATTCTATGACTTCACACACCTCCATTCTGTGACTTCACACACCTCCATACTGAGTTCACACACCTCCATTCTATGACTTCACAAACAGCCATTCTGAGTTCACAGACCTCCAGTCTATGACTTCACACACCTCCATTCTATGACTTCACTCACCTCCATTCTGACTTCACACACCTCCATTCTGACTTCACACACCTCAATTCTGTGACTTCACACACCTCTATTTTATGATTTCACACACTTCCATTCTATGACTTCACACACCTCCATTCTTTGACTTCACACACCTTCATTCTGTGACTTCACCCACCTCCATTCTGAGTTCACACACCTCCATTCTATGACTTCACACACCTCCATTCTATGAATTCACACACCTCCATTCTATGAATTCACACTCCTCCATTCTGTGACTTCACACACCTCCATTCTATGACTTCACCCACCTCCATTCTGAGTTCACATACCTCCATTCTGTGATTCACACACCTTCATTCTCTGACTTCACACACCTCCATTCTGTGACTTCACACACCTCCATTCTATGACTTCACACACCTTCATTCTGTGACTTCTCCCACCTCCATTCTGAGTTCACACACCTCCATTTTATGACTTCACACACCTCCATTCTATGAATTCACACACCTCCATTCTGTGACTTCACACACCTCCGTTCTATGATTTCACACACCTCCATTCTATGACTTCACACACCTCCATTGTGACTTCACACACCTTGATTCTATGATTTCACATACCTCCATTCTGAGTTCACACACCTCCATTCTGTGACTTCACACACCTCCATTCTGACTTCACTCACCTCCATTGTATGACTTTACTCACCTCCATTCTGTGACTTCACACACCTCCATTCTATGACTTCACACACTTCAATTGTGACGTCACACACCTCCCTTCTATGAATTCACAAATCTCCATTCTATGACTTCACACACCTCCATTCTGACTTTACACACCTCCATTCTATGACTTGACAGACCTCGAATCTGTGTCTTCAGTCACCTCCACTGTTGACTTCACACTCCTCCATTCTATGACTTCCCACACCTCCTTTCTATGACTTCACCCACCTCCCTTCTATGACCGCACACCTCCATTCGAGACTTCACACACCTCCATTGTGTGACTTCACACACCTCCATTCTGTGACTTCACACACCTCCATTCTTTGACTTCACACACCTCTATTCTATGACTTCACACACCTTCATTCTTACTTCACAAACATCCATTCTATGACTTCACACACCTCCATTCTATGATTTCCCACACTTCCATTCTGTGATGTACACACCTTCATTCTGTGTTCACACACCTCAATTCTGTGATTTCACACACCTCCATTCTGACTTCACACACCTCCATTCTATGACTTCACACACCTCCATTCTATGACTTCACACACATCCATTCTGTGACTTCACACACCTCCATTCTGAGTTGACACACCTCCATTCTGTGACTTCACACACCTCCATTCTGACTTCACACAGCTCCATTCTATGACTTCACACAACTCCATTCTGTGACGTCACACACCTCCATTCTATGACTTCACACACCTTCATTCTTATTTCACAAAAATCCATTCTATGACTTCACACACCTCCATTGTATGACTTCACACACCTCCATTTTTTGACTTCACACACCTCCATTCTGAGATTTCACACACCTCCATTGTGACATCACACATCTAAATTCTATGAGTTCACACACCTCCATTCTGACTTCACACAGCTCCATTCTGTGACTTCACAAAACTCCATTCTGTGATTCCACAAACCTCCATACTATGTCTTCACACACCTCCATCTATGACTTCACACACCTCCATTCTGAGTTCACACACCTCCATTCTGTGACTTCACACACCTCCATTCTGACTTCACACACCTTCATTGTATGACTTCCCATACCTCAATTCTATGACTTCACACACCTCCATTCTATAACTTCACACACCTCCATTCTGTGACGTCACACACATCCATTCTATGATTTCAAACACCTTCATTCTTACTTCACAAACATCCATTCTGTGACTTCACACACCTCCCTTCTGTGACTTCACACCTGCATTCTGACTTCACACACCTCTATTTTGTGAATTCACACACCTCAATTCTGTGACTTCACACACCTCCATTCTGAATTCACACACCTCCATTCTGTTTTCACACACCTCCATTCTATGACTTCACACACCTCCATTCTGTGACTTCACACACCTCCATTCTGACTTCACACACCTCCATTCTGACTTCACACAGCTCCATTCTATGACTTCACACACCTCCATTCTGTGACTTCACACACCTCCATTCTATGACTTCACACACCTCCACTGTGATTTCACACACCTCCATTCTATGAGTTCACACACCTCCATTGTGACGTCCCACACCTCAATTCTATGACTTCACACACCTCCATTCTGACTTCACACAACTCCATTCTGTGACTTCAAACAATTCCATTTTATGATTTCACACACCTCCATTCTATGAATTCACACACCTCCATTCTGTGACTTCACGCACCTCCATTCTATGACTTCACACACCTCCATTCTGTGACTTCACCCACCTCCATTCTGAATTCACACACCTCCATTCTGTGACTTCACACACCTTCATTCTGTGACTTCACCCAACTCCATTCTGAGTTCACACACCTCCATTCTGTGACTTCACACACCTCCATTCTGAGTTCACACACCTCCTTTCTATGACTTCACACACTTCCATTGTATGATTTCACACACCTCCATTCTGTGGCTTCACACACCTACATTCTGACTTCACACACCTCCATACTGAGTTCACACACCTCCATTCTATGACTTCACAAACCTCCATTCTGAGTTCACAGACCTCCATTCTATGACTTCACACACCTCCATTCTATGACTTCACTCACCTCCATTCTGACTTCACACACCTCCATTCTGACTTCACACACCTCAATTCTGTGATTTCACACACCTCTATTTTTTGATTTCACACACTTCCATTCTATGACTTCACACACCTGCATTGCATGACTTCACACACCTCATTTCTGAGTTGACACACCTCCATTCTGTGTTTTCACACACCTCCAATCTGACTTCACACACCTCCATTCTATGACTTCACACACCTCCATTCGTTGACATCAAAAACCACCTTTCTATGACTTCACACAACTCCATTTCGACTTCACACACCTCCATTCTATGAGTTCACACACCTCCATTTTATGAATTCACACACCTCCATTCTATGACTTCACACACCTCAGGTCTATGACTTCACACACCTCCATTCTATGACTTCACACACCTCCATTCTGTGATTTCACACACCTACACTCTATGACTTCAAACACCTTCATTCTTAGTTCACAAACATCTATTCTGTGACTTCACACACCTCCATTTTGTGACTTCACAAACCTTCATTCTGACTTCACACACCTCCATTCTGTGACTTCACACACCTCAATTCTGTGACTTCACACACCTCCATTCTGACTTCACACACCTCCATTCTATGATTTCACACACCTCCGTTCTATGACTTCACACAACTCCATTCTGTGACTTCACACACCTCTATTGTTTCACTTCACACACCTCCATTCTTTGACTTCACACACCGCCATTCCATGACTTCACAAACCTCCATTGTATGAGTTAACACACCTCCATTATATGTGTTCACACACCTTCAATTTGACTTCACACACCTCCATTCTATGACTTCACACACCTTCATTCTTACTTCAGAAACATCCATTCTCTGACTTCACACGCCTCCATTCTATGACTTCACAAACCTCCATTCTGTGACTTCACACACCTCCATTCTGAGTTCACACACCTCCTTTCTATGACTTCACACACTTCCATTGTATGATTTCACACACCTCCATTCTGTGGCTTCACACACCTACATTCTGAGTTCACACACCTCCATTCTGTGACTTCACAAACCTCCATTCTGTGACTTCACACACATCGATCCTATGACTTCACACACCTCCATTCTAAGAATTAACACACCTCCATTCTGTGATTTCACAAACCTCCATTCTATGACTTCACACACCTCCATTCTGTGACTTCACACACCTCCATACTGAGTTCACACACCTCCATTCTATGACTTCACAAACCGCCATTCTGAGTTCACAGACCTCCAGTCTATGACTTCACACACCTTCATTCTATGACTTCACTCACCTCCATTCTGACTTCACACACCTCCATTCTGACTTCACACACCTCAATTCTGTGACTTCACACACCTCTATTTTATGATTTCACACACTTCCATTCTATGACTTCACACACCTCCATTCTTTGACTTCACACACCTTCATTCTGTGACTTCACCCACCTCCATTCTGAGTTCACACACCTCCATTCTATGACTTCACACACCTCCATTCTATGAATTCACACACCTCCATTCTATGAATTCACACTCCTCCATTCTGTGACTTCACACACCTCCATTCTATGACTTCACCCACCTCCATTCTGAGTTCACATACCTCCATTCTGTGATTCACACACCTTCATTCTCTGACTTCACACACCTCCATTCTGTGACTTCACACACCTCCATTCTATGACTTCACACACCTTCATTCTGTGACTTCTCCCACCTCCATTCTGAGTTCACACACCTCCATTTTATGACTTCACACACCTCCATTCTATGAATTCACACACCTCCATTCTGTGACTTCACACACCTGCGTTCTATGATTTCACACACCTCCATTCTATGACTTCACACACCTCCATTGTGACTTCACACACCTTGATTCTATGATTTCACATACCTCCATTCTGAGTTCACACACCTCCATTCTGTGACTTCACACACCTCCATTCTGACTTCACTCACCTCCATTGTATGACTTTACTCACCTCCATTCTGTGACTTCACACACCTCCATTCTATGACTTCACACACTTCAATTGTGACGTCACACACCTCCCTTCTATGAATTCACAAATCTCCATTCTATGACTTCACACACCTCCATTCTGACTTTACACACCTCCATTCTATGACTTGACAGACCTCGAATCTGTGTCTTCAGTCACCTCCACTGTTGACTTCACACTCCTCCATTCTATGACTTCCCACACCTCCTTTCTATGACTTCACCCACCTCCCTTCTATGACCGCACACCTCCATTCGAGACTTCACACACCTCCATTGTGTGACTTCACACACCTCCATTCTGTGACTTCACACACCTCCATTCTTTGACTTCACACACCTCTATTCTATGACTTCACACACCTTCATTCTTACTTCACAAACATCCATTCTATGACTTCACACACCTCCATTCTATGATTTCCCACACTTCCATTCTGTGATGTACACACCTTCATTCTGTGTTCACACACCTCAATTCTGTGATTTCACACACCTCCATTCTGACTTCACACACCTCCATTCTATGACTTCACACACCTCCATTCTATGACTTCACACACATCCATTCTGTGACTTCACACACCTCCATTCTGAGTTGACACACCTCCATTCTGTGACTTCACACACCTCCATTCTGACTTCACACAGCTCCATTCTATGACTTCACACAACTCCATTCTGTGACGTCACACACCTCCATTCTATGACTTCACACACCTTCATTCTTATTTCACAAAAATCCATTCTATGACTTCACACACCTCCATTGTATGACTTCACACACCTCCATTTTTTGACTTCACACACCTCCATTCTGAGATTTCACACACCTCCATTGTGACATCACACATCTAAATTCTATGAGTTCACACACCTCCATTCTGACTTCACACAGCTCCATTCTGTGACTTCACAAAACTCCATTCTGTGATTCCACAAACCTCCATACTATGTCTTCACACACCTCCATCTATGACTTCACACACCTCCATTCTGAGTTCACACACCTCCATTCTGTGACTTCACACACCTCCATTCTGACTTCACACACCTTCATTGTATGACTTCCCATACCTCAATTCTATGACTTCACACACCTCCATTCTATAACTTCACACACCTCCATTCTGTGACGTCACACACATCCATTCTATGATTTCAAACACCTTCATTCTTACTTCACAAACATCCATTCTGTGACTTCACACACCTCCCTTCTGTGACTTCACACCTGCATTCTGACTTCACACACCTCTATTTTGTGAATTCACACACCTCAATTCTGTGACTTCACACACCTCCATTCTGAATTCACACACCTCCATTCTGTTTTCACACACCTCCATTCTATGACTTCACACACCTCCATTCTGTGACTTCACACACCTCCATTCTGACTTCACACACCTCCATTCTGACTTCACACAGCTCCATTCTATGACTTCACACACCTCCATTCTGTGACTTCACACACCTCCATTCTATGACTTCACACACCTCCACTGTGATTTCACACACCTCCATTCTATGAGTTCACACACCTCCATTGTGACTTCCCACACCTCAATTCTATGACTTCACACACCTCCATTCTGACTTCACACAACTCCATTCTGTGACTTCAAACACTTCCATTTTATGATTTCACACACCTCCATTCTATGAATTCACACACCTCCATTCTGTGACTTCACGCACCTCCATTCTATGACTTCACACACCTCCATTCTGTGACTTCACCCACCTCCATTCTGAATTCACACCCCTCCATTCTGTGACTTCACACACCTTCATTCTGTGACTTCACCCAACTCCATTCTGAGTTCACACACCTCCATTCTGTGACTTCACACACCTCCATTCTGAGTTCACACACCTCCTTTCTATGACTTCACACACTTCCATTGTATGATTTCACACACCTCCATTCTGTGGCTTCACACACCTACATTCTGAGTTCACACACCTCCATTCTGTGACTTCACAAACCTCCATTCTGTGACTTCACACACATCGATCCTATGACTTCACACACCTCCATTCTATGAATTAACACACCTCCATTCTGTGATTTCACAAACCTCCAGTCTATGACTTCACACACCTCCATTCTGTGACTTCACACACCTCCATACTGAGTTCACACACCTCCATTCTATGACTTCACAAACCGCCATTCTGAGTTCACAGACCTCCAGTCTATGACTTCACACACCTCCATTCTATGACTTCACTCACCTCCATTCTGACTTCACACACCTCCATTCTGACTTCACACACCTCAATTCTGTGACTTCACACACCTCTATTTTATGATTTCACACACTTCCATTCTATGACTTCACACACCTCCATTCTATGACTTCACACACCTCATTTCTGAGTTGACACACCTCCATTCTGTGTTTTCACACACCTCCAATCTGACTTCACACACCTCCATTCTATGACTTCACACACCTCCATTCGTTGACATCAAAAACCACCATTCTATGACTTCACACAACTCCATTTTGACTTCACACAACTCCATTTTGACTTCACACACCTCCATTCTATGAGTTCACACACCTCCATTTTATGACTTCACACACCTCCATTCTATGACTTCACACACCTCAGTTCTATGACTTCACACACCTCCATTCTATGACTTCACACACCTCCATTCTGTGATTTCACACACCTACACTCTATGACTTCAAACACCTTCATTCTTAGTTCACAAATATCCATTCTGTGACTTCACACACCTCCATTTTGTGACTTCACACACCTTCATTCTGACTTCACACACCTCCATTCTGTGACTTCACACACCTCAATTCTGTGACTTCACACACCTCCATTCTGACTTCACACACCTCCATTCTATGATTTCACACACCTCCGTTCTATGACTTCACACACCTCCATTCTGTGACTTCACACACCACCTTTTTGACTTCACACACCTGCATTCTGTGACTTCACACACCTCCATTCTGTGACTTCACACACCTCCGTTTTGACTTCAGACACTTCCATTCTGTGACTTCACACACCTCCATTCTGTGACTTCACAAACCTCTATTGTTTCACTTCACACCCCTCCATTGTTTGACTTCACTTACCTCCATTCCATGACTTCACACACCTCCATTCTATGACTTCACACACCTCCATTCTGTAACTTCACACACCTCCATTCTATGACTTCACAAACCTCCATTCTGAGTTCACAGTCCTCCATTCTATGACTTCACACACCTCCATTCTATGACTTCACACACCTCCATTCTGTGACTTCACTCACCTCCATTCTGTGACTTCACACACCTCCCTTCTGTGACTTCACACACCTCCATTCTGTGACTTCACACACCTCCATTCTATGACTTCACACACCTCCATTCTATGACTTCACACACCTGCAATTTTACTTCACACACCTTCATTCCATGAGTTCACACACCTGCATTGCGGCTTCACACACCTCCATTCTATGATTTCACACACCTCCCTTCTGACTTCACACACCTCCATTCTGACTTCACACACCTCCATTCTGTGTCTTCACAGACCTCCATTCTGTGACTTCACACACCTCCATTTTGACTTCACACACTACAATTCTGTGACTTCACACACCTCCTGTTGTGAGCCAGAGTGGAATCAATCTGTACCTTGGCTTGCATCAGACGATGGCTTTATTGTCTTATTGCTTTCTGGCCCTATTCTATGTAAATGACCTGAGAATTACCATATGAATGTAACACCTGGAGGTTCCTGGGTCAGGAGGAGGGAAGAAGGGGGAGTGGAAAATAAACAGGAAGTCTCGGCAGTCTTTACCTGGACTGCGGACATACCGGACCATCTGTGTCTGTCTCTCTTCTCTTTCTTGCTAATCCTTGCCCCCGATTTCAGGAATCCCAATCTGCGAACCCTGGTTTGCCGCCGGTTGGCCCCGGCAACTTCCATTCTGTGACTTCACACACCTCCATTCTGTGACTTCACACACCTCCATTCTGACTTCACACACCTTCATTGTATGACTTCCCATACCTCAATTCTATGACTTCACACACCTCCATTCTATAACTTCACACACCTCCATTCTGTGACGTCACACACCTCCATTCTATGATTTCAAACACCTTCATTCTTACTTCACAAACATCCATTCTGTGACTTCACACACCTCCCTTCTGTGACTTCACACCTGCATTCTGACTTCACACACCTCTATTTTGTGAATTCACACACCTCAATTCTGTGACTTCACACACCTCCATTCTGAATTCACACACCTCCATTCTATGACATCACAGACATCGAATCTGTGACTTCACTCACCTCCACTCTATGATTTCACACTCCTCCATTCTATGATTTCCCACACCTCCTTTCTATGACTTCACCCACCTCAGTCTATGAGTTCACACACCTCCATTCTATGACTTCTCACACCTCCATTCTATGACTTCACACACCTCCATTCGTTGACATCAAAAACCATCATTCTATGACTTCACACAACTCCATTTTGACTTCACACACTTCCATTATATGAGTTCACACACCTCCATTTTATGACTTCACACACCTCCATTCTATGACTTCACACACCTCAATTCTATGACTTGACACACCTCCATTCTGTGACTTCACACACCTCCACTCTATGACTTCAAACACCTTAATTCTTACTTCACAAACATCCATTCTGTGACTTCACACACCTCCATTCTGTGACTTCACACACCTTCATTCTGATTTCACACGCATCCATTCTGTGACTTCACACACCTCAATTCTGTGACTATACACACCTCCATTCTGACTTCACACACCTCCATTCTATGACTTCACACACCTCCATTCTATGAATTCACACACCTCCATTTTGTGACTTCACATACCTAAATTCTATGACTTCACACACCTCCATTGTGACTTCACACACCTCCATTCTATGAGTTCACACACCTCCATTCTGACTTCACACACCTCCATTCTATGACTTTACACACCTCCGTTATGACTTCACACAGCTCCATTCTGTGACTTCACAAAACTCCATTCTGTGATTTCACACACCTCCATACTATGACTTCACACACCTCCATCTATGACTTCACACACCTCCATTCTGAGTTCACACAACTCCATTCTGTGACTTCACACACCTCCATTCTGACTTCACACACCTTCATTTTATGACTTCACAAACATCCATTCTGTGACTTCACACACCTCCTTTCTGTGACTTCACACACCTTCATTCTGACTTCACACACCTCCATTCTCTGACTTCACACACCTCAATACTGTGACTTCACACACCTCCATTCTGACTTCACACACCTCCATTCTATGATTTCACACACCTCCATTCTATGACTTCACACACCTCCATTCTGTGACTTCACACACCTCTATTCTGACTTCACACCCCTCCATTCTGACTTCACACACCTCCATTCTGACTTCACACACCTCCATTCTATAAATTCACACACCTCCATTCTCTGACTTCACACACCACCTTTTTGACTTCAGACACATCCATTCTGTGACTTCACACACCTCCGTTTAGACTTCACACACTTCCAATCTGTGACTTCACACACCTCCATTCTGTGACTGCACACACCTCTATTGTTTCACTTCACACACCTCCATTCTTTGACTTCACACACCGCCATTCCATGACTTCACAAACCTCCATTCTATGAGTTAACACACCTCCATTATATGTGTTCACACACCTTCAATTTGACTTCACACACCTCCATTCTATGACTTCACACACCTTCATTCTTACTTCAGAAACATCCATTCTCTGACTTCACACACCTCCATTCTATGACTTCACAAACCTCCATTCTGTGACTTCACGCACCTCCATTCTGAGTTCACACACCTCCTTTCTATGACTTCACACACTTCCATTGTATGACTTCACACACCTCTATTCTGTGGCTTCACACACCTACATTCTGAGTTCACACACCTCCATTCTGTGACTTCACACACCTCCATTCTGTGACTTCACACACATCGATCCTATGACTTCACACACCTCCATTCTATGAATTAACACACCTCCATTCTGTGATTTCACAAACCTCCATTCTATGACTTCACACACCTCCATTCTGTGACTTCACACACCTCCATACTGAGTTCACACACCTCCATTCTATGACTTCACAAACCTCCATTCTGAGTTCACAGACCTCCATTCTATGACTTCACACACCTCCATTCTATGACTTCACTCACCTCCATTCTGACTTCACACACCTCCATTCTGACTTCACACACCTCAATTCTGTGATTTCACACACCTCTATTTTATGATTTCACACACTTCCATTCTATGACTTCACACACCTGCATTGCATGACTTCACACACCTCATTTCTGAGTTGACACACCTCCATTCTGTGTTTTCACACACCTCCAATCTGACTTCACACACCTCCATTCTATGACTTCACACACCTCCATTCGTTGACATCAAAAACCACCTTTCTATGACTTCACACAACTCCATTTCGACTTCACACACCTCCATTCTATGAGTTCACACACCTCCATTTTATGAATTCACACACCTCCATTCTATGACTTCACACACCTCAGGTCTATGACTTCACACACCTCCATTCTATGACTTCACACACCTCCATTCTGTGATTTCACACACCTACACTCTATGACTTCAAACACCTTCATTCTTAGTTCACAAACATCCATTCTGTGACTTCACACACCTCCATTTTGTGACTTCACACACCTTCATTCTGACTTCACACACCTCCATTCTGTGACTTCACACACCTCAATTCTGTGACTTCACACACCTCCATTCTGACTTCACACACCTCCATTCTATGATTTCACACACCTCCGTTCTATGACTTCACACAACTCCATTCTGTGACTTCACACACCTCTATTGTTTCACTTCACACACCTCCATTCTTTGACTTCACACACCGCCATTCCATGACTTCACAAACCTCCATTCTATGAGTTAACACACCTCCATTATATGTGTTCACACACCTTCAATTTGACTTCACACACCTCCATTCTATGACTTCACACACCTTCATTCTTACTTCAGAAACATCCATTCTCTGACTTCACACACCTCCATTCTATGACTTCACAAACCTCCATTCTGTGACTTCACACACCTCCATTCTGAGTTCACACACCTCCTTTCTATGACTTCACACACTTCCATTGTATGATTTCACACACCTCCATTCTGTGGCTTCAAACACCTACATTCTGAGTTCACACACCTCCATTCTGTGACTTCACAAACCTCCATTCTGTGACTTCACACACATCGATCCTATGACTTCACACACCTCCATTCTATGAATTAACACACCTCCATTCTGTGATTTCACAAACCTCCATTCTATGACTTCACACACCTCCATTCTGTGACTTCACACACCTCCATACTGAGTTCACACACCTCCATTCTATGACTTCACAAGCCGCCATTCTGAGTTCACAGACCTTCAGTCTATGACTTCACACACCTCCATTCTATGACTTCACTCACCTCCATTCTGACTTCACACACCTCCATTCTGACTTCACACACCTCAATTCTGTGACTTCACACACCTCTATGTTATGATTTCACACACTTCCATTCTATGACTTCACACACCTCCATTCTTTGACTTCACACACCTTCATTCTGTGACTTCACCCACCTCCATTCTGAGTTCACACACCTCCATTCTATGACTTCACACACCTCCATTCTATGAATTCACACACCTCCATTCTATGAATTCACACTCCTCCATTCTGTGACTTCACACACCTCCATTCTATGACTTCACACACCTCCATTCTGTGACTTCACCCACCTCCATTCTGAGTTCACATACCTCCATTCTGTGATTCACACACCTTCATTCTCTGACTTCACACACCTCCATTCTGTGACTTCACACACCTCCATTCTATGACTTCACACACCTTCATTCTGTGACTTCTCCCACCTCCATTCTGAGTTCACACACCTCCATTTTATGACTTTACACACCTCCATTCTATGAATTCACACACCTCCATTCTGTGACTTCACACACCTCCGTTCTATGATTTCACACACCTCCATTCTATGACTTCACACACCTCCATTGTGACTTCACACACCTTGATTCTATGATTTCACATACCTCCATTCTGAGTTCACACACCTCCATTCTGTGACTTCACACACCTCCATTCTGACTTCACTCACCTCCATTGTATGACTTTACTCACCTCCATTCTGTGACTTCACACACCTCCATTCTATGACTTCACACACTTCAATTGTGACGTCACACACCTCCCTTCTATGAATTCACAAATCTCCATTCTATGACTTCACACACCTCCATTCTGACTTTACACACCTCCATTCTATGACTTGACAGACCTCGAATCTGTGTCTTCAGTCACCTCCACTGTTGACTTCACACTCCTCCATTCTATGACTTCCCACACCTCCTTTCTATGACTTCACCCACCTCCCTTCTATGACCGCACACCTCCATTCGAGACTTCACACACCTCCATTGTGTGACTTCACACACCTCCATTCTGTGACTTCACACACCTCCATTCTTTGACTTCACACACCTCTATTCTATGACTTCACACACCTTCATTCTTACTTCACAAACATCCATTCTATGACTTCACACACCTCCATTCTATGATTTCCCACACTTCCATTCTGTGATGTACACACCTTCATTCTGTGTTCACACACCTCAATTCTGTGATTTCACACACCTCCATTCTGACTTCACACACCTCCATTCTATGACTTCACACACCTCCATTCTATGACTTCACACACATCCATTCTGTGACTTCACACACCTCCATTCTGAGTTGACACACCTCCATTCTGTGACTTCACACACCTCCATTCTGACTTCACACAGCTCCATTCTATGACTTCACACAACTCCATTCTGTGACGTCACACACCTCCATTCTATGACTTCACACAACTTCATTCTTATTTCACAAAAATCCATTCTATGACTTCACACACCTCCATTGTATGACTTCACACACCTCCATTTTTGACTTCACACACCTCCATTCTGAGATTTCACACACCTCCATTGTGACATCACACATCTAAATTCTATGAGTTCACACACCTCCATTCTGACTTCACACAGCTCCATTCTGTGACTTCATAAAACTCCATTCTGTGATTCCACAAACCTCCATACTATGTCTTCACACACCTCCATCTATGACTTCACACACCTCCATTCTGAGTTCACACACCTCCATTCTGTGACTTCACACACCTCCATTCTGACTTCACACACCTTCATTGTATGACTTCCCATACCTCAATTCTATGACTTCACACACCTCCATTCTATAACTTCACACACCTCCATTCTGTGACGTCACACACATCCATTCTATGATTTCAAACACCTTCATTCTTACTTCACAAACATCCATTCTGTGACTTCACACACCTCCCTTCTGTGACTTCACACCTGCATTCTGACTTCACACACCTCTATTTTGTGAATTCACACACCTCAATTCTGTGACTTCACACACCTCCATTCTGAATTCACACACCTCCATTCTGTTTTCACACACCTCCATTCTATGACTTCACACACCTCCATTCTGTGACTTCACACACCTCCATTCTGACTTCACACACCTCCATTCTGACTTCACACAGCTCCATTCTATGACTTCACACACCTCCATTCTGTGACTTCACACACCTCCATTCTATGACTTCACACACCTCCACTGTGATTTCACACACCTCCATCCTATGAGTTCACACACCTCCATTGTGACTTCCCACACCTCAATTCTATGACTTCACACACCTCCATTCTGACTTCACACAACTCCATTCTGTGACTTCAAACACTTCCATTTTATGATTTCACACACCTCCATTCTATGAATTCACACACCTCCATTCTGTGACTTCACGCACCTCCATTCTATGACTTCACACACCTCCATTCTGTGACTTCACCCACCTCCATTCTGAATTCACACCCCTCCATTCTGTGACTTCACACACCTTCATTCTGTGACTTCACCCAACTCCATTCTGAGTTCACACACCTCCATTCTGTGACTTCAAACACCTCCATTCTGAGTTCACACACCTCCTTTCTATGACTTCACACACTTCCATTGTATGATTTCACACACCTCCATTCTGTGGCTTCACACACCTACATTCTGAGTTCACACACCTCCATTCTGTGACTTCACAAACCTCCATTCTGTGACTTCACACACATCGATCCTATGACTTCACACACCTCCATTCTATGAATTAACACACCTCCATTCTGTGATTTCACAAACCTCCAGTCTATGACTTCACACACCTCCATTCTGTGACTTCACACACCTCCATACTGAGTTCACACACCTCCATTCTATGACTTCACAAACCGCCATTCTGAGTTCACAGACCTCCAGTCTATGACTTCACACACCTCCATTCTATGACTTCACTCACCTCCATTCTGACTTCACACACCTCCATTCTGACTTCACACACCTCAATTCTGTGACTTCACACACCTCTATTTTATGATTTCACACACTTCCATTCTATGACTTCACACACCTCCATTCTATGACTTCACACACCTCATTTCTGAGTTGACACACCTCCATTCTGTTTTTTCACACACCTCCAATCTGACTTCACACACCTCCATTCTATGACTTCACACACCTCCATTCGTTGACATCAAAAACCACCATTCTATGACTTCACACAACTCCATTTTGACTTCACACAACTCCATTTTGACTTCACACACCTCCATTCTATGAGTTCACACACCTCCATTTTATGACTTCACACACCTCCATTCTATGACTTCACACACCTCAGTTCTATGACTTCACACACCTCCATTCTATGACTTCACACACCTCCATTCTGTGATTTCACACACCTACACTCTATGACTTCAAACACCTTCATTCTTAGTTCACAAATATCCATTCTGTGACTTCACACACCTCCATTTTGTGACTTCACACACCTTCATTCTGACTTCACACACCTCCATTCTGTGACTTCACACACCTCAATTCTGTGACTTCACACACCTCCATTCTGACTTCACACACCTCCATTCTATGATTTCACACACCTCCGTTCTATGACTTCACACACCTCCATTCTGTGACTTCACACACCACCTTTTTGACTTCACACACCTGCATTCTGTGACTTCACACACCTCCATTCTGTGACTTCACACACCTCCGTTTTGACTTCACACACTTCCATTCTGTGACTTCACACACCTCCATTCTGTGACTTCACAAACCTCTATTGTTTCACTTCACACCCCTCCATTGTTTGACTTCACTTACCTCCATTCCATGACTTCACACACCTCCATTCTATGACTTCACACACCTCCATTCTGTAACTTCACACACCTCCATTCTATGACTTCACAAACCTCCATTCTGAGTTCACAGTCCTCCATTCTATGACTTCACACACCTCCATTCTATGACTTCACACACCTCCATTCTGTGACTTCACTCACCTCCATTCTGTGACTTCACACACCTCCCTTCTGTGACTTCACACACCTCCATTCTGTGACTTCACACACCTCCATTCTATGACTTCACACACCTCCATTCTATGACTTCACACACCTGCAATTTTACTTCACACACCTTCATTCCATGAGTTCACACACCTGCATTGCGGCTTCACACACCTCCATTCTATGATTTCACACACCTCCCTTCTGACTTCACACACCTCCATTCTGACTTCACACACCTCCATTCTGTGTCTTCACAGACCTCCATTCTGTGACTTCACACACCTCCATTTTGACTTCATACACTACAATTCTGTGACTTCACACACCTCCTGTTGTGAGCCAGAGTGGAATCAATCTGTACCTTGGCTTGCATCAGACGATGGCTTTATTGTCTTATTGCTTTCTGGCCCTATTCTATGTAAATGACCTGAGAATTACCATATGAATGTAACACCTGGAGGTTCCTGGGTCAGGAGGAGGGAAGAAGGGGGAGTGGAAAATAAACAGGAAGTCTCGGCAGTCTTTACCTGGACTGCGGACATACCGGACCATCTGTGTCTGTCTCTCTTCTCTTTCTTGCTAATCCTTGCCCCCGATTTCAGGAATCCCAATCTGCGAACCCTGGTTTGCCGCCGGTTGGCCCCGGCAACCTCCATTCTGTGACTTCACACACCTCCATTCTTTGACTTCACACACCTCCATTCTTTGACTTCACACACCTCCATTCCATGACTTCACACAACTCAATTCTATGAGTTCACACACCTCCATTCTATGAGTTCACACACCTCCATTTTGACTTCACGCACCTCCATTCTATGACTTCACACACCTTCATTCTTACTTTAGAAACATCCATTCTATGACTTCACACACCTCCATTGTATGACGTCACAAAACTCCATTCTGTGCCTTCACACACCTCCATTCTGGGTTCACACACCTCAATTCTGTGACTTCACACATGTCCATTCTGACTTCACACACCTCCATTCTATGACTTCACACACTTCCATTCTATGACTTCACACACCTCCATTCTTTGACTTCAAACACCTCCATTTTGAGTACACAAACCTCCATTCTGTGACTTCACACACCTCCATTCTATGAATTCACACACCTCCATTCTACGACTTCACACACCTCCATTCTATGACTTCACACACCTCCATTCTATGAATTCACACTCCTCCATTATGTGACTTCACACACCTCCATTCTATGACTTCACACACCTCCATTCTGTGACTTCACCCACCTCCATTCTGAGTTCACATACCTCCATTCTGTGATTCACACACCTTCATTGTCTGACTTCACACACCTCCATTCTGTGACTTCACACACCTCCATTCTTTGACTTCACACACCTTCATTCTGTGACTTCACCCACCTCCATTCTGAGTTCACACACCTCCATTCTATGACTTCACACACCTCCATTCTATGAATTCACACACCTCCATTCTATGAATTCACACTCCTCCATTCTGTGACTTCACACACCTCCATTCTATGACTTCACACACCTCCATTCTGTGACTTCACCCACCTCCATTCTGAGTTCACATACCTCCATTCTGTGATTCACACACCTTCATTCTCTGACTTCACACACCTCCATTCTGTGACTTCACACACCTCCATTCTATGACTTCACACACCTTCATTCTGTGACTTCTCCCACCTCCATTCTGAGTTCACACACCTCCATTTTATGACTTCACACACCTCCATTCTATGAATTCACACACCTCCATTCTGTGACTTCACACACCTCCGTTCTATGATTTCACACACCTCCATTCTATGACTTCACACACCTCCATTGTGACTTCACACACCTTGATTCTATGATTTCACATACCTCCATTCTGAGTTCACACACCTCCATTCTGTGACTTCACACACCTCCATTCTGACTTCACTCACCTCCATTGTATGACTTTACTCACCTCCATTCTGTGACTTCACACACCTCCATTCTATGACTTCACACACTTCAATTGTGACGTCACACACCTCCCTTCTATGAATTCACAAATCTCCATTCTATGACTTCACACACCTCCATTCTGACTTTACACACCTCCATTCTATGACTTGACAGACCTCGAATCTGTGTCTTCAGTCACCTCCACTGTTGACTTCACACTCCTCCATTCTATGACTTCCCACACCTCCTTTCTATGACTTCACCCACCTCCCTTCTATGACCGCACACCTCCATTCGAGACTTCACACACCTCCATTGTGTGACTTCACACACCTCCATTCTGTGACTTCACACACCTCCATTCTTTGACTTCACACACCTCTATTCTATGACTTCACACACCTTCATTCTTACTTCACAAACATCCATTCTATGACTTCACACACCTCCATTCTATGATTTCCCACACTTCCATTCTGTGATGTACACACCTTCATTCTGTGTTCACACACCTCAATTCTGTGATTTCACACACCTCCATTCTGACTTCACACACCTCCATTCTATGACTTCACACACCTCCATTCTATGACTTCACACACATCCATTCTGTGACTTCACACACCTCCATTCTGAGTTGACACACCTCCATTCTGTGACTTCACACACCTCCATTCTGACTTCACACAGCTCCATTCTATGACTTCACACAACTCCATTCTGTGACGTCACACACCTCCATTCTATGACTTCACACACCTTCATTCTTATTTCACAAAAATCCATTCTATGACTTCACACACCTCCATTGTATGACTTCACACACCTCCATTTTTTGACTTCACACACCTCCATTCTGAGATTTCACACACCTCCATTGTGACATCACACATCTAAATTCTATGAGTTCACACACCTCCATTCTGACTTCACACAGCTCCATTCTGTGACTTCACAAAACTCCATTCTGTGATTCCACAAACCTCCATACTATGTCTTCACACACCTCCATCTATGACTTCACACACCTCCATTCTGAGTTCACACACCTCCATTCTGTGACTTCACACACCTCCATTCTGACTTCACACACCTTCATTGTATGACTTCCCATACCTCAATTCTATGACTTCACACACCTCCATTCTATAACTTCACACACCTCCATTCTGTGACGTCACACACATCCATTCTATGATTTCAAACACCTTCATTCTTACTTCACAAACATCCATTCTGTGACTTCACACACCTCCCTTCTGTGACTTCACACCTGCATTCTGACTTCACACACCTCTATTTTGTGAATTCACACACCTCAATTCTGTGACTTCACACACCTCCATTCTGAATTCACACACCTCCATTCTGTTTTCACACACCTCCATTCTATGACTTCACACACCTCCATTCTGTGACTTCACACACCTCCATTCTGACTTCACACACCTCCATTCTGACTTCACACAGCTCCATTCTATGACTTCACACACCTCCATTCTGTGACTTCACACACCTCCATTCTATGACTTCACACACCTCCACTGTGATTTCACACACCTCCATTCTATGAGTTCACACACCTCCATTGTGACTTCCCACACCTCAATTCTATGACTTCACACACCTCCATTCTGACTTCACACAACTCCATTCTGTGACTTCAAACACTTCCATTTTATGATTTCACACACCTCCATTCTATGAATTCACACACCTCCATTCTGTGACTTCACGCACCTCCATTCTATGACTTCACACACCTCCATTCTGTGACTTCACCCACCTCCATTCTGAATTCACACACCTCCATTCTGTGACTTCACACACCTTCATTCTGTGACTTCACCCAACTCCATTCTGAGTTCACACACCTCCATTCTGTGACTTCACACACCTTCATTCTGTGACTTCACACACCTCCATTCTATGACTTCACACACCTCCATTCTGTGACTTCATACACCTCCATTCTGTGACTTCACACACCTCCATTCTATGACTTCACACAACTCCATTGTGACTTCACACACCTCCATTCTATGATTTTACACCCCTCCATTCTGACTTCACACACCTCCATTCTGACTTCACACACCTCCATTCTGTGTCTTCACAGACCTCCATTCTGTGACTTCACACACCTCTATTTTGACTTCACACACTACAATTCTGTGACTTCACACACCTCCTGTTGTGAGCCAGAGTGGAATCAATCTGTACCTTGGCTTGCATCAGACGATGGCTTTATTGTCTTATTGCTTTCTCGCCCTATTCTAGGTAAATGACCTGAGAATTACCATATGAATGTAACACCGGGAGGTTCCTGGGTCAGGAGGAGGGAAGAAGGGGGAGTGGAAAAGAAACAGGCAGTCTCGGAAGTCTTTACCTTGACTGCGGACATCCAGGACCTTCTGTGTCTGTCTCTCTTCTCTTTCTTGCTAGTCTTTGCCCCCAATTTCAGGAATCCCAATCTGCGAACCATTCTATGACTTCACACACCTCCATTCTGTGACTTCATACACCTCCATTCTGTGACTTCACACACCTCCATTCTATGACTTCACACAAATCCATTATGACTTCACACACCTCAATTCTATGATTCCACACACCTCCATTCTGACTTCACACACCTCCATTCTATGACTTCACAAACCTCCCTTCTTACTTCACACAGCTCGATTCTGTGACTTCACAGAACTCCATTCTATGATTTGACACACCTCCATACTATGACTTCACACACCTCCATCTATGACTTCACACACCTCCATTCTGAGTTCACACATCTCCATTCTGTGACTTCACACACCTCCATTCTGACTTCACACACCTCCATTGTATGACTTCACACACCTCCATTCTGTGACTTCACCCACCTCCATTCTGAGTTCACATACCTCCATTCTGTGATTCACACACCTTCATTCTCTGACTTCACACACCTCCATTCTGTGACTTCACACACCTCCATTCTTTGACTTCACACACCTTCATTCTGTGACTTCACCCACCTCCATTCTGAGTTCACACACCTCCATTCTATGACTTCACACACCTCCATTCTATGAATTCACACACCTCCATTCTATGAATTCACACTCCTCCATTCTGTGACTTCACACACCTCCATTCTATGACTTCACACACCTCCATTCTGTGACTTCACCCACCTCCATTCTGAGTTCACGTACCTCCACTCTGTGATTCACACACCTTCATTCTCTGACTTCACACACCTCCATTCTGTGACTTCACACACCTCCATTCTATGACTTCACACACCTTCATTCTGTGACTTCTCCCACCTCCATTCTGAGTTCACACACCTCCATTTTATGACTTCACACACCTCCATTCTATGAATTCACACACCTCCATTCTGTGACTTCACACACCTCCGTTCTATGATTTCACACACCTCCATTCTATGACTTCACACACCTCCATTGTGACTTCACACACCTTGATTCTATGATTTCACATACCTCCATTCTGAGTTCACACACCTCCATTCTGTGACTTCACACACCTCCATTCTGACTTCACTCACCTCCATTGTATGACTTTACTCACCACCATTCTGTGACTTCACACACCTCCATTCTATGACTTCACACACTTCAATTGTGACGTCACACACCTCCCTTCTATGAATTCACAAATCTCCATTCTATGACTTCACACACCTCCATTCTGACTTTACACACCTCCATTCTATGACTTCACAGACCTCGAATCTGTGTCTTCAGTCACCTCCACTGTTGACTTCACACTCCTCCATTCTATGACTTCCCACACCTCCTTTCTATGACTTCACCCACCTCCCTTCTATGACCGCACACCTCCATTCGAGACTTCACACACCTCCATTGTGTGACTTCACACACCTCCATTCTGTGACTTCACACACCTCCATTCTTTGACTTCACACACCTCTATTCTATGACTTCACACACCTTCATTCTTACATCACAAACATCCATTCTATGACTTCACACACCTCCATTCTATGATTTCACACACTTCCATTCTGTGATGCACACACCTGCATTCTGTGTTCACACACCTCAATTCTGTGATTTCACACACCTCCATTCTGACTTCACACACCTCCATTCTATGACTTCACACAGCTCCATTCTATGACTTCACACACATCCATTCTGTGACTTCACACACCTCCATTCTGAGTTGACACACCTCCATTCTGTGACTTCACACACCTCCATTCTGACTTCACACAGCTCCATTCTATGACTTCACACAACTCCATTCTGTGACGTCACACACCTCCATTCTATGACTTCACACACCTTCATTCTTATTTCACAAAAATCCATTCTATGACTTCACACACCTCCATTCTATGACTTCACACACCTCCATTTTTTGACTTCACACACCTCCATTCTGAGATTTCACACACCTCCATTGTGACATCACACATCTAAATTCTATGAGTTCACACACCTCCATTCTGACTTCACACAGCTCCATTCTGTGACTTCACAAAACTCCATTCTGTGATTCCACAAACCTCCATACTATGTCTTCACACACCTCCATCTATGACTTCACACACCTCCATTCTGAGTTCACACACCTCCATTCTGTGACTTCACACACCTCCATTCTGACTTCACACACCTTCATTGTATGACTTCCCATACCTCAATTCTATGACTTCACACACCTCCATTCTATAACTTCACACACCTCCATTCTGTGACGTCACACACATCCATTCTATGATTTCAAACACCTTCATTCTTACTTCACAAACATCCATTCTGTGACTTCACACACCTCCCTTCTGTGACTTCACACCTGCATTCTGACTTCACACACCTCTATTTTGTGAATTCACTCACCTCAATTCTGTGACTTCACACACCTCCATTCTGAATTCACACACCTCCATTCTGTTTTCACACACCTCCATTCTATGACTTCACACACCTCCATTCTGTGACTTCACACACCTCCATTCTGACTTCACACACCTCCATTCTGACTTCACACAGCTCCATTCTATGACTTCACACACCTCCATTCTGTGACTTCACACACCTCCATTCTATGACTTCACACACCTCCACTGTGATTTCACACACCTCCATTCTATGAGTTCACACACCTCCATTGTGACTTCCCACACCTCAATTCTATGACTTCACACACCTCCATTCTGACTTCACACAACTCCATTCTGTGACTTCAAACACTTCCATTTTATGATTTCACACACCTCCATTCTATGAATTCACACACCTCCATTCTGTGACTTCACGCACCTCCATTCTATGACTTCACACACCTCCATTCTGTGACTTCACCCACCTCCATTCTGAATTCACACACCTCCATTCTGTGACTTCACACACCTTCATTCTGTGACTTCACCCAACTCCATTCTGAGTTCACACACCTCCATTCTGTGACTTCACACACCTTCATTCTGTGACTTCACACACCTCCATTCTATGACTTCACACACCTCCATTCTGTGACTTCATACACCTCCATTCTGTGACTTCACACACATCCATTCTATGACTTCACACAACTCCATTGTGACTTCACACACCTCCATTCTATGATTTTACACCCCTCCATTCTGACTTCACACACCTCCATTCTGACTTCACACACCTCCATTCTGTGTCTTCACAGACCTCCATTCTGTGACTTCACACACCTCTATTTTGACTTCACACACTACAATTCTGTGACTTCACACACCTCCTGTTGTGAGCCAGAGTGGAATCAATCTGTACCTTGGCTTGCATCAGACGATGGCTTTATTGTCTTATTGCTTTCTCGCCCTATTCTAGGTAAATGACCTGAGAATTACCATATGAATGTAACACCGGGAGGTTCCTGGGTCAGGAGGAGGGAAGAAGGGGGAGTGGAAAAGAAACAGGCAGTCTCGGAAGTCTTTACCTTGACTGCGGACATCCAGGACCCACTGTGTCTGTCTCTCTTCTCTTTCTTGCTAGTCTTTGCCCCCGATTTCAGGAATCCCAATCTGCGAACCATTCTATGACTTCACACACCTCCATTCTGTGACTTCATACACCTCCATTCTGAGACTTCACACACCTCCATTCTATGACTTCACACAAATCCATTATGACTTCACACACCTCAATTCTATGATTCCACACACCTCCATTCTGACTTCACACACCTCCATTCTATGACTTCACAAACCTCCCTTCTTACTTCACACAGCTCGATTCTGTGACTTCACAAAACTCCATTCTATGATTTGACACACCTCCATACTATGACTTCACACACCTCCATCTATGACTTCACACACCTCCATTCTGAGTTCACACATCTCCATTCTGTGACTTCACACACCTCCATTCTGACTTCACACACCTCCATTGTATGACTTCACACACCTCCATTCTGTGACTTCACACACTTCCATTATGACGTCACACACCTCCATTCTATGAGTTCACACATCTCCATTGTGTGACTTCAAACACCTCCATTCTGAGTTCACACACCTCCTTTCTATGACTTCACACACTTCCATTCTATGACTTCACACACCTCCATTCTGTGGCTTCACACACCTACATTCTGAGTTCACAAACCTCTATTCTATGTTTTCACATACCTCCATTCTATGACTTCACACACCTCCACTGTGATTTCACACACCTCCATTCTATGAGTTCACACACCTGCATGGTGACTTCACAGACCTCAATTCTATGACTTCACACACCTCCATTCTATGAATTCACACACCTACATTCTGTGACTTCACACACCTCCATTCTATGACTTCACCCACCTCCATTCTGTGACTTCACCCACCTCCATTCTGAGTTCACACACCTCCATTCTGTGACTTCACACACCTTCATTCTGTGACTTCACACACCTCCATTCTATGACTTCACACACCTCCATTCTGTGACTTCATACACCTCCATTCTGTGACTTCACACACCTCCATTCTATGACTTCACACAACTCCATTGTGACTTCACACACCTCAACTCTATGACTTCACACACCTCCATTTTGACTTCACACACCTCCATTCTATGACTTCACACACCTCCCTTCTGACTTCACACAGCTCCATTCTGTAACTTCACAAAACTCCTTTTTATGATTTGACACACCTCCATACTATGACTTCACACACCTCCATCTATGATTTCACACACCTCTATTCTGAGTTCACACACCTCCATTCTGTGACTTCACAAACCTCCATTCTGACTTCACACACCTCCATTGTATGACTTCACAAAACTCCATTCTGTGACTTCACACACTTCCAGTATGACGTCACACACCTCCATTCTATGAATTCACACATCTCCATTCTATGACTTCACACACCTGCATTCTGACTTCACGCACCTCCATTCTATGACGTCACAGACCTCGAATCTGTGACTTCACTCACCTCCACTCTATGACTTCACACTCCTCCATTCTATGACTTCCCACACCTCCTTTCTATGACTTCACCCAACCCCATTCTTTGACTTCACACCTCCATTCTGACTTCACACACCTCCATTCTGTGACTTCACACACCTTCATTCTTACTTCAGAAACATCCATTCTCTGACTTCACACACCTCCATTCTATGACATCACAAACCTCCATTCTGTGACTTCACACACCTCCATTCTGAGTTCACACACCTCCTTTCTATGACTTCACACACTTCCATTCTATGACTTCTCACACCTCCATTCTGTGGCTTCACAGTCCTACATTGTGAGTTCACACACCTCCATTCTGTGACTTCACACACCTCCATTCTCCGACTTCACACACCTCCATTCTATGACTTCACACATCCATTTTGACTTCACACAACTCCAATATATAACTTCAAATACCTCCATTCTGTGACTTCACACACCTCAATTCTGTGACTTCACACACCTTCATTCTGACTTCACACACCTCCATTCTATGTTTTCACACACCTCCATTCTATGACTTCACACACCTCCATTTTGTGACTTCACACACCTAAATCTATGACTTCACACACCTCCATTGTGACTTCACACACCTCAATTCTATGATTTCACACACCTCCATTCTGACTTCACACACCTCCATTCTATGACTTCACACACCTCCGTTCTGACTTCACACAGCTCCATTCTGTGACTTCACAAAACTCCATTCTGTGATTTCACACACCTCCATACTATGACTTCACACACCTCCATCTATGACTTCACACACCTCCATTCTGAGTTCTCACACCTCCATTCTGTGACTTCACACACCTCCATTCTGACTTCACACACCTTCATTTTATGACTTCACACACCTCCATTCTGTGACTTCTCACACCTCCATTCTATGACTTCACACACTTCCATTGTGAGGTCACACAACTCCATTCTATGTGTTCACACATCTCCATTCTATGATTTCTCACACCTCCATTCTGACTTCACACACCTCCATTCTATGACATCACAGACCTCGAATCTGTGACTTCACTCATCTCCAATCTATGACTTCACACTCCTCCATTCTATGACTTCCCACACCTCCTTTCTATGACTTCACCCACCTCAGTCTATTACTTCACACACCTCCATTCTGACTTCACACACCTCCATTCTGTACTTCACACACCTCCATTCTATGACTTCACACACCTAAATTCTATGACTTCACACACCTCCATTCTATGACTTCACACACCTCCATTCTTTGACTTCACACACCTGCATTCTATGACTTCAAACACCTTCATTCTTACTTCACAAACCTCCATTCTGTGACTTCACACACCTCCATTCTGACTTCACACCCCTCCATTCTGACTTCACACACATTCATTCTGACTTCACACAGCTCCATTCTAATTATTCACACACCTCCATTCTGTGACTTCACACACCACCTTTTTGACTTCACACACCTCCATTCTGTGACTTCACACACCTCCATTCTGTGACTTCACACACCTCCCTTTTGCCTTCACACACTTCCAATCTGTGACTTCACACACCTCCCTTCTGTGCCTTCACACACCTCTATTGTTTCACTTCACACACCTCCATTCTATGAGTTCACACACCTCCAATTTGACTTCACACATCTCCATTCTATGACTTCACACACCTTCATTCTTACTTCAGAAACATCCATTCTCTGACTTCACACACCTCCATTCTGTGACTTCACAAACCTCCATTCTGTGACTTCACACAGCTCCATTCTGAGTTCACACACCTCCATTCTATGTTTTCACACACCTCCATTCTATGACTTCACACACCTCCATTTTGTGACTTCACACACCTAAATTCTATGACTTCACACACCTCCATTGTGACTTCACACACCTCAATTCTATGATTTCACACACCTCCATTCTGACTTCACACACCTCCATTCTATGACTTCACACACCTCCGTTCTGACTTCACACAGCTCCATTCTGTGACTTCACAAAACTCCATTCTGTGACTTCACACACCTCCATTCTGAGTTCACACACCTCCTTTCTATGACTTCACACACTTCCATTCTATGACTTCACACACCTCCATTCTGTGGCTTCACACACCTACATTCTGAGTTCACACACCTCCATTCTGTGACTTCACACACCTCCATTCTGTGACTTCACACACCTCCATTCTGTGACTTCATCCACCTCGATCCTATGACTTCACACACCTCCATTCCACGAATTAACACACCTCCATTCTGTGAGTTCACAAACCTCCATTCTATGACTTCACACACCTCCATTCTGTGACTTCACACACCTCCATTCTGAGTTCACACACCTCCATTCTATGACTTCACAAACCTCTATTCTGAGTTCACAGACCTCCATTCTATGACTTCACTCACCTCCATTCTGAATTCACACACCTCCATTCTGACTTCACACACCTCAATTCTGTGACTTCACACACCTCCATTCTATGATTTCACACACTTCCATTCTATGACTTCACACACCTCCATTCTGTGGCTTCAAACACCTACATTCTCAGTTTACACACCTCCATTGTGTGACTTCACACACCTCCATTCTGTGATTTCACACACCTCCAATTGACTTCACACAACTCCATTTTGACTTCACACACCTCCATTCTATGAGTTCACACACCTCCATTCTATGACTTCACACACCTCCATTTTATGACTTCACACACCTCCATTCTGTGACTTCACACACCTCCACTCTATGACTTCAAACACCTTCATTCTTACTTCACAAACATCCATTCTGTGACTTCACACACCTCCATTCTGTGACTTTACACACCTTCATTCTGACTTCACACACCTCCATTCTGTGACTTCATACACCTCCATTCTGTGACTTCACACACCTCCATTCTGACTTCCCACACCTCCATTCTATGATTTCAAACACCTCCATTCTATGACTTCACACACCTCCATTCTGTGACTTCACACACCACCTTTTTGACTTCACACACCTCCATTCTGTGACTTCACACACCTCCATTCTGTGACTTCACACACCTCCGTTTTGACTTCACACACTTTCATTCTGTGACTTCACACACCTCCATTCTGTGACTTCACACACCTCTATTGTTTCACTTCACACACCTCCATTCTTTGACTTCACATACCTCCATTCCATGACTTCACACACCTCCATTCTATGAGTTCACACACCTCCATTCTATGAGTTCACACACCTCCAATTTGACTTCACACACCTCCATTCTATGACTTCACACACCTTCATTCTTACTTCAGAAACATCCATTCTCTGACTTCACACACCTCCATTCTTAATTCACACACCTCCATTCTGTGACTTCACACACCTCGATCTTATGACTTCACACACCTCCATTCTATGAATTCACACACCTCCATTCTGTGATTTCACACACCTCCATTCTATGACTTCACACACCTCCATTCTGTGACTTCACACACCTCCATTCTGAGTTCACACACCTCCATTCTGTGACTTCACACACCTCCATTCTGTGACTTCACACACCTAAATTCTATGACTTCACACACCTCCATTCTATGACTTCACACACCTCCATTCTTTGACTTCACACACCTGCATTCTATGACTTCAAACACCTTCATTCTTACTTCACAAACCTCCATTCTGTGACTTCACACACCTCCATTCTGACTTCACACCCCTCCATTCTGACTTCACACACATCCATTCTGACTTCACACAGCTCCATTCTAATTATTCACACACCTCCATTCTGTGACTTCACACACCACCTTTTTGACTTCACACACCTCCATTCTGTGACTTCACACACCTCCATTCTGTGACTTCACACACCTCCCTTTTGCCTTCACACACTTCCAATCTGTGACTTCACACACCTCCCTTCTGTGCCTTCACACACCTCTATTGTTTCACTTCACACACCTCCATTCTATGAGTTCACACACCTCCAATTTGACTTCACACATCTCCATTCTATGACTTCACACACCTTCATTCTTACTTCAGAAACATCCATTCTCTGACTTCACACACCTCCATTCTGTGACTTCACAAACCTCCATTCTGTGACTTCACACAGCTCCATTCTGAGTTCACACACCTCCATTCTATGTTTTCACACACCTCCATTCTATGACTTCACACACCTCCATTTTGTGACTTCACACACCTAAATTCTATGACTTCACACACCTCCATTGTGACTTCACACACCTCAATTCTATGATTTCACACACCTCCATTCTGACTTCACACACCTCCATTCTATGACTTCACACACCTCCGTTCTGACTTCACACAGCTCCATTCTGTGACTTCACAAAACTCCATTCTGTGACTTCACACACCTCCATTCTGAGTTCACACACCTCCTTTCTATGACTTCACACACTTCCATTCTATGACTTCACACACCTCCATTCTGTGGCTTCACACACCTACATTCTGAGTTCACACACCTCCATTCTGTGACTTCACACACCTCCATTCTGTGACTTCACACACCTCCATTCTGTGACTTCATCCACCTCGATCCTATGACTTCACACACCTCCATTCCACGAATTAACACACCTCCATTCTGTGAGTTCACAAACCTCCATTCTATGACTTCACACACCTCCATTCTGTGACTTCACACACCTCCATTCTGAGTTCACACACCTCCATTCTATGACTTCACAAACCTCTATTCTGAGTTCACAGACCTCCATTCTATGACTTCACTCACCTCCATTCTGAATTCACACACCTCCATTCTGACTTCACACACCTCAATTCTGTGACTTCACACACCTCCATTCTATGATTTCACACACTTCCATTCTATGACTTCACACACCTCCATTCTGTGGCTTCAAACACCTACATTCTCAGTTTACACACCTCCATTGTGTGACTTCACACACCTCCATTCTGTGATTTCACACACCTCCAATTGACTTCACACAACTCCATTTTGACTTCACACACCTCCATTCTATGAGTTCACACACCTCCATTCTATGACTTCACACACCTCCATTTTATGACTTCACACACCTCCATTCTGTGACTTCACACACCTCCACTCTATGACTTCAAACACCTTCATTCTTACTTCACAAACATCCATTCTGTGACTTCACACACCTCCATTCTGTGACTTTACACACCTTCATTCTGACTTCACACACCTCCATTCTGTGACTTCATACACCTCCATTCTGTGACTTCACACACCTCCATTCTGACTTCCCACACCTCCATTCTATGATTTCAAACACCTCCATTCTATGACTTCACACACCTCCATTCTGTGACTTCACACACCACCTTTTTGACTTCACACACCTCCATTCTGTGACTTCACACACCTCCATTCTGTGACTTCACACACCTCCGTTTTGACTTCACACACTTTCATTCTGTGACTTCACACACCTCCATTCTGTGACTTCACACACCTCTATTGTTTCACTTCACACACCTCCATTCTTTGACTTCACATACCTCCATTCCATGACTTCACACACCTCCATTCTATGAGTTCACACACCTCCATTCTATGAGTTCACACACCTCCAATTTGACTTCACACACCTCCATTCTATGACTTCACACACCTTCATTCTTACTTCAGAAACATCCATTCTCTGACTTCACACACCTCCATTCTTAATTCACACACCTCCATTCTGTGACTTCACACACCTCGATCTTATGACTTCACACACCTCCATTCTATGAATTCACACACCTCCATTCTGTGATTTCACACACCTCCATTCTATGACTTCACACACCTCCATTCTGTGACTTCACACACCTCCATTCTGAGTTCACACACCTCCATTCTGTGACTTCACACACCTCCATTCTGTGACTTCACACACCTAAATTCTATGACTTCACACACCTCCATTCTATGACTTCACACACCTCCATTCTTTGACTTCACACACCTGCATTCTATGACTTCAAACACCTTCATTCTTACTTCACAAACCTCCATTCTGTGACTTCACACACCTCCATTCTGACTTCACACCCCTCCATTCTGACTTCACACACATCCATTCTGACTTCACACAGCTCCATTCTAATTATTCACACACCTCCATTCTGTGACTTCACACACCACCTTTTTGACTTCACACACCTCCATTCTGTGACTTCACACACCTCCATTCTGTGACTTCACACACCTCCCTTTTGCCTTCACACACTTCCAATCTGTGACTTCACACACCTCCCTTCTGTGCCTTCACACACCTCTATTGTTTCACTTCACACACCTCCATTCTATGAGTTCACACACCTCCAATTTGACTTCACACATCTCCATTCTATGACTTCACACACCTTCATTCTTACTTCAGAAACATCCATTCTCTGACTTCACACACCTCCATTCTGTGACTTCACAAACCTCCATTCTGTGACTTCACACAGCTCCATTCTGAGTTCACACACCTCCATTCTATGTTTTCACACACCTCCATTCTATGACTTCACACACCTCCATTTTGTGACTTCACACACCTAAATTCTATGACTTCACACACCTCCATTGTGACTTCACACACCTCAATTCTATGATTTCACACACCTCCATTCTGACTTCACACACCTCCATTCTATGACTTCACACACCTCCGTTCTGACTTCACACAGCTCCATTCTGTGACTTCACAAAACTCCATTCTGTGACTTCACACACCTCCATTCTGAGTTCACACACCTCCTTTCTATGACTTCACACACTTCCATTCTATGACTTCACACACCTCCATTCTGTGGCTTCACACACCTACATTCTGAGTTCACACACCTCCATTCTGTGACTTCACACACCTCCATTCTGTGACTTCACACACCTCCATTCTGTGACTTCATCCACCTCGATCCTATGACTTCACACACCTCCATTCCACGAATTAACACACCTCCATTCTGTGAGTTCACAAACCTCCATTCTATGACTTCACACACCTCCATTCTGTGACTTCACACACCTCCATTCTGAGTTCACACACCTCCATTCTATGACTTCACAAACCTCTATTCTGAGTTCACAGACCTCCATTCTATGACTTCACTCACCTCCATTCTGAATTCACACACCTCCATTCTGACTTCACACACCTCAATTCTGTGACTTCACACACCTCCATTCTATGATTTCACACACTTCCATTCTATGACTTCACACACCTCCATTCTGTGGCTTCAAACACCTACATTCTCAGTTTACACACCTCCATTGTGTGACTTCACACACCTCCATTCTGTGATTTCACACACCTCCAATTGACTTCACACAACTCCATTTTGACTTCACACACCTCCATTCTATGAGTTCACACACCTCCATTCTATGACTTCACACACCTCCATTTTATGACTTCACACACCTCCATTCTGTGACTTCACACACCTCCACTCTATGACTTCAAACACCTTCATTCTTACTTCACAAACATCCATTCTGTGACTTCACACACCTCCATTCTGTGACTTTACACACCTTCATTCTGACTTCACACACCTCCATTCTGTGACTTCATACACCTCCATTCTGTGACTTCACACACCTCCATTCTGACTTCCCACACCTCCATTCTATGATTTCAAACACCTCCATTCTATGACTTCACACACCTCCATTCTGTGACTTCACACACCACCTTTTTGACTTCACACACCTCCATTCTGTGACTTCACACACCTCCATTCTGTGACTTCACACACCTCCGTTTTGACTTCACACACTTTCATTCTGTGACGTCACACACCTCCATTCTGTGACTTCACACACCTCTATTGTTTCACTTCACACACCTCCATTCTTTGACTTCACATACCTCCATTCCATGACTTCACACACCTCCATTCTATGAGTTCACACACCTCCATTCTATGAGTTCACACACCTCCAATTTGACTTCACACACCTCCATTCTATGACTTCACACACCTTCATTCTTACTTCAGAAACATCCATTCTCTGACTTCACACACCTCCATTCTTAATTCACACACCTCCATTCTGTGACTTCACACACCTCGATCTTATGACTTCACACACCTCCATTCTATGAATTCACACACCTCCATTCTGTGATTTCACACACCTCCATTCTATGACTTCACACACCTCCATTCTGTGACTTCACACACCTCCATTCTGAGTTCACACACCTCCATTCTGTGACTTCACACACCTCCATTCTGTGACTTCACACACCTCCATTCTGTGACTTCACACACCTCGATCTTATGACTTCACACACCTCCATTCTGTGAATTCACACACCTCCATTCTGTGATTTCACACACCTACATTCTATGACTTCACACACCTCCATTCTGTGACTTCACACACCTCCATTCTGAGTTCACACACCTCCATTCTATGACTTCACAAACCCCCATTCTGAGTTCACAGACCTCCATTCTATGACTTCACACACTTCCATTCTATGACTTCACACACCTCCATTCTGACTTCACACACCTCCATTCTGCCTTCACATACCTCAATTCTTTGACTTCACACACCTGCATTCTATGATTTCACACACTTCCATTCCATGACTTCACACACCTCCATTCTGTGATTTCACACACCTCCAATCTGAATTCACACACCTCCATTCTATGACTTCACACACCTCCATTCGTTGACCTCAAAAACAACCATTCTATGATTTCACACAACTCCATTGTGACTTCACACACCTCAATTCTATGATTTCACACACCTCTATTCTGACTTCACCCACCTCCATTCTATGACTTCACACACCTTCATTCTGTGACTTCACACACTTCCATTATGACGTCACACACCTCCATTCTATGAGTTCACACATCTCCATTCTATGACTTCACACACCTGCATTCTGACTTCACACACCTCCATTCTATGACTTCACAGACCTCGAATCTGTGACTTCACTCACCTCCACTCTATGACTTCACACTCCTCCATTCTATGACTTCCCACACCTCCTTTCTATGACTTCACCCAACCACATTCTATGACTTCACACCTCCATTCTGACTTCACACACCTCCATTCTGTGACTTCACACACCTTCATTCTTACTTCAGAATCATCCATTCTCTGACTTCACACACCTCCATTCTATGACTTCACAAACCTCCATTCTGTGACTTCACACACCTCCATTCTGAGTTCACACAACTCCTTTCTATGACTTCACACACTTCCATTCTATGACTTCACACACCTCCATTCTGTGGCTTCACACACCTACATTCTGAGTTCACACACCTCTATTCTATGTTTTCACACACCTCCATTCTATGACTTCACACACCTCCACTGTGATTTCACACACCTCCATTCTATGAGTTCACACACCTCCATTCTATGACTTCACAAACCTCTATTCTGAGTTCACAGACCTCCATTCTATGACTTCACTCACCTCCATTCTGAATTCACACACCTCCATTCTGACTTCACACACCTCAATTCTGTGACTTCACACACCTCCATTCTATGATTTCACACACTTCCATTCTATGACTTCACACACCTCCATTCTGTGGCTTCAAACACCTACATTCTCAGTTTACACACCTCCATTGTGTGACTTCACACACCTCCATTCTGTGATTTCACACACCTCCAATCCGACTTCACACAACTCCATTTTGACTTCACACACCTCCATTCTATGAGTTCACACACCTCCATTCTATGACTTCACACACCTCCATTTTATGACTTCACACACCTCCATTCTGTGACTTCACACACCTCCACTCTATGACTTCAAACACCTTCATTCTTACTTCACAAACATCCATTCTGTGACTTCACACACCTCCATTCTGTGACTTTACACACCTTCATTCTCACTTCACACACCTCCATTCTGTGACTTCATACACCTCCATTCTGTGACTTCACACACCCCCATTCTGTCTTCCCACACCTCCATTCTATGATTTCACACACCTCGATTCTATGACTTCACACACCTCCATTCTGTGACTTCACACACCACCTTTTTGACTTCACACACCTCCATTCTGTGACTTCACACACCTCCATTCTGTGACTTCACACACCTCCGTTTTGACTTCACACACTTTCATTCTGTGACTTCACACACCTCCATTCTGTGACTTCACACACCTCTATTGTTTCACTTCACACACCTCCATTCTATGACTTCACATACCTCCATTCCATGACTTCACACACCTCCATTCTATGAGTTCACACACCTCCATTCTATGAGTTCACACACCTCCAATTTGACTTCACACACCTCCATTCTATGACTTCACACAACTTCATTCTTATTTCAGAAACATCCATTCTCTGACTTCACACACCTCCATTCTGAATTCACACACCTCCATTCTGTGACTTCACACACCTCCATGTTATGATTTCACACACCTCCATTCTATGAATTCACACACCTCCATTCTGTGATTTCACACACCTCCATTCTATGACTTCACACACCTCCATTCTGTGACTTCACACACCTCCATTCTGAGTTCACACACCTCCATTCTGTGACTTCACACACCTCCATTCTGTGACTTCAAACACCTCCATTCTGTGACTTCACACACCTCGATCTTATGACTTCTCACACCTCCATTCTATGAATTCACACACCTCCATTCTGTGATTTCACACACCTACATTCTATGACTTCACACACCTCCATTCTGTGACTTCACACACCTCCATTCTGTGTTCACACACCTCCATTCTATGACTTCACAAACCCCCATTCTGAGTTCACAGACCTCCATTCTATGACTTCACACACTTCCATTCTATGACTTCACACACCTCCATTCTGACTTCACACACCTCCATTCTGCCTTCACATACCTCAATTCTTTGACTTCACACACCTGCATTCTATGATTTCACACACTTCCATGCCATGACTTCACACACCTCCATTCTGTGATTTCACACACCTCCAATCTGAATTCAAACACCTCCATTCTATGACTTCACACACCTCCATTCTTTGACATCAAAAACAACCATTCTATGACTTCACACAACTCCATTGTGACTTCACACACCTCAATTCTATGATTTCACACACCTCTATTCTGACTTCACCCACCTCCATTCTATGACTTCACACACCTTCATTCTGTGACTTCACACACTTCCATTATGACGTCACACACCTCCATTCTATGAGTTCACACATCTCCATTCTATGACTTCACACACCTGCATTCTGACTTCACACACCTCCATTCTATGACTTCACAGACCTCGAATCTGTGACTTCACTCACCTCCACTCTATGACTTCACACTCCTCCATTCTATGACTTCCCACACCTCCTTTCTATGACTTCACCCAACCCCATTCTATGACTTCACACCTCCATTCTGACTTCACACACCTCCATTCTGTGACTTCACACACCTTCATTCTTACTTCAGAATCATTCATTCTCTGACTTCACACACCTCCATTCTATGACTTCACAAACCTCCATTCTGTGACTTCACACACCTCCATTCTGAGTTCACACAACTCGTTTCTATGACTTCACACACTTCCATTCTATGACTTCACACACCTCCATTCTGTGGCTTCACACACCTACATTCTGAGTTCACACACCTCTATTCTTTGTTTTCACACACCTCCATTCTATGACTTCACACACCTCCACTGTGATTTCACACACCTCCATTCTATGAGTTCACACACCTCCATGGTGACTTCACACACCTCAATTCTATGACTTCACACACCTCCATTCTGACTTCACACACCTCCATTCTGTGACTTCAAACACTTCCATTTTATGATTTCACACACCTCCATTCTATGAATTCACACACCTACATTCTGTGACTTCACACACCTCCATTCTATGACTTCACCCACCTCCATTCTGTGACTTCACCCACCTCCATTCTGAGTTCACACACCTCCATTCTGTGACTTCACACACCTTCATTCTGTGACTTCACACACCTCCACTCTATGACTTCACACACCTCCATTCTGTGATTTCATACACCTCCATTCTGTGACTTCACACACCTCCATTCTATGACTTCACACAACTCCATTGTGACTTCACACACCTCAGCTCTATGATTTCACACACCTCCATTCTGACTTCACACACCTCCATTCTATGACTTCACACACCTCCCTTCTGACTTCACACAGCTCCATTCTGTAACTTCACAAAACTCCTTTTTATGATTTGACACACCTCCATACTATGACTTCACACACCTCCATCTATGACTTCACACACCTCTATTCTGAGTTCACACACCTCCATTCTCTGACTTCACACACCTCCATTCTGACTTCACACACCTCCATTGTATGACTTCACAAAACTCCATTCTGTGACTTCACACACTTCCAGTATGACGTCACACACCTCCATTCTATGAGTTCACACATCTCCATTCTATGACTTCACACACCTGCATTATGACTTCACGCACCTCCATTCTATGACGTCACAGACCTCGAATCTGTGACTTCACTCACCTCCACTCTATGACTTCACACTCCTCCATTCTATGACTTCCCACACCTCCTTTCTATGACTTCACCCAACCCCATTCTTTGCCTTCACACCTCCATTCTGACTTCACACACCTCCATTCTGTGACTTCACACACCTCCCTTCTATGACTTCACACACCTCCATTCTTTGACTTCACACACCTCCAATTTGACTTCACACATCTCCATTCTATGACTTCACACACCTTCATTCTTACTTCAGAAACATCCATTCTCTGACTTCACACACCTCCATTCTCTGACTTCACACACCTCCATTCTGTGACTTCACAAACCTCCATTCTGTGACTTCACACACCTCCATTCTGAGTTCACACACCTCCCTTCTGTGGCTTCACACACCTACATTCTGAGTTCTCACACCTCCATTCTGTGACTTCACACACCTCCATTCTGGGACTTCACACACCTCCATTCTGTGACTTCATACACCTCGATCCTATGACTTCACACACCTCCATTCTACGAATTAACACACCTCCATTCTGTGAGTTCACAAACATCCATTCTATGACTTCACACACCTCCATTCTGTGACTTCACACACCTCCATTCTGAGTTCACACACCTCCATTCTATGACTTCACAAACCTCTATTCTGAGTTCACAGACCTCCATTCTATGACTTCACTCACCTCCATTCTGAATTCACACACCTCCATTCTGACTTCACACACCTCAATTCTGTGACTTCACACACCTCCATTCTATGATTTCACACACTTCCATTCTATGACTTCACACACCTCTATTCTGTGGCTTCAAACACCTACATTCTGAGTTTACACACCTCCATTGTGTGACTTCACACACCTCCATTCTGTGATTTCACACACCTCCAATCTGACTTCACACAACTCCATTTTGACTTCACACACCTCCATTCTATGAGTTCACACTCCTCCATTTTATGACTTCACACACCTCCATTCTATGACTTCACACACCTCCATTCTGTGACTTCACACACCTCCACTCTATGACTTCAAACACCTTCATTCTTACTTCACAAACATCCATTCTGTGACTTCACACACCTCCATTCTGTGACTTCACACACCTTCATTCTGACTTCACACACCTCCATTCTGTGACTTCATACACCTCCATTCTGTGACTTCACACACATCCATTCTGACTTCCCACACCTCCATTCTATGATTTCACACACCTCCATTCTATGACTTCACACACCTCCATTCTGTGACTTCACACACCACCTTTTTGACTTCACACACTTCCATTTTGTGACTTCACACACCTCCATTCTGTGACTTCACACACCTCCGTTTTGACTTCACACACTTCCATTCTGTGACTTCACACACCTCCATTCTGTGACTTCACACACCTGTATTGTTTCACTTCACACACCTCCATTCTTTGACTTCACATACCTCCATTCCATGACTTCACACACCTCCATTCTATGAGTTCACACACCTCCATTCTATGAGTTCACACACCTCCAATTTGACTTCACACACCTCCATTCTATGACTTCACACACCTTCATTCTGACTTCAGAAACATCCATTCTCTGACTTCACACACCTCCATTCTATGACTTCACAAACCTCCATTCTGTGACTGCACACACCTCCATTCTGAGTTCACACACCTCCATTCTGTGACTTCACACACCTCCATTCTGTGACTTCACACACCTCCATTCTGTGACTTCACACACCTCGATCTTATGACTTCACACACCTCCATTCTATGAATTCACACACCTCCATTCTGTGATTTCGCACACCTACATTCTATGACTTCACACACCTCCATTCTGTGACTTCACACACCTCCATTCTGAGTTCACACACCTCCATTCTATGACTTCACAAACCCCCATTCTGAGTTCACAGACCTCCATTCTGTGACTTCACACACTTCCATTCTATGACTTCACACACCTCCATTCTGACTTCACACACCTCCATTCTGACTTCACATACCTCAATTCTTTGACTTCACACACCTGCATTCTATGATTTCACACACTTCCATTCCATGACTTCACACACCTCCATTCTGTGATTTCACACACCTCCAATCTGAATTCACACACCTCCATTCTATGACTTCACACACCTCCATTCGTTGACATCAAAAACCACCATTCTATGACTTCACACAACTCCATTTTGACTTCACACACCTCCATTCTATGAGTTCACACACCTCCATTTTATGACTTCACACACCTCCATTCTGTGACTTCACACACCTACACTCTATGACTTCAAACACCTTCATTCTTAGTTCACAAACATCCATTCTGTGACTTCACACACCTCCATTTTTTGACTTCACACACCTTCATTCTGACTTCACACACCTCCATTCTGTGACTTCACACACCTCAATTCTGTGACTTCACACACCTCCATTCTGACTTCACACACCTCCATTCTATGATTTCACACACCTCCGTTCTATGACTTCACACACCTCCATTCTGTGACTTCACACACCACCTTTTTGTCTTCACACACCTGCATTATGTGACTTCACACACCTCCATTCTGTGACTTCACACACCTCCGTTTTGACTTCACACACTTCCATTCTGTGACTTCACACACCTCCATTCTGTGACTTCACAAACCTCTATTGTTTCACTTCACACACCTCCATTGTTTGACTTAACTTACCTCCATTCCATGACTTCACACACCTCCATTCTATGACTTCACACACCTCCATTCTGTAACTTCACACACCTCCATTCTATGACTTCACAAACCTCCATTCTGAGTTCACAGTCCTCCATTCTATGACTTCACACACCTCCATTCTATGACTTCACACACCTCCATTCTGTGACTTCACTCACCTCCATTCTGTGACTTCACACACCTCCCTTCTGTGACTTCACACACCTCCATTCTGTGACTTCACACACCTCCATTCTATGACTTCACACACCTCCATTCTATGACTTCACACACCTGCAATTTTACTTCACACACCTTCATTCCATGAGTTCACACACCTGCATTGCGGCTTCACACACCTCCATTCTATGATTTCACACACCTCCATTCTGACTTCACACACCTCCATTCTGACTTCACACACCTCCATTCTGTGTCTTCACAGACCTCCATTCTGTGACTTCACACACCTCCATTTTGACTTCACACACTACAATTCTGTGACTTCACACACCTCCTGTTGTGAGCCAGAGTGGAATCAATCTGTACCTTGGCTTGCATCAGACGATGGCTTTATTGTCTTCTTGCTTTCTGGCCCTATTCTATGTAAATGACCTGAGAATTACCATATGAATGTAACACCTGGAGGTTCCTGGGTCAGGAGGAGGGAAGAAGGGGGAGTGGAAAATAAACAGGAAGTCTCGGCAGTCTTTACCTGGACTGCGGACATCTCGGACCCTCTGTGTCTGTCTCTCTTCTCTTTCTTGCTAATCCTTGCCCCCGATTTCAGGAATCCCAATCTGCGAACCCTGGTTTGCCGCCGGTTGGCCCCGGAAACCTCCATTCTTTGACTTCACACACCTCCATTCTTTGACTTCACACACCTCCATTCTTTGACTTCACACACCTCCATTCCATGACTTCACACAACTCAATTCTATGAGTTCACACACCTCCATTCTATGAGTTCACACACCTCCATTTTGACTTCACGCACCTCCATTCTATGACTTCACACACCTTCATTCTTACTTTAGAAACATCCACTCTATGACTTCACACACCTCCATTGTATGACGTCACAAACCTCCATTCTGTGCCTTCACACACCTCCATTCTGGGTTCACACACCTCAATTCTGTGACTTCACACATGTCCATTCTGACTTCACACACCTCCATTCTATGACTTCACACACTTCCATTCTATGACTTCACACACCTCCATTCTTTGACTTCAAACACCTCCATTTTGAGTACACAAACCTCCATTCTGTGACTTCACACACCTCCATTCTATGAATTCACACACCTCCATTCTACGACTTCACACACCTCCATTCTATGACTTCACCCACCTCCATTCTGAGTTCACACACCTCCATTCTATGACTTCACACACCTCCATTCTATGAATTCACACTCCTCCATTCTGTGACTTCACACACCTCCATTCTATGACTTCACACACCTCCACTCTGTGACTTCACCCACCTCCATTCTGAGTTCACATACCTCCATTCTGTGATTCACACACCTTCATTCTCTGACTTCACACACCTCCATTCTGTGACTTCACACACATCCATTCTATGACTTCACACACCTTCATTCTGTGACTTCACCCACCTCCATTCTGAGTTCACACACCTCTATTTTATGACTTCACACACCTCCATTCTATGAATTCACACACCTCCATTCTGTGACTTCACACACCTTCATTCTTACTTCAGAAACATCCATTCTCTGACTTCACACACCTCCATTCTATGACTTCACAAACCTCCATTCTGTGACTTCACACACCTCCATTCTATGAATTCACACACCTCCATTCTGTGACTTCACACACCTCCATTCTATGATTTCACACACCTCCGTTCTATGACTTCACACACCTCCATTGTGACTTCACACACCTTGATTCTATGATTTCACATACCTCCATTCTGAGTTCACACACCTCCATTCTGTGACTTCACACACCTCCATTCTGACCTCACTCACCTCCATTCTATGAATTCACAAATCTCCATTCTATGACTTCACACACCTCCATTCTGACTTTACACACCTCCATTCTATGACTTCACAGACCTCGAATCTGTGTCTTCAGTCACCTCCACTGTATGACTTCACACTCCTCCATTTTATGACTTCCCACACCTCCTTTCTATGACTTCACCCACCTCCCTTCTATGACCGCACACCTCCATTCGAGACTTCACACACCTCCATTGTGTGACTTCACACACCTCCATTCTGTGACTTCACACACCTCCATTCTTTGACTTCACACACCTCTATTCTATGACTTCACACACCTTCATTCTTACTTCACAAACATCCATTCTATGACTTCACACACCTCCATTCTATGATTTCACACACTTCCATACTGTGATGCACACACCTGCATTCTGTGTTCACACACCTCCATTCTGAATTCACACACCTCCATTCTATGACTTCACACACCTCCATTCTATGACTTCACACACATCCATTCTGTGACTTCACACACCTCCATTCTGAGTTGACACACCTCCATTCTGTGACTTCACACACCTCCATTCTGACTTCACACACCTCCATTCTGACTTCACACACCTCCATTCTGACTTCACACAGCTCCATTCTATGACTTCACACAACTCCATTCTGTGACGTCACACACCTCCATTCTATGACTTCACACACCTCCATTCTATGACTTCACACACCTCCATTTTTTGACTTCACACACCTCCATTCTGAGATTTCACACACCTCCATTCTGACTTCACACAGCTCCATTCTGTGACTTCACACACCTCCATTCTATGACTTCACACACCTCCATTCTGTGACTTCACACACCTCCATTCTATGACTTCACACACCTCCATTCTATGACTTCACACACCTGCAATTTTACTTCACACACCTTCATTCCATGAGTTCACACACCTGCATTGCGGCTTCACACACCTCCATTCTATGATTTCACACACCTCCATTCTGACTTCACACACCTCCATTCTGACTTCACACACCTCCATTCTGTGTCTTCACAGACCTCCATTCTGTGACTTCACACACCTCCATTTTGACTTCACACACTACAATTCTGTGACTTCACACACCTCCTGTTGTGAGCCAGAGTGGAATCAATCTGTACCTTGGCTTGCATCAGACGATGGCTTTATTGTCTTCTTGCTTTCTGGCCCTATTCTATGTAAATGACCTGAGAATTACCATATGAATGTAACACCTGGAGGTTCCTGGGTCAGGAGGAGGGAAGAAGGGGGAGTGGAAAATAAACAGGAAGTCTCGGCAGTCTTTACCTGGACTGCGGACATCTCGGACCCTCTGTGTCTGTCTCTCTTCTCTTTCTTGCTAATCCTTGCCCCCGATTTCAGGAATCCCAATCTGCGAACCCTGGTTTGCCGCCGGTTGGCCCCGGAAACCTCCATTCTTTGACTTCACACACCTCCATTCTTTGACTTCACACACCTCCATTCTTTGACTTCACACACCTCCATTCCATGACTTCACACAACTCAATTCTATGAGTTCACACACCTCCATTCTATGAGTTCACACACCTCCATTTTGACTTCACGCACCTCCATTCTATGACTTCACACACCTTCATTCTTACTTTAGAAACATCCACTCTATGACTTCACACACCTCCATTGTATGACGTCACAAACCTCCATTCTGTGCCTTCACACACCTCCATTCTGGGTTCACACACCTCAATTCTGTGACTTCACACATGTCCATTCTGACTTCACACACCTCCATTCTATGACTTCACACACTTCCATTCTATGACTTCACACACCTCCATTCTTTGACTTCAAACACCTCCATTTTGAGTACACAAACCTCCATTCTGTGACTTCACACACCTCCATTCTATGAATTCACACACCTCCATTCTACGACTTCACACACCTCCATTCTATGACTTCACCCACCTCCATTCTGAGTTCACACACCTCCATTCTATGACTTCACACACCTCCATTCTATGAATTCACACTCCTCCATTCTGTGACTTCACACACCTCCATTCTATGACTTCACACACCTCCACTCTGTGACTTCACCCACCTCCATTCTGAGTTCACATACCTCCATTCTGTGATTCACACACCTTCATTCTCTGACTTCACACACCTCCATTCTGTGACTTCACACACATCCATTCTATGACTTCACACACCTTCATTCTGTGACTTCACCCACCTCCATTCTGAGTTCACACACCTCTATTTTATGACTTCACACACCTCCATTCTATGAATTCACACACCTCCATTCTGTGACTTCACACACCTTCATTCTTACTTCAGAAACATCCATTCTCTGACTTCACACACCTCCATTCTATGACTTCACAAACCTCCATTCTGTGACTTCACACACCTCCATTCTATGAATTCACACACCTCCATTCTGTGACTTCACACACCTCCATTCTATGATTTCACACACCTCCGTTCTATGACTTCACACACCTCCATTGTGACTTCACACACCTTGATTCTATGATTTCACATACCTCCATTCTGAGTTCACACACCTCCATTCTGTGACTTCACACACCTCCATTCTGACCTCACTCACCTCCATTCTATGAATTCACAAATCTCCATTCTATGACTTCACACACCTCCATTCTGACTTTACACACCTCCATTCTATGACTTCACAGACCTCGAATCTGTGTCTTCAGTCACCTCCACTGTATGACTTCACACTCCTCCATTTTATGACTTCCCACACCTCCTTTCTATGACTTCACCCACCTCCCTTCTATGACCGCACACCTCCATTCGAGACTTCACACACCTCCATTGTGTGACTTCACACACCTCCATTCTGTGACTTCACACACCTCCATTCTTTGACTTCACACACCTCTATTCTATGACTTCACACACCTTCATTCTTACTTCACAAACATCCATTCTATGACTTCACACACCTCCATTCTATGATTTCACACACTTCCATACTGTGATGCACACACCTGCATTCTGTGTTCACACACCTCCATTCTGAATTCACACACCTCCATTCTATGACTTCACACACCTCCATTCTATGACTTCACACACATCCATTCTGTGACTTCACACACCTCCATTCTGAGTTGACACACCTCCATTCTGTGACTTCACACACCTCCATTCTGACTTCACACACCTCCATTCTGACTTCACACACTTCCATTCTGACTTCACACAGCTCCATTCTATGACTTCACACAACTCCATTCTGTGACGTCACACACCTCCATTCTATGACTTCACACACCTCCATTCTATGACTTCACACACCTCCATTTTTTGACTTCACACACCTCCATTCTGAGATTTCACACACCTCCATTCTGACTTCACACAGCTCCATTCTGTGACTTCACAAAACTCCATTCTGTGATTCCACAAACCTCCATACTATGTCTTCACACACCTCCATCTATGACTTCACACACCTCCATTCTGAGTTCACACACCTCCATTCTGTGACTTCACACACCTCCATTCTGACTTCACATACCTTCATTGTATGACTTCACATACCTCAATTCTATGACTTCACACACCTCCATTCTATAACTTCACACACCTCCATTCTGTGACGTCACACACATCCATTCTATGATTTCAAACACCTTCATTCTTACTTCACAAACATCCATTCTGTGACTTCACACACCTCCCTTCTGTGACTTCACACCTGCATTCTGACTTCACACACCTCTATTTTGTGAATTCACACACCTCAATTCTGTGACTTCACACACCTCCATTCTGAATTCACACACCTCCATTCTGTTTTCACACACCTCAATTCTATGACTTCACACACCTCCATTCTGACTTCACACAACTCCATTCTGTGACTTCAAACACTTCCATTTTATGATTTCACACACCTCCATTCTATGAATTCACACACCTCCATTCTGTGACTTCACACACCTCTATTCTATGACTTCACACACCTCCATTCTGTGACTTCATACACCTCCATTCTGTGACTTCACACACCTCCATTCTATGACTTCACACAAATCCATTATGACTTCACACACCTCAATTCTATGATTCCACACACCTCCATTCTGACTTCACACACCTCCATTCTATGACTTCACAAACCTCCCTTCTTACTTCACACAGCTCGATTCTGTGACTTCACAAAACTCCATTCTATGATTTGACACACCTCCATACTATGACTTCACACACCTCCATCTATGACTTCACACACCTCCATTCTGAGTTCACACATCTCCATTCTGTGACTTCACACACCTCCATTGTATGACTTCACACACCTCCATTCTGTGACTTCACACACTTCCATTATGACGTCACAGACCTCCATTCTATGAGTTCACACATCTCCATTCTATGACTTCACACACCTGCATTCTGACTTCACACACCTCCATTCTATGACTTCACAGACCTCGAATCTGTGACTTCACTCACCTACACTCTATGACTTCACACTCCTCCATTCTATGACTTCCCACACCTCCTTTCTATGACTTCACCCAACCCCATTCTATGACTTCACACCTCCATTCTGACTTCACACACCTCCATTCTGTGACTTCACACACCTTCATTCTTACTTCAGAATCATCCATTCTCTGACTTCACACACCTCCATTCTATGACTTCACAAAACTCCATTCTGTGACTTCACACACCTCCATTCTGAGTTCACACACCTCCTTTCTATGACTTCACAAACTTCCATTCTATGACTTCACACACCTCCATTCTGTGGCTTCACACACCTACATTCTGAGTTCACACACCTCTATTCTATGTTTTCACACACCTCCATTCTATGACTTCACACACCTCCACTGTGATTTCACACACCTCCATTCTATGAGTTCACACACCTCCATGGTGACTTCACACACTTCAATTCTATGACTTCACACACCTCCATTCTATGAATTCACACACCTACATTCTGTGACTTCACACACCTCCATTCTATGACTTCACCCACCTCCATTCGGTGAGTTCACCCACCTCTATTCTGAGTTCACACACCTCCATTCTGTGACTTCACACACCTTCATTCTGTGCCTTCACACACCTCCATTCTATGACTTCACACACCTCCATTCTGTGACTTCATACACCTCCATTCTCTGACTTCACACACCTCCATTCTATGACTTCACACAACTCCATTGTGAGTTCACACACCTCAACTCTATGACTTCACACACCTCCATTCTGACTTCACACACCTTCATTCTATGACTTCACAAACCTCCCTTCTGACTTCACACAGCTCCATTCTGTAACTTCACAAAACTCCTTTTTATGATTTGACACACCTCCATACTATGACTTCACACACCTCCATCTATGACTTCACACACCTCTATTCTGAGTTCACACACCTCCATTCTGTGACTTCACACACCTCCATTCTGACTTCACACACCTCCATTGTATGACTTCACAAAACTCCATTCTGTGACTTCACACACTTCCAGTATGACGTCACACACCTCCATTCTATGAGTTCACACATCTCCATTCTATGACTTCACACACCTGCATTCTGACTTCACGTACCTCCATTCTATGACGTCACAGACCTCGAATCTGTGACTTCACTCACCTCCACTCTATGACTTCACACTCCTCCATTCTATGACTTCCCACACCTCCTTTCTATGACTTCACCCATCCCCATTCTTTGACTTCACACCTCCATTCTGACTTCACACACCTCCATTCTGTGACTTCACACACCTCCCTTCTATGACTTCACACACCTCCATTCTTTGACTTCACACACCTTCATTCTTACTTCAGAAACATCCATTCTCTGACTTCACACACCTCCATTCTATGACATCACAAACCTCCATTCTGTGACTTCACACACCTCCATTCTGAGTTCACACACCTCCTTTCTATGACTTCACACACTTCCATTCTATGACTTCTCACACCTCCGTTCTGTGGCTTCACACTCCTACATTGTGAGTTCACACACCTCCATTCTGTGACTTCACACACCTCCATTCTCCGACTTCACACACCTCCATTCTATGACTTCACACATCCATTTTGACTTCACACAACTCCAATATATAACTTCAAACACCTCCATTCTGTGACTTCACACACCTCAATTCCGTGACTTCACACACCTTCATTCTGACTTCACACACCTCCATTCTATGTTTTCACACACCTCCATTCTATGACTTCACACACCTCCATTTTGTGACTTCACACACCTAAATTCTATGACTTCACACACCTCCATTGTGACTTCACACACCTCAATTCTATGATTTCACACACCTCCATGCTGACTTCACACACCTCCATTCTATGACTTCACACACATCCGTTCTGACTTCACACAGCTCCATTCTGTGACTTCACAAAACTCCATTCTGTGATTTCACACACCTCCATACTATGACTTCACACACCTCCATCTATGACTTCACACACCTCCATTCTGAGTTCACACACATCCATTCTGTGACTTCACACACCTCCATTCTGACTTCACACACCTTCATTTTATGACTTCACACACCTCCATTCTGTGACTCCTCACACCTCCATTCTATGACTTCACACACTTCCATTGTGACGTCCCACAACTCCATTCTATGTGTTCACACATCTCCATTCTATGATTTCACACACCTCCATTCTGACTTCACACACCTCCATTCTATGACATCACAGACCTCGAATCTGTGACTTCACTCATCTCCACTCTATGACTTCACACTCCTCCATTCTATGACTTCCCACACCTCCTTTCTATGACTTCACCCACCTCAGTCTATTACTTCTCACACCTCCATTCTGTGACTTCACACACCTCCATTCTATGACTTCACACACCTAAATTCTATGAGTTCACACACCTCCATTCTATGACTTCACACACCTCCATTCTTTGACTTCACACACCTCCATTCTATGACTTCAAACACCTTCATTCTTACTTCACAAACCTCCATTCTGTGACTTCACACACCTCCATTCTGACTTCACACCCCTCCATTCTGATTTCACACACCTCCATTCTGACTTCACACAGCTCCATTCTAATTATTCACACACCTCCATTCTGTGACTTCACACACCACCTTTTTGACTTCACACACCTCCATTCTGTGACTTCACACACCTCCATTCTGTGACTTCACACACCTCCCTTTTGCCTTCACACACTTCCAATCTGTGACTTCACACACCTCTCTTCTGTGACTTCACACACCTCTATTGTTTCACTTCACACACCTCCATTCTATGACTTCACACACCTAAATTCTATGACTTCACACACCTCCATTCTATGACTTCACACACCTCCATTCTTTGACTTCACACACCTCCATTCTATGACTTCAAACACCTTCATTCTTACTTCACAAACATCCATTCTGTGACTTCGCACACCTCCATTCTGACTTCACACCCCTTCTTTCTGACTTCACACACCTCCATTCGCACTTCACACAGCTCCATTCTAATTATTCACACACCTCCATTCTGTGACTCCACACACCACCTTTTTGACTTCACACACCTCCATTCTGTGACTTCACACACCTCCATTCTATGACTTCATACACCTCCCTTCTGACTTCACACAGCTCCATTCTGTAACTTCACAAAACTCCTTTTTATGATTTGACACACCTCCATACTATGACTTCACACACCTCCATCTATGACTTCACACACCTCTTTTCTGAGTTCACACACCTCCATTCTGCGACTTCACACACCTCCATTCTGACTTCACACACCTCCATTGTATGACTTCACAAAACTCCTTTCTGTGACTTCACACACTTCCAGTATGACGTCACACACCTCCATTCTATGAGTTCACACATCTCCATTCTATGACTTCACACACCTGCATTCTGACTTCACGCACCTCCATTCTATGACGTCACAGACCTCGAATCTGTGACTTCACTCACCTCCACTCTATGACTTCACACTCCTCCATTCTATGACTTCCCACACCTCCTTTCTATGACTTCACCCAACCCCATTCTTTGACTTCACACCTCCATTCTGACTTCACACACCTCCATTCTGTGACTTCACACACCTCCCTTCTATGACTTCACACACCTCCATTCTTTGACTTCACACACCTCCAATTTGACTTCACACATCTCCATTCTATGACTTCACACACCTTCATTCTTACTTCAGAAACATCCATTCTCTGACTTCACACACCTCCATTCTGTGACTTCACAAACCTCCATTCTGTGACTTCACACACCTCCATTCTGAGTTCACACACCTCCTTTCTATGACTTCACACACTTCCATTCTATGACTTCACACACCTCCATTCTGTGGCTTCACACACCTACATTCTGAGTTCACACACCTCCATTCTGTGACTTCATACACCTCGATCCTATGACTTCACACACCTCCATTCTACGAATTAACACACCTCCATTCTGTGAGTTCACAAACCTCCATTCTATGACTTCACACACCTCCATTCTGAGTTCACACACCTCCATTCTATGACTTCACAAACCTCTATTCTGAGTTCACAGACCTCCATTCTATGACTTCACTCACCTCCATTCTGAATTCACACACCTCCATTCTGACTTCACACACCTCAATTCTGTGACTTCACACACCTCCATTCTATGATTTCACACACTTCCATTCTATGACTTCACACACCTCCATTCTGTGGCTTCAAACACCTACATTCTGAGTTTACACACCTCCATTGTGTGACTTCACACACCTCCATTCTGTGATTTCACACACCTCCAATCTGACTTCACACAACTCCATTTTGACTTCACACACCTCCATTCTATGAGTTCACACACCTCCATTTTTTGACTTCACATACCTCCATTCTATGACTTCACACACCTCCATTCTGTGACTTCACACACCTCCACTCTATGACTTCAAACACCTTCATTCTTACTTCACAAACATCCATTCTGTGACTTCACACACCTCCATTCTTTGACTTCACACACCTTCATTCTGACTTCACACACCTCCATTCTGTGACTTCATACACCTCCATTCTGTGACTTCACACACATCCATTCTGACTTCCCACACCTCCATTCTATGATTTCACACACCTCCATTCTATGACTTCACACACCTCCATTCTGTGACTTCACACACCACATTTTTGACTTCACACACCTCCATTCTGTGACTTCACACACCTCCATTCTGTGACCTCACACACATCCATTCTGACTTCACACACCTCCATTCTGTGACTTCTCACACCTCCATTCTATGACTTCACACACTTCCATTGTGACGTCACACAACTCCATTCTATGTGTTCACACATCTCCATTCTATGATTTCACACACCTTCATTCTGACTTCACACACATCCATTCTATGACATCACAGACCTCGAATCTGTGACTTCAATCACCTCCATTCTATGACTTCACACTCCTCCATTCTATGACTTCCCACACCTCCTTTCTATAACTTCACCCACCTCAGTCTATTACTTCACACACCTCCATTCTGACTTCACACACCTCCATTCTGTGACTTCACACACCTCCATTCTATGACTTCACACACCTAAATTCTATGACTTCACACACCTCCATTCTATGACTTCACACACCTCCATTCTTTGACTTCACACACCTCCATTCTATGACTTCAAACACCTTCATTCTTACTTCACAAACTTCCATTCTGAGACTTCACACACCTCCATTCTGACTTCACACCCCTTCTTTCTGACTTCACACACCTCCATTCTGACTTCACACAGCTCCATTCTAATTATTCACACACCTCCATTCTGTGACGTCACACACCACCTTTTTGACTTCACACACCTCCATTCTGTGACTTCACCCACCTCCATTCTGTGACTTCACACACTCCCTTTTGCCTTCACACACTTCCAATCTGTGACTTCACACACCTCCCTTCTGTGACTTCACACACCTCTATTGTTTTACTTCACACACCTCCATTCTTTGACTTCACACACCGCCATTCCATGACTTCACAAACCTCCATTCTATGAGTTCACACACCTCCATTTTATGACTTCACACAGCTCCATTCTATGACTTCACACACCTCCATTCTGTGACTTCACACACCTCCACTCTATGACTTCAAACACCTTCATTCTTACTTCACAAACATCCATTCTGTGACTTCACACACCTCCATTCTGTGACTTCACACACCTTCATTCTGACTTCACACACCTCCATTCTGTGACTTCATACACCTCCATTCTGTGATTTCACACACCTCCATTCTGACTTCCCAAACCTCCATTCTATGATTTCACACACCTCCATTCTAAGACTTCACACACCTCCATTCTGTGACTTCACACACCACATTTTTGACTTCACACACCTCCATTCTGTGACTTCACACACCTCCATTCTCTAACTTCACACACCTCCGTTTTGACTTCACACACTTCCATTCTGTGACTTCACACACCTCCATTCTGTGACTTCACACACCTCTATTTTTTCACTTCACACACCTCCATTCTTTGACTTCACATACCTCCATTCCATGACTTCACACACCTCCATTCTATGAGTTCACACACCTCCATTCTATGAGTTCACACACCTCCAATTTGACTTCACACACCTCCATTCTATGAGTTCACACACCTCCAATTTGACTTCACACACCTCCATTCTATGACTTCACACACCTTCATTCTACTTCAGAAACATCCATTCTATGACTTCACACACCTCCATTCTATGACTTCACAAACCTCCATTCTGTGACTTCACACACCTCCATTCTGAATTCACACACATCCATTCTGTGATTTCACACACCTCCATTCTATGACTTCACACACCTCCATTCTGTGACTTCACACACCTCCATTCTGAGTTCACACACCTCCATTCTGTGACTTCACACACCTCCATTCTGTGACTTCACACACCTCCATTCTGTGATTTCACACACCTCGATCTTATGACTTCACACACCTCCATTCTATGAATTCACACACCTCCATTCTGTGATTTCACACACCTACATTCTATGACTTCACACACCTCCATTCTGTGACTTCACACACCTCCATTCTGAGTTCACACACCTCCATTCTATGACTTCACAAACCCCCATTCTGAGTTCACAGACCTCCATTCTTTGACTTCACACACTTCCATTCTATGACTTCACACACCTCCATTCTGACTTCACACACCTCCATTCTGACTTCACATATCTCAATTCTTTGAATTCACACACCTGCATTCTATGATTTCACACACTTCCATTCCATGACTTCACACACCTCCATTCTGTGATTTCACACACCTCCAATCTGAATTCACACACCTCCATTCTATGACTTCACACACCTCCATTCGTTGACATCAAAAACAACCATTCTATGACTTCACACAACTCCATTGTGACTTCACACACCTCCATTCTATGAATTCACACACCTCCATTTTATGACTTCACACACCTCCATTCTATGACTTCACACACCTCCATTCTGTGACTTCACACACCTCCATTCTATGACTTCACAAACCTCAATTCTGAGTTCACAGATCTCCATTCTATGACTTCACACACCTCCATTCTCTGACTTCACTGACCTCCATTCTGACCTCACACACCTCCATTCTGACTTCACACACCTCAATTCTGTGACTTCACACACCTCCTTTCAATGATTTCACACACTTCCATTCCATGACTTCACACACCTCCATTCTGTGGCTTCACACACCTACATTCTGAGTTCACACACCTCCATTCTGTGACTTCACACACCTCCCTTCTGTGATTTCACACACCTCCAATCTGACTTCACACACCTCCATTCGTTGACATCAAAAAACACCATTTTATGATTTCACACAATTCCATTTTGACTTCACACACCTCCATTCTATGAGTTCACACACCTCCATTTTATAACTTCACACACCTCCATTCTATGACTTCACACACCTCCATTCTGTGTTTTCACACACCTCCAATCTGACTTCACACACCTCCATTCTGTGACTTCACACACCTCCGCTCTATGACTTCAAACACCTTCATTCTTACTTCACAAACATCCATTCTGTGACTTCACACACTTCCATTCTGTGACTTCACACACCTTCATTCTGACTTCACACACCTCCATTCTGTGACTTCATACACCTCAATTCTGTGACTTCACACACCTCCATTCTGACTTCACACACCTCCATTCTATGACTTCACACACATCCATTCTATGACTTCACACACCTCCATTCTGTGACTTCACACACCACCTTTTTGACTTCACACACCTCCATTCTGTGGCTTCACACACCTCCACTCTGTGACTTCACACACCTCCCTTTTGACTTCACACACTCCCATTCTGTGACTTCACACACCTCCATTCTGTGATTTCACACACCTCTATTGTTTCACTTCACACACCTCCATTCTTTGACTTCACACACCTCCATTCCATGACTTCACACACCTCCATTCTATGAGTTCACACACCTCCATTCTATGAGTTCACACACCTCCAATTTGACTTCACACACCTCCATTCTATGACTTCACACACCTTCATTCTTACTTCAGAAACATCCATTCTCTGACTTCAAACACCTCCATTCTATGACTTCACAAACCTCCATTCTGTGACTTCAAACACCTCCATTCTGAATTCACACACCTCCATTCTGTGACTTCACACACCTCCATTCTTCCTTCACACACCTCCATTCTATGACTTCACACACTTCCATTCTATGACTTCACACACCTCCATTCTGTGGCTTCACACAAATACATTCTGGGTTCACACACCTCCATTCTTTGACTTCACACACCTCCATTCTGTGACTTCACACACCTCCATTCTGTGACTTCACACACCTCGATCCTATGACTTCACACACCTCCATTCTATGAATTAACACACCTCCATACTGTGAGTTCACAAACCTCCATTTTATGACTTCACACACCTCCATTCTGTGACTTCACACACCTCCATTCTGAGTTCACACACCTCCATTCTATGACTTCACAAACCTCCATTCTGAGTTCACAGACCTCCATTCTATGACTTCACACAACTCCATTCTATGACTTCACTTACCTCCATTCTGACTTCACACACCTCCATTCTGACTTCACACACCTCAATTCTGTGACTTGACACACCTCCATTCTATGATTTCACACACTTCCATTCTATGACTTCACACACCTCCATTCTGTGGCTTCAGACACCTACATTCTGAGTTTACACACCTCCATTCTGTGACTTCACACACCTCCATTCTGTGATTTGACACACCTCCAATCTGACTTCACACACGTCCATTCTATAACTTCACACACCTCCATTCGTTGACATCAAAAAACATCATTCTATGACTTCACACAACTCCATTTTGACTTCACACACCTCCATTCTATAAGTTCACACACCTCCATTTTATGACTTCACACACTTCCATTCTATGACTTCACACACCTCGATTCTGTGATTTCACACACCTCCAATCTGACTTCACACACCTCCATTCTGTGACTTCACACACCTCCACTCTATGACTTCAAACACCTTCATTCTTACTTCACAAACATCCATTCTGTGACTTCACACACGTCCATTCTGTGACTTCACACACCTTCATTCTGACTTCACACACCTCCATTCTGTGATTTCACACACCTCCATTCTGTGACTTCACACACCTCCATTCTGACGTCACACACCTCCATTCTATGATTTCACACACCTCCATTCTATGACTTCACACACCTCCATTCTGTGACTTCACACAGCACCTTTTTGACTTCACACACCTCCATTCTGTGACTTCACACACCTCCATTCTGTGACTTCACACACATCCATTCTGACTTCACACACCTCCATTCTGTGACTTCTCACACCTCCATTCTATGACTTCACACACTTCCATTGTGACGTCACACAACTCCATTCTATGTGTTCACACATCTCCATTCTATGATTTCACACACCTTCATTCTGACTTCACACACCTCCATTCTATGACATCACAGACCTCGAATCTGTGACTTCAATCACCTCCACTCTATGACTTCACACTCCTCCATTCTATGACTTCCACACCTCCTTTCTATGACTTCACCCACCTCAGTCTATTACTTCACACACCTCCATTCTGACTTCACACACCTCCATTCTGTGACTTCACACACCTCCAATCTATGACTTCACACACCTAAATTCTATGACTTCACACACCTCCATTCTATGACTTCACACACCTCCATTCTTTGACTTCACACACCTCCATTCTATGACTTCAAACACCTTCATTCTTACTTCACAAACTTCCATTCTGTGACTTCACACACCTCCATTCTGACTTTACACCCGTTCTTTCTGACTTCACACACCTCCATTCTGACTTCACACAGCTCCATTCTAATTATTCACACACCTCCATTCTGTGACTTCACACACCACCTTTTTGACTTCACACACCTCCATTCTGTGACTTCACTCACCTCCATTCTGTGACTTCACGCACTCCCTTTTGCCTTCACACACTTCCAATCTGTGACTTCAAACACCTCCCTTCTGTGACTTCACACACCTGTATTGTTTCACTTCACACACCTCCATTCTTTGACTTCACACACCGCCATTCCTTGACTTCACAAACCTCCATTCTATGAGTTCACACACCTCCATTTTATGACTTCACACACCTCCATTCTATGACTTCACACACCTCCATTCTGTGCCTTCACACACCTCCACTCTATGACTTCAAACACCTTCATTCTTACTTCACAAACATCCATTCTGTGACTTCACACACCTCCATTCTGTGACTTCACACACCTTCACTCTGACTTCACACACCTCCATTCTGTGACTTCATACACCTCCATTCTGTGATTTCACACACCTCCATTCTGACTTCCCAAACCTCTATTCTATGATTTCACACACCTCCATTCTAAGACTTCACACACCTCCATTCTGTGACTTCACACACCACATTTTTGACTTCACACACCTCCATTCTGTGACTTCACACACCTCCATTCTCTAACTCCACACACCTCCGTTTTGACTTCACACACTTCCATTCTGTGACTTCACACACCTCCATTCTGTGACTTCACACACCTCTATTGTTTCACTTCACACACCTCCATTCTTTGACTTCACACACCGCCATTCCATGACTTCACACACCTCCATTCTATGAGTTCACACACCTCCATTCTGTGAGTTCACACACCTCCAATTTGACTTCACACACCTCCATTCTATGAGTTCACACACCTCCAATTTGACTTCACACACCTCCATTCTATGACTTCACACACCTTCATTCTTACTTCAGAAACATCCATTCTCTGACTTCACACACCTCCATTCTATGACTTCACAAACCTCCATTCTGTGACTTGACACACCTCCATTCTGAATTCACACACCTCCATTCTGTGATTTCACACACCTCCATTCTATGTCTTCACACACCTCCATTCTGTGACTGCACACACCTCCATTCTGAGTTCACACACCTCCATTCTGTGACTTCACACACCTCCATTCTGTGACTTCACACACCTCCATTCTGTGACTTCACACACCTCGATCTTATGACTTCACACACCTCCATTCTATGAATTCACACACCTCCATTCTGTGATTTCACACACCTACATTCTATGACTTCACACACCTCCATTCTGTGACTTCACACACCTCCATTCTGAGTTCACACACCTCCATTCTATGACTTCACAAACCCCCATTCTGAGTTCACAGACCTCCATTCTTTGACTTCACACACTTCCATTCTATGACTTCACACACCTCCATTCTGACTTCACACACCTCCATTCTGACTTCACATACCTCAATTCTTTGACTTCACACACCTGCATTCTATGATTTCACACACTTCCCTTCTATGACTTCACACACCTCCATTCTGTGATTTCACACACCTCCAATCTGAATTCACACACCTCCATTCTATGACTTCACACACCTCCATTCGTTGACATCAAAAACAACCATTCTATGACTTCACACAAAACCATTGTGACTTCACACACCTCCATTCTATGAATTCACACACCTCCATTTTATGACTTCACACACCTCCATTCTATGACTTCACACACCTCCATTCTGTGACTTCACACACCTCCATTCTATGACTTCACAAACCTCCATTCTGAGTTCACAGATCTCCATTCTATGACTTCACACACCTCCATTCTCTGACTTCACTGACTTCCATTCTGACTTCACACACCTCCATTCTGACTTCACACACCTCAATTCTATGACTTCACACACCTCCATTCAATGATTTCACACACTTCCATTCTATGACTTCACACACCTCCATTCTGTGGCTTCACACACCTACATTCTGAGTTCACACACCTCCCTTCTGTGATTTCACACACCTCCAATCTGACTTCACACACCTCCATCCTATGACTTCACACACCTCCATTCGTTGACATCAAAAAACACCATTTTATGATTTCACACAATTCCATTTTGACTTCACACACCTCCATTCTATGAGTTCACACACCTCCATTTTATAACTTCACACACCTCCATTCTATGACTTCACACACCTCCATTCTGTGTTTTCACACACCTCCAATCTGACTTCACACACCTCCATTCTGTGACTTCACACACCTCCACTCTATGACTTCAAACACCTTCATTCTTACTTCACAAACATCCATTCTGTGACTTCACACAACTCCTTTCTGTGACTTCACACACCTTCATTCTGACTTCACACACCTCCATTCTGTGACTTCATACACCTCAATTCTGTGACTTCACACACCTCCATTCTGACTTCACACACCTCCATTCTATGATTTCACACACATCCATTCTATGACTTCACACACCTCCATTCTGTGACTTCACACACCACCTTGTGACTTCACACACCTCCATTCTGTGGCTTCACACACCTCCACTCTGTGACTTCACACACCTCCCTTTTGACTTCACACACTCCCATTCTGTGACTTCACACACCTCCATTCTGTGATTTCACACACCTCTATTGTTTCACTTCACACACCTCCATTCTTTGACTTCACACACCTCCATTCCATGACTTCACACACCTCCAATTTGACTTCACACACCTCCATTCTATGACTTCACACACCTTCATTCTTACTTCAGAAACATCCATTCTCTGACTTCAAACACCTCCATTCTATGACTTCACAAACCTCCATTCTGTGACTTCAAACACCTCCATTCTGAATTCACACACCTCCATTCTGTGACTTCACACACCTCCATTCTTCCTTCACACACCTCCATTCTATGTCTTCACACACTTCCATTCTATGACTTCACACACCTCCATTCTGTGGCTTCACACAAATACATTCTGGGTTCACACACCTCCATTCTGTGACTTCACACACCTCCATTCTGTGACTTCACACACCTCCATTCTGTGACTTCACACACCTCTATCCTATGACTTCACACACCTCCATTCTATGAATTAACACACCTCCATTCTGTGAGTTCACAAACCTCCATTTTATGACTTCACACACCTCCATTCTGTGACTTCACACACCTCCATTCTGAGTTCACACACCTCCATTCTATGACTTCACAAACCTCCATTCTGAGTTCACAGACCTCCATTCTATGACTTCACACAACTCCATTCTGTGACTTCACTTACCTCCATTCTGACTTCACACACCTCCATTCTGACTTCACACACCTCAATTCTGTGACTTGACACACCTCCATTCTATGATTTCACACACTTCCATTCTATGACTTCACACACCTCCATTCTGTGGCTTCAGACACCTACATTCTGAGTTTACACACCTCCATTCTGTGACTTCACACACCTCCATTCTGTGATTTGACACACCTCCAATCTGACTTCACACACGTCCATTCTATAACTTCACACACCTCCATTCGTTGACATCAAAAAACATCATTCTATGACTTCACACAACTCCATTTTGACTTCACACACCTTATTCTATAAGTTCACACACCTCCATTTTATGACTTCACACACTTCCATTCTATGACTTCACACACCTCCATTCTGTGATTTCACACACCTCCAATCTGACTTCACACACCTCCATTCTGTGACTTCACACACCTCCACTCTATGACTTCAAACACCTTCATTCTTACTTCACAAACATCCATTCTGTGACTTCACACACCTCCATTCTGTGACTTCACACACCTTCATTCTGACTTCACACACCTCCATTCTGTGACTTCACACACCTCCATTCTGTGACTTCACACACCTCCATTCTGACTTCACACACCTCCATTCTATGATTTCACACACCTCCATTCTATGACTTCACACACCTCCATTCTGTGACTTCACACACCACCTTTTTGACTTCACACACCTCCATTCTGTGACTTCACACACCTCCATTCTGTGACTTCACACACCTCCGTTTTGACTTCACACACTTCCATTCTGTGACTTCACACACCTCCATTCTGTGACTTCACACACCTCTATTGTTTCACTTCACACACCTCCATTCTTTGACTTCACACACCTCCATTCCATGACTTCACACACCTCCATTCTATGAGTTCACACACCTCCATTCTATGAGTTCACACACCTCCAATTTGACTACCCACACCTCCTTTCTATGACTTCACCCAACCCCATTCTTTGACTTCACACCTCCATTCTGACTTCACACACCTCCATTCTGTGACTTCACACACCTCCCTTCTATGACTTCACACACCTCCATTCTTTGACTTCACACACCTTCATTCTTACTTCAGAAACATCCATTCTCTGACTTCACACACCTCCATTCTATGACATCGCAAACCTCCATTCTGTGACTTCACACACCCCCATTCTGAGTTCACACACCTCCTTTCTATGACTTTACACACTTCCATTCTATGACTTCTCACACCTCCATTCTGTGGCTTCACACTCCTATATTGTGAGTTCACACACCTCCATTCTGTGACTTCTCACACCTCCATTCTCCGACTTCACACACCTCCATTCTATGACTTCACACATCCATTTTGACTTCACACAACTCCAATATATAACTTCAAACACCTCCTTTCTGTGACTTCACACACCTCAATTCTGTGACTTCACACACCTTCATTCTGACTTCACACACCTCCATTCTATGTTTTCACACACCTCCATTCTATGACTTCACACACCTCCATTTTGTGACTTCACACACCTAAATTCTATGACTTCACACACCTCCATTGTGACTTCACACACCTCCATTCTATGATTTCACACACCTCCATTCTGACTTCACACACCTCCATTCTATGACTTCACACACCTCCGTTCTGACATCACACAGCTCCATTCTGTGACTTCACAAAACTCCATTCTGTGATTTCACACACCTCCATACTATGACTTCACACACCTCCATCTATGACTTCACACACCTAGATTCTGAGTTCACACACATCCATTCTGTGACTTCTCACACCTCCATTCTGACTTCACACACCTTCATTTTATGACTTCACACACCTCCATTCTGTGACTTCTCACACCTCCATCTATGACTTCACACACTTCCATTGTGACGTCACACAACTCCATTCTATGTGTTCACACATCTCCATTCTATGATTTCACACACCTCCATTCTGACTTCACACACCTCCATTCTATGACATCACAGACCTCGAATCTGTGACTTCACTCACCTCCACTCTATGACTTCACACTCCTCCATTCTATGACTTCCCACACCTCCTTTCTATGACTTCACCCACCTCAGTCTATTACTTCACACATCTCCATTCTGACTTCACACACCTCCATTCTGTGACTTCACACACCTCCATTCTATGACTTCACACACCTAAATTCTATGACTTCACACACCTCCATTCTATGACTTCACACACCTCCATTCTTTGACTTCACACACCTCCATTCTATGACTTCAAACACCTTCATTCTTACTTCACAAACATCCATTCTGTGACTTCACACACCTCCATTCTGACTTCACACCCCTCCATTCTGACTTCACACACCTCCATTCTGACTTCACACAGCTCCATTCTAATTATTCACACACCTCCATTCTGTGACTTCACACACCACCTTTTTGACTTCACCCCTCCATTCTGTGACTTCACACACCTCCATTCTGTGACTCCACACACCTCCCTTTTGCCTTCACACACTTCCAATCTGTGACTTCACACACCTCCCTTCTGTGACTTCACACACGTCTATTGTTTCACTTCACACACCTCCATTCTTTGACTTCACACACCGCCATTCCATGACTTCACAAACCTCCATTCTATGATTTCACACACCTCCATTCTATGAGTTCACACACCTCCAATTTGACTTCACACATCTCCATTCTATGACTTCACACACCTTCATTCTTACTTCAGAAACATCCATTCTCTGACTTCACACACCTCCATTCTGTGACTTCACAAACCTTCATTTTGTGACATCACACACCTCCATTCTGAGTTCACACACGTCCTTTCTATGACTTCACACACTTCCATTCTATGACTTCACACACCTCCATTCTGTGGCTTCGCACACCTACATTCTGAGTTCACACACCTCCATTCTGCGACTTCACACACCTCCATTGTGTGACTTCACACACCTCCATTCTGTGACTTCACACACCTCGATCCTATGACTTCACACACCTCCATTCTACGAATTAACACACCTCCATTCTGTGAGTTCACAAACCTCCATTCTATGACTTCACACACCTCCATTCTGTGACTTCACACACTTCCATTCTGAGTTCACACACCTCCATTCTATGACTTCACAAACCTCTATTCTGAGTTCACAGACCTCCATTCTATGACTTCACTCACCTCCATTCTGAATTCACACACCTCCATTCTGACTTCACACACCTCAATTCTGTGACTTCACACACGTCCATTCTATGATTTCACACACTTCCATTCTATGACTTCACACACCTCCATTCTGTGGCTTCAAACACCTACATTCTGAGTTTACACACCTCCATTCTGTGACTTCACACACCTCCATTCTGTGACTTCACACACCTCCATTCTGTGACTTCACACACCTCGATCCTATGACTTCACACACCTCCATTCTATGAATTAACACACCTCCATTCTGTGAGTTCACAAAGCTCCATTTTATGACTTCACACACCTCCATTCTGTGACTTCACACACCTCCATTCTGAGTTCACACACCTCCATTCTATGACTTCACAAACCTCCATTCTGAGTTCACAGACCTCCATTCTATGACTTCACACAACTCGATTCTATGACTTCACTTACCTCCATTCTGACTTCACACACCTCCATTCTGACTTCACACACCTCCATTCTGACTTCACACACCTCAATTCTGTGACTTGACACACCTCCATTCTATGATTTCACACACTTCCATTCTATGACTTCACACACCTCCATTCTGTGGCTTCAGACACCTACATTCTGAGTTTACACACCTCCATTCTGTGACTTCACACACCTCCATTCTGTGATTTGACACACCTCCAATCTGACTTCACACACGTCCATTCTATAACTTCACACACCTCCATTCGTTGACATCAAAAAACATCATTCTATGACTTCACACAACTCCATTTTGACTTCACACACCTCCATTCTATAAGTTCACACACCTCCATTTTATGACTTCACACACTTCCATTCTATGACTTCACACACCTCCATTCTGTGATTTCACACACTTCCAATCTGACTTCACACACCTCCATTCTGTGACTTCACACACCTCCACTCTATGACTTCAAACACCTTCATTCTTACTTCACAAACATCCATTCTGTGACTTCACACACCTCCATTCTGTGACTTCACACACCTTCATTCTGACTTCACAAACCTCCATTCTGTGACTTCACACACCTCCATTCTGTGACTTCACACACCTCCATTCTGACTTCACACACCTCCATTCTATGATTTCACACACCTCCATTCTATGACTTCACACACCTCCATTCTGTGACTTCACACACCACCTTTTTGACTTCACACACCTCCATTCTGTGACTTCACACACCTCCATTCTGTGAGTTCACACACCTCCGTTTTGACTTCACACACTTCCATTCTGTGACTTCACACACCTCCATTCTGTGACTTCACACACCTCTATTGTTTCACTTCACACACCTCCATTCTTTGACTTCACACACCTCCATTCCATGACTTCACACACCTCCATTCTATGAGTTCACACACCTCCATTCTATGAGTTCACACACCTCCAATTTGACTACCCACACCTCCTTTCTATGACTTCACCAAACCCCATTCTTTGACTTCACACCTCCATTCTGACTTCACACACCTCCATTCTGTGACTTCACACACCTCCCTTCTATGACTTCACACACCTCCATTCTTTGACTTCACACACCTTCATTCTTACTTCAGAAACATCCATTCTCTGACTTCACACACCTCCATTCTATGACATCACAAACCTCCATTCTGTGACTTCACACACCTCCATTCTGAGTTCACACACCTCCTTTCTATGACTTCACACACTTCCATTCTATGACTTCTCACACCTCCATTCTGTGGCTTCACACTCCTATATTGTGAGTTCACACACCTCCATTCTGTGACTTCTCACACCTCCATTCTCCGACTTCACACACCTCCATTCTATGACTTCACACATCCATTTTGACTTCACACAACTCCAATATATAACTTCAAACACCTCCTTTCTGTGACTTCACACACCTCAATTCTGTGACTTCACACACCTTCATTCTGACTTCACACACCTCCATTCTATGTTTTCACACACCTCCATTCTATGACTTCACACACCTCCATTTTGTGACTTCACACACCTAAATTCTATGACTTCACACACCTCCATTGTGACTTCACACACCTCCATTCTATGATTTCACACACCTCCATTCTGACTTCACACACTTCCATTCTATGACTTCACACACCTCCGTTCTGACTTCACACAGCTCCATTCTGTGACTTCACAAAACTCCATTCTGTGATTTCACACACCTCCATACTATGACTTCACACACCTCCATCTATGACTTCACACACCTTCATTCTGAGTTCACACACATCCATTCTGTGACTTCACACACCTCCATTCTGACTTCACACACCTTCATTTTATGACTTCACACACCTCCATTCTGTGACTTCTCACACCTCCATCTATGACTTCACACACTTCCATTGTGACGTCACACAACTCCATTCTATGTGTTCACACATCTCCATTCTATGATTTCACACACCTCCATTCTGACTTCACACACCTCCATTCTATGACATCACAGACCTCGAATCTGTGACTTCACTCACCTCCACTCTATGACTTCACACTCCTCCATTCTATGACTTCCCACACCTCCTTTCTATGACTTCACCCACCTCAGTCTATTACTTCACACATCTCCATTCTGACTTCACACACCTCCATTCTATGACTTCACACACCTAAATTCTATGACTTCACACACCTCCATTCTATGACTTCACACACCTCCATTCTTTGACTTCACACACCTCCATTCTATGACTTCAAACACCTTCATTCTTACTTCACAAACATCCATTCTGTGACTTCACACACCTCCATTCTGACTTCACACCCCTCCATTCTGACTTCACACACCTCCATTCTGACTTCACACAGCTCCATTCTAATTATTCACACACCTCCATTCTGTGACTTCACACACCACCTTTTTGACTTCACCCCTCCATTCTGTGACTTCACACACCTCCATTCTGTGACTCCAGACACCTCCCTTTTGTCTTCACACACTTCCAATCTGTGACTTCACACACCTCCCTTCTGTGACTTCACACACCTCTATTGTTTCACTTCACACACCTCCATTCTTTGACCTCACACACCGCCATTCCATGACTTCACAAACCTCCATTCTATGATTTCACACACCTCCATTCTATGAGTTCACACACCTCCAATTTGACTTCACACATCTCCATTCTATGACTTCACACACCTTCATTCTTACTTCAGAAACATCCATTCTCTGACTTCACACACCTCCATTCTGTGACTTCACAAACCTTCATTTTGTGACATCACACACCTCCATTCTGAGTTCACACACCTCCTTTCTATGACTTCACACACTTCCAATCTATGACTTCACACACCTCCATTCTGTGGCTTCGCACACCTACATTCTGAGTTCACACACCTCCATTCTGCGACTTCACACACCTCCATTGTGTGACTTCACACACCTCCATTCTGTGACTTCACACACCTCGATCCTATGACTTCACACACCTCCATTCTACGAATTAACACACCTCCATTCTGTGAGTTCACAAACCTCCATTCTATGACTTCACACACCTCCATTCTGTGACTTCACACACTTCCATTCTGAGTTCACACACCTCCATTCTATGACTTCACAAACCTCTATTCTGAGTTCACAGACCTCCATTATATGACTTCACTCACCTCCATTCTGAATTCACACACCTCCATTCTGACTTCACACACCTCAATTCTGTGACTTCACACACGTCCATTCTATGATTTCACACACTTCCATTCTATGACTTCACACACCTCCATTCTGTGGCTTCAAACACCTACATTCTGAGTTTACACACCTCCATTCTGTGACTTCACACACCTCCATTCTGTGACTTCACACACCTCCATTCTGTGACTTCACACACCTCGATCCTTTGACTTCACACACCTCCATTCTATGAATTAACACACCTCCATTCTGTGAGTTCACAAACCTCCATTTTATGACTTCACACACCTCCATTCTGTGACTTCACACACCTCCATTCTGAGTTCACACACCTCCATTCTATGACTTCACAAACCTCCATTCTGAGTTCACAGACCTCCATTCTATGACTTCACACAACTCCATTCTATGACTTCACTTACCTCCATTCTGACTTCACACACCTCCATTCTGACTTCACACACCTCAATTCTGTGACTTGACACACCTCCATTCTATGATTTCACACACTTCCATTCTATGACTTCACACACCTCCATTCTGTGGCTTCAGACACCTACATTCTGAGTTTACACACCTCCATTCTGTGACTTCACACACCTCCATTCTGTGATTTGACACACCTCCAATCTGACTTCACACACCTCCATTCTATAACTTCACACACCTCCATTCGTTGACATCAAAAAACATCATTCTATGACTTCACACAACTCCATTTTGACTTCACACACCTCCATTCTATAAGTTCACACACCTCCATTTTATGACTTCACACACTTCCATTCTATGACTTCACACACCTCCATTCTGTGATTTCACACACCTCCAATCTGACTTCACACACCTCCATTCTGTGACTTCACACACCTCCACTCTATGACTTCAAACACCTTCATTCTTACTTCACAAACATCCATTCTGTGACTTCACACACCTCCATTCTGTGACTTCACACACCTTCATTCTGACTTCACACACCTCCATTCTGTGACTTCACACACCTCCATTCTGTGACTTCACACACCTCCATTCTGACTTCACACACCTATATTCTATGATTTCACACACCTCCATTCTATGACTTCACACACCTCCATTCTGTGACTTCACACACCACCTTTTTGACTTCACACACCTCCATTCTGTGACTTCACACACCTCCATTCTGTGAGTTCACACACCTCCGTTTTGACTTCACACACTTCCATTCTGTGACTTCACACACCTCCATTCTGTGACTTCATACACCTCTATTGTTTCACTTCACACACCTCCATTCTTTGACTTCACACACCTCCATTCCATGACTTCACACACCTCCATTCTATGAGTTCACACACCTCCATTCTATGAGTTCACACACCTCCAATTTGACTACCCACACCTCCTTTCTATGACTTCACCCAACCCCATTCTTTGACTTCACACCTCCATTCTGACTTCACACACCTCCATTCTGTGACTTCACACACCTCCCTTCTATGACTTCACACACCTCCATTCTTTGACTTCACACACCTTCATTCTTACTTCAGAAACATCCATTCTCTGACTTCACACACCTCCATTCTATGACATCACAAACCTCCATTCTGTGACTTCACACACCTCCATTCTGAGTTCACACACCTCCTTTCTATGACTTCACACACTTCCATTCTATGACTTCTCACACCTCCATTCTGTGGCTTCACACTCCTATATTGTGAGTTCACACACCTCCATTCTGTGACTTCTCACACCTCCATTCTCCGACTTCACACACCTCCATTCTATGACTTCACACATCCATTTTGACTTCACACAACTCCAATATATAACTTCAAACACCTCCTTTCTGTGACTTCACACACCTCAATTCTGTGACTTCACACACCTTCATTCTCACTTCACACACCTCCATTCTATGTTTTCACACACCTCCATTCTATGACTTCACACACCTCCATTTTGTGACTTCACACACCTAAATTCTATGACTTCACACACCTCCATTGTGACTTCACACACCTCCATTCTATGATTTCACACACCTCCATTCTGACTTCACACACCTCCATTCTATGACTTCACACACCTCCGTTCTGACTTCACACAGCTCCATTCTGTGACTTCACAAAACTCCATTCTGTGATTTCACACACCTCCATACTATGACTTCACACACCTCCATCTATGACTTCACACACCTTCATTCTGAGTTCACACACATCCATTCTGTGACTTCACACACCTCCATTCTGACTTCACACACCTTCATTTTATGACTTCACACACCTCCATTCTGTGACTTCTCACACCTCCATCTATGACTTCACACACTTCCATTGTGACGTCACACAACTCCATTCTATGTGTTCACACATCTCCATTCTATGATTTCACACACCTCCATTCTGACTTCACACACCTCCATTCTATGACATCACAGACCTCGAATCTGTGACTTCACTCACCTCCACTCTATGACTTCACACTCCTCCATTCTATGACTTCCCACACCTCCTTTCTATGACTTCACCCACCTCAGTCTATTACTTCACACATCTCCATTCTGACTTCACACACCTCCATTCTGTGACTTCACACACCTCCATTCTATGACTTCACACACCTAAATTCTATGACTTCACACACCTCCATTCTATGACTTCACACACCTCCATTCTTTGACTTCACACACCTCCATTCTATGACTTCAAACACCTTCATTCTTACTTCACAAACATCCATTCTGTGACTTCACACACCTCCATTCTGACTTCACACCCCTCCATTCTGACTTCACACACCTCCATTCGGACTTCACACAGCTCCATTCTAATTATTCACACACCTCCATTCTGTGACTTCACACACCACCTTTTTGACTTCACCCCTCCATTCTGTGACTTCACACACCTCCATTCTGTGACTCCACACACCTCCCTTTTGCCTTCACACACTTCCAATCTGTGACTTCACACACCTCCCTTCTGTGACTTCACACACCTCTATTGTTTCACTTCACACACCTCCATTCTTTGACTTCACACACCGCCATTCCATGACTTCACAAACCTCCATTCTATGATTTCACACACCTCCATTCTATGAGTTCACACACCTCCAATTTGACTTCACACATCTCCATTCTATGACTTCACACACCTTCATTCTTACTTCAGAAACATCCATTCTCTGACTTCACACACCTCCATTCTGTGACTTCACAAACCTTCATTTTGTGACATCACACACCTCCATTCTGAGTTCACACACCTCCTTTCTATGACTTCACACACTTCCAATCTATGACTTCACACACCTCCATTCTGTGGCTTCGCACACCTACATTCTGAGTTCACACACCTCCATTCTGCGACTTCACACACCTCCATTGTGTGACTTCACACACCTCCATTCTGTGACTTCACACACCTCGATCCTATGACTTAACACACCTCCATTCTACGAATTAACACACCTCCATTCTGTGAGTTCACAAACCTCCATTCTATGACTTCACACACCTCCATTCTGTGACTTCACACACTTCCATTCTGAGTTCACACACCTCCATTCTATGACTTCACAAACCTCTATTCTGAGTTCACAGACCTCCATTCTATGACTTCACTCACCTCCATTCTGAATTCACACACCTCCATTCTGACTTCACACACCTCAATTCTGTGACTTCACACACGTCCATTCTATGATTTCACACACTTCCATTCTATGACTTCACACACCTCCATTCTGTGGCTTCAAACACCTACATTCTGAGTTTACACACCTCCATTCTGTGACTTCACACACCTCCATTCTGTGACTTCACACACCTCCATTCTGTGACTTCACACACCTCGATCCTTTGACTTCACACACCTCCATTCTATGAATTAACACACCTCCATTCTGTGAGTTCACAAACCTCCATTTTATGACTTCACACACCTCCATTCTGTGACTTCACACACCTCCATTCTGAGTTCACACACCTCCATTCTATGACTTCACAAACCTCCATTCTGAGTTCACAGACCTCCATTCTATGACTTCACACAACTCCATTCTATGACTTCACTTACCTCGATTCTGACTTCACACACCTCCATTCTGACTTCACACACCTCGATTCTGTGACTTGACACACCTCCATTCTATGATTTCACACACTTCCATTCTATGACTTCACACACCTCCATTCTGTGGCTTCAGACACCTACATTCTGAGTTTACACACCTCCATTCTGTGACTTCACACACCTCCATTCTGTGATTTGACACACCTCCAATCTGACTTCACACACCTCCATTCTATAACTTCACACACCTCCATTCTTTGACATCAAAAAACATCATTCTATGACTTTACACAACTCCATTTTGACTTCACACACCTCCATTCTATAAGTTCACACACCTCCATTTTATGACTTCACACACTTCCATTCTATGACTTCACACACCTCCATTCTGTGATTTCACACACCTCCAATCTGACTTCACACACCTCCATTCTGTGACTTCACACACCTCCACTCTATGACTTCAATCACCTTCATTCTTACTTCACAAACATCCATTCTGTGACTTCACACACCTCCATTCTGTGACTTCACACACCTTCATTCTGACTTCACACACCTCCATTCTGTGACTTCACACACCTCCATTCTGTGACTTCACACACCTCCATTCTGACTTCACACACCTCCATTCTATGATTTCACACACCTCCATTCTATGACTTCACACACCTCCATTCTGTGACTTCACACACCACCTTTTTGACTTCACACACCTCCATTCTGTGACTTCACACACCTCCATTCTGTGACTTCACACACCTCCGTTTTGACTTCACACACTTCCATTCTGTGACTTCACACACCTCCATTCTGTGACTTCACACACCTCTATTGTTTCACTTCACACACCTCCATTCTTTGACTTCACACACCTCCATTCCATGACGTCACACACCTCCATTCTATGAGTTCACACACCTCCATTCTATGAGTTCACACACCTCCAATTTGACTACCCACACCTCCTTTCTATGACTTCACCCAACCCCATTCTTTGACTTCACACCTCCATTCTGACTTCACACACCTCCATTCTGTGACTTCACACACCTCCCTTCTATGACTTCACACACCTCCATTCTTTGACTTCACACACCTTCATTCTTACTTCAGAAACATCCATTCTCTGACTTCACACACCTCCATTCTATGACATCACAAACCTCCATTCTGTGACTTCACACACCTCCATTCTGAGTTCACACACCTCCTTTCTATGACTTCACACACTTCCATTCTATGACTTCTCACACCTCCATTCTGTGGCTTCACACTCCTATATTGTGAGTTCACACACCTCCATTCTGTGACTTCTCACACCTCCATTCTCCGACTTCACACACCTCCATTCTATGACTTCACACATCCATTTTGACTTCACACAACTCCAATATATAACTTCAAACACCTCCTTTCTGTGACTTCACACACCTCAATTCTGTGACTTCACACACCTTCATTCTGACTTCACACACCTCCATTCTATGTTTTCACACACCTCCATTCTATGACTTCACACACCTCCATTTTGTGACTTCACACACCTAAATTCTATGACTTCACACACCTCCATTGTGACTTCACACACCTCCATTCTATGATTTCACACACCTCCATTCTGACTTCACACACCTCCATTCTATGACTTCACACACCTCCGTTCTGACTTCACACAGCTCCATTCTGTGACTTCACAAAACTCCATTCTGTGATTTCACACACCTCCATACTATGACTTCACACACCTCCATCTATGACTTCACACACCTTCATTCTGAGTTCACACACAACCATTCTGTGACTTCACACACCTCCATTCTGACTTCACACACCTTCATTTTATGACTTCACACACCTCCATTCTGTGACTTCTCACACCTCCATCTATGACTTCACACACTTCCATTGTGACGTCACACAACTCCATTCTATGTGTTCACACATCTCCATTCTATGATTTCACACACCTCCATTCTATGACATCACAGACCTCGAATCTGTGACTTCACTCACCTCCACTCTATGACTTCACACTCCTCAATTCTATGACTTCCCACACCTCCTTTCTATGACTTCACCCACCTCAGTCTATTACTTCACACATCTCCATTCTGACTTCACACACCTCCATTCTGTGACTTCACACACCTCCATTCTATGACTTCACACACCTAAATTCTATGACTTCACACACCTCCATTCTATGACTTCACACACCTCCATTCTTTGACTTCACACACCTCCATTCTATGACTTCAAACACCTTCATTCTTACTTCACAAACATCCATTCTGTGACTTCACACACCTCCATTCTGACTTCACACCCCTCCATTCTGACTTCACACACCTCCATTCGGACTTCACACAGCTCCATTCTAATTATTCACACACCTCCATTCTGTGACTTCACACACCACCTTTTTGACTTCACCCCTCCATTCTGTGACTTCACACACCTCCATTCTGTGACTCCACACACCTCCCTTTTGCCTTCACACACTTCCAATCTGTGACTTCACACACCTCCCTTCTGTGACTTCACACACCTCTATTGTTTCACTTCACACACCTCCATTCTTTGACTTCACACACCGCCATTCCATGACTTCACAAACCTCCATTCTATGATTTCACACACCTCCATTCTATGAGTTCACACACCTCCAATTTGACTTCACACATCTCCATTCTATGACTTCACACACCTTCATTCTTACTTCAGAAACATCCATTCTCTGACTTCACACACCTCCATTCTGTGACTTCACAAACCTTCATTTTGTGACATCACACACCTCCATTCTGAGTTCACACACCTCCTTTCTATGACTTCACACACTTCCAATCTATGACTTCACACACCTCCATTCTGTGGCTTCGCACACCTACATTCTGAGTTCACACACCTCCATTCTGCGACTTCACACACCTCCATTGTGTGACTTCACACACCTCCATTCTGTGACTTCACACACCTCGATCCTATGACTTAACACACCTCCATTCTACGAATTAACACACCTCCATTCTGTGAGTTCACAAACCTCCATTCTATGACTTCACACACCTCCATTCTGTGACTTCACACACTTCCATTCTGAGTTCACACACCTCCATTCTATGACTTCACAAACCTCTATTCTGAGTTCACAGACCTCCATTCTATGACTTCACTCACCTCCATTCTGAATTCACACACCTCCATTCTGACTTCACACACCTCAATTCTGTGACTTCACACACGTCCATTCTATGATTTCACACACTTCCATTCTATGACTTCACACACCTCCATTCTGTGGCTTCAAACACCTACATTCTGAGTTTACACACCTCCATTCTGTGACTTCACACACCTCCATTCTGTGACTTCACACACCTCCATTCTGTGACTTCACACACCTCGATCCTTTGACTTCACACACCTCCATTCTATGAATTAACACACCTCCATTCTGTGAGTTCACAAACCTCCATTTTATGACTTCACACACCTCCATTCTGTGACTTCACACACCTCCATTCTGAGTTCACACACCTCCATTCTATGACTTCACAAACCTCCATTCTGAGTTCACAGACCTCCATTCTATGACTTCACACAACTCCATTCTATGACTTCACTTACCTCCATTCTGACTTCACACACCTCCATTCTGACTTCACACACCTCGATTCTGTGACTTGACACACCTCCATTCTATGATTTCACACACTTCCATTCTATGACTTCACACACCTCCATTCTGTGGCTTCAGACACCTACATTCTGAGTTTACACACCTCCATTCTGTGACTTCACACACCTCCATTCTGTGATTTGACACACCTCCAATCTGACTTCACACACCTCCATTCTATAACTTCACACACCTCCATTCGTTGACATCAAAAAACATCATTCTATGACTTCACACAACTCCATTTTGACTTCACACACCTCCATTCTATAAGTTCACACACCTCCATTTTATGACTTCACACACTTCCATTCTATGACTTCACACACCTCCATTCTGTGATTTCACACACCTCCAATCTGACTTCACACACCTCCATTCTGTGACTTCACACACCTCCACTCTATGACTTCAATCACCTTCATTCTTACTTCACAAACATCCATTCTGTGACTTCACACACCTCCATTCTGTGACTTCACACACCTTCATTCTGACTTCACACACCTCCATTCTGTGACTTCACACACCTCCATTCTGTGACTTCACACACCTCCATTCTGACTTCACACACCTCCATTCTATGATTTCACACACCTCCATTCTATGACTTCACACACCTCCATTCTGTGACTTCACACACCACCTTTTTGACTTCACACACCTCCATTCTGTGACTTCACACACCTCCATTCTGTGACTTCACACACCTCCGTTTTGACTTCACACACTTCCATTCTGTGACTTCACACACCTCCATTCTGTGACTTCACACACCTCTATTGTTTCACTTCACACACCTCCATTCTTTGACTTCACACACCTCCATTCCATGACGTCACACACCTCCATTCTATGAGTTCACACACCTCCATTCTATGAGTTCACACACCTCCAATTTGACTACCCACACCTCCTTTCTATGACTTCACCCAACCCCATTCTTTGACTTCACACCTCCATTCTGACTTCACACACCTCCATTCTGTGACTTCACACACCTCCCTTCTATGACTTCACACACCTCCATTCTTTGACTTCACACACCTTCATTCTTACTTCAGAAACATCCATTCTCTGACTTCACACACCTCCATTCTATGACATCACAAACCTCCATTCTGTGACTTCACACACCTCCATTCTGAGTTCACACACCTCCTTTCTATGACTTCACACACTTCCATTCTATGACTTCTCACACCTCCATTCTGTGGCTTCACACTCCTATATTGTGAGTTCACACACCTCCATTCTGTGACTTCTCACACCTCCATTCTCCGACTTCACACACCTCCATTCTATGACTTCACACATCCATTTTGACTTCACACAACTCCAATATATAACTTCAAACACCTCCTTTCTGTGACTTCACACACCTCAATTCTGTGACTTCACACACCTTCATTCTGACTTCACACACCTCCATTCTATGTTTTCACACAGCTCCATTCTATGACTTCACACACCTCCATTTTGTGACTTCACACACCTAAATTCTATGACTTCACACACCTCCATTGTGACTTCACACACCTCCATTCTATGATTTCACACACCTCCATTCTGACTTCACACACCTCCATTCTATGACTTCACACACCTCCGTTCTGACTTCACACAGCTCCATTCTGTGACTTCACAAAACTCCATTCTGTGATTTCACACACCTCCATACTATGACTTCACACACCTCCATCTATGACTTCACACACCTTCATTCTGAGTTCACACACAACCATTCTGTGACTTCACACACCTCCATTCTGACTTCACACACCTTCATTTTATGACTTCACACACCTCCATTCTGTGACTTCTCACACCTCCATCTATGACTTCACACACTTCCATTGTGACGTCACACAACTCCATTCTATGTGTTCACACATCTCCATTCTATGATTTCACACACCTCCATTCTATGACATCACAGACCTCGAATCTGTGACTTCACTCACCTCCACTCTATGACTTCACACTCCTCAATTCTATGACTTCCCACACCTCCTTTCTATGACTTCACCCACCTCAGTCTATTACTTCACACATCTCCATTCTGACTTCACACACCTCCATTCTGTGACTTCACACACCTCCATTCTATGACTTCACACACCTAAATTCTATGACTTCACACACCTCCATTCTATGACTTCACACACCTCCATTCTTTGACTTCACACACCTCCATTCTATGACTTCAAACACCTTCATTCTTACTTCACAAACATCCATTCTGTGACTTCACACACCTCCATTCTGACTTCACACCCCTCCATTCTGACTTCACACACCTCCATTCGGACTTCACACAGCTCCATTCTAATTATTCACACACCTCCATTCTGTGACTTCACACACCACCTTTTTGACTTCACCCCTCCATTCTGTGACTTCACACACCTCCATTCTGTGACTCCACACACCTCCCTTTTGCCTTCACACACTTCCAATCTGTGACTTCACACACCTCCCTTCTGTGACTTCACACACCTCTATTGTTTCACTTCACACACCTCCATTCTTTGACTTCACACACCGCCATTCCATGACTTCACAAACCTCCATTCTATGATTTCACACACCTCCATTCTATGAGTTCACACACCTCCAATTTGACTTCACACATCTCCATTCTATGACTTCACACACCTTCATTCTTACTTCAGAAACATCCATTCTCTGACTTCACACACCTCCATTCTGTGACTTCACAAACCTTCATTTTGTGACATCACACACCTCCATTCTGAGTTCACACACCTCCTTTCTATGACTTCACACACTTCCAATCTATGACTTCACACACCTCCATTCTGTGGCTTCGCACACCTACATTCTGAGTTCACACACCTCCATTCTGCGACTTCACACACCTCCATTGTGTGACTTCACACACCTCCATTCTGTGACTTCACACACCTCGATCCTATGACTTCACACACCTCCATTCTACGAATTAACACACCTCCATTCTGTGAGGTCACAAACCTCCATTCTATGACTTCACACACCTCCATTCTGTGACTTCAAACACTTCCATTCTGAGTTCACACACTTCCATTCTATGACTTCACAAACCTCTATTCTGAGTTCACAGACCTCCATTCTATGACTTCACTCACCTCCATTCTGAATTCACACACCTCCATTCTGACTTCACACACCTCAATTCTGTGACTTCACACACGTCCATTCTATGATTTCACACACCTCCAATCTGACTTCACACAACTCCATTTTGACTTCACACACCTCCATTCTATGAGTTCACACACCTCCATTTTATGACTTCACACACCTCCATTCTATGACTTCACACACCTCCATTCTGTGACTTCACACACCTCCACTCTATGACTTCAAACACCTTCATTCTTACTTCACAAACATCCATTCTGTGACTTCACTGACCTCCATTCTGACTTCACACACCTCCATTCTGACTTCACACACCTCAATTCTGTGACTTCACACACCTCCATTCAATGATTTCACACACTTCCATTCTATGACTTCACACACCTCCATTCTGTGGCTTCACACACCTCCATTCTATGAATTCACACACCTCCATTTTATGACTTCACACACCTCCATTCTATGACTTCACACACCTCCATTCTGTGACTTCACACACCTCCATTCTATGACTTCACAAATCTCCATTCTGAGTTCACAGATCTCCATTCTATGACTTCACACACCTCCATTCTCTGACTTCCCTGACCTCCATTCTGACTTCACACACCTCCATTCTGTCTTCACACACCTCAATTCTGTGACTTCACACACCTCCATTCAATGATTTCACACACATCCATTCTATGACTTCACACACCTCCATTCTGTGGCTTCACACACCTACATTCTGAGTTCACACACCTCCATTGTGTGACTTCACACACCTCCATTCTGTGATTTCACACACCTCCAGTCTGACTTCACACACCTCCATTCTATGACTTCACACACCTCCATTCGTTGACATAAAAACACCATTTTATGATTTCACACAATTCCATTTTGACTTCACACACCTCCATTCTATGAGTTCACACACCTCCATTTTATAACTTCACACACCTCCATTCTATGACTTCACACACCTCCATTCTGTGTTTTCACACACCTCCAATCTGACTTCACACACCTCCATTCTGTGACTTCACACACCTCCACTCTATGACTTCAAACACCTTCATTCTTACTTCACAAACATCCATTCTGTGACTTCACACACCTCCATTCTGTGACTTCACACACCTTCATTCTGACTTCACACACCTCCATTCTGTGACTTCACACACCTCAATTCTGTGACTTCACACACCTCCATTCTGACTTCACACACCTCCATTCTATGATTTCACACACCTCCATTCTATGACTTCACACACCTCCATTCTGTGACTTCACACACCACATTTTGACTTCACAAACCTCCATAATGTGGCTTCACACACCTCCACTCTGTGACTTCACACACCTCCCTTTTGACTTCACACACTCCCATTCTGTGACTTCACACACCTCCATTCTGTGATTACACACACCTCTATTGTTTCACTTCACACACCTCCATTCTTTGACTTCACACACCTCCATTCCATGACTTCACACACCTCCATTCTATGAGTTCACACACCTCCATTCTATGAGTTCACACACCTCCAATTTGACTTCACACACCTCCATTCTATGACTTCACACACCTTCATTCTTACTTCACAGGGAGGGGTCCTTCACCTTCGTCCCAGATTTTCAGGGTCCCTGTTCGTGCGCCAGATGCCGGGGCCTCCCGGCAGCAAATTGGGGTTCCTGAAATAAGGGGCAGGGACTGGAAAAATTAGAAGAGAGACAAACACATCGGGTCCAGGAGGTCTGCAGCCCAAGCAAAAACTGCCGCCTCGTTTATTCTTAACACAAAGTTTTTATCCCCTCCCGAGACCAGGGCCCTCCCAGGTGTTACATCCAGATCGTTAATCAGGGAGCTGTTGAGGGTTACATTCATATGGTAAATCTCAGATCAATTGAACAGGAGAAGGCCAAAAAACAATAAGACAATCAAGCAATTATCTGATGCAAATCAAAGTACAGTTTGTTTCCACTCTTGCTCCTGACATATCCCCCGTCTCTATTTTAAAAGAAACACAAGTGCAATTTCTATTCTTTTCACTATCTCTAATATCTCATTATCCTGTCTCACTTTCCAAAAATGACTGGTCCCTTCATCTAAAGGGGATAGATGGGCGGAGATTCGGCTTCTGTGACTTCTTCAAGCTGACTCAGGGGCGTTGTCTCTGTGCTTGACCAGGGACCTTAAAAAGCCTAGCCTGTTTATTAGGGATTGCAAGGATTAGATATCAGGAATAATAATTTACTCCAAACTAGAGATCATATTTGACATTTAACAACTGCACAAACCATCTTTGGCTACAATAGTGTAGTTACATAGCACCCATTTGCAAAAGCCTTTTCTTGATTGTCTGGGGAACTAAGTTTCTGCAACCTTAACAATGCTTCAGTTGTCAGATCTAAACAGATTAATAGAGACACAAGTCTCAGATCCACAAACTTTTCCTGAATTTGTGGCTGGTGTCAAAAATAAATAAATAAATAAATAAATAAAAATTTTGCTCAATTAGGGCTTTAAACTATCCACTATCACAGAAGATTGACAAGTTCCTGCCCAGTTATGAAAGGCACGGGCATTAGTAAGGCATGCTTACAAACTATTCTATGACCTCCCGGCTCTGATTAATTTGATCGGCCAAGCACAAGTGACTAAGATCTGACACCATCTCTGCCATCCAAGCAGAGGCTTTCTGCGTCGTGTCCCAGTAGAGTTTCCCCACACAGGGATAAATGTCCCATTGGCAATTCACTTGCTTAGTTGCTGGACTTGAACTCAGGGCCTGGGCACTGTCCCTCAGCTCTCCAGCTCAAGGCTAGCACCCTGCCACTGTGAGTCCTGAGCTTGGTGCTTGAGTGCTGTCCCCCAGCTGTTCAGCTCAGAGCTAGCACTCTGCGGCTTCAAGCTCCAAAGCAACTCTGCCTTAATAGCACTCTGCTGCCAGATTAGACACCACAATCTCACAGGGACTTTGCTTTGCCCGGGGTTGGCTCAAAACTGCAGTTTTCAGATCAGTGAGTCCTACGAACGGCCATGTATCTCCAATAGAGCAACAAGGTGGTAGACACAGAAATAGTCTCTAAGCATGAGCTTACCTAGAACCTGGAAAAGGCCAAAGTTACATCTGAATAAGGATTGCTGTTCTTCTCCAATGGGCTAGCTGGAAGTTACAAGAGCAAGCTGAAATAGCAATTAAGCAATTACTTTGGTAGTCCTGATTTTCCTTTTCTCTCTTTCTTTAAACATATAAGACAACTTCACTTTCAAATATTGTTCAGAAACCCATTTCCAATGTTCTTAATAACTTTTACTGATACTGGCTTAAACAATTAACACCTTAGCCTTTATTTGCAATTGAAAAACCTTTAAGGGCACAAAGAGCTCCTGCCCTCAGGCCCCCTAGGGCCCAAGGCACTCCTCTTGCCTTTCAGAAAAAAGGGGCTCTTATGCAGTTTAGATTACTGGCTAAAACTCCAACGACAGTTTAAACTCAAATAACAGTTTTTCCCTAATGCAAGAACTATAGACATCAGTGCACCAAAAGTCCAAGTCTGGACTTAGTTTTCTTCCTTTTTTTTTTTTTTTTAAACATTCCTTTAAAATACTAATCACATTATCCACATTTACCATCAGATTTCTAGTGTCAGTTTGCAAGAAAGGACAGGCAAAGTTTCTGACGTTAATGAACAATTTTACATTTAAATCTCTAATACATGTTTCCAAACTTTAACTTAAAGTAATAAATCCCAAATTCCCTAACACCTCTGAGCTGAACAGGATACAATGTTTACAATGTAAACAGCTGTATGCCCTGCAATAAAATGCAGATTTCAGGATCTAGAAAAATATTTACCAGTTTTTCTTTAAGACAACACAATAATTCTTTGAGACATTGTAAAACATCCAAACCTAATATTTTTCTTGAAGTTTTAAGCTTAGATTTACCCAATTGTCTTTGTGTTTAAGTATAAATTTATCCCTTTTTTTTTTTCAGCATGCTGACAATTTAACCTTGAACATGTTCACTCACTCATTCACACACATTCATACTCAAAGATCATAAAGCGCGCAAAATTAATATCGGCCGTTCAATTTCCGGAAGTTTGTGTCAAGAGAGTTTTGCCAATTTTACTCTTACAGGTGAGAACCAGGTTCGAAACAAAACTTTTTGCAAGGCAACTTAGCTGGAATTTATTTTTCCAGGGCTTGTTACAACTGCAGACATGGGGGAGCGGCCATGCTAGGCCCAGAAATGTTCAAATAAATAACAAGGATGTGTGCTTGAGTACGCACAGAAAAACCATAAGGACCCACACTTAGAAATGGTACCAATTTTAAAGACAAAAACTGGACAAAGAAAAATATGTAACATGAACAAGACAGAGAAGCGGAGACTTTTAAATAATCAGACATTGACATATAACAAGAAAATTGGACTCAATCAGATACACTTAACAGCTATTTTTAGATTTAGGCATGTCTTGCTGGTGGGACTCTCAGGTATGCCTTGATATTGACAAGAAACTCAGAAGGGGAAGGGGGGTCAAGGCGTCCCTTGACCACCCAGGCCTCTATTTTAGGCCCACAGTGCACCCCTTTTTTTTTTTTTTTAAAAATAAAAAATAAAATAGAATAAAAAAAATAAAACAAAACACAGACATACAGGGGGTCGGCCGACTTCTACTTACCTCTGGAGGCCTTTGCTTTTCACCTGGGCATCTTTTACAAAAAAGGTTATTAAGAAGAGGGATGGTAAAGACAAAATAATGTCACATATTAAATTGTGTAGAGTCAATGAATATGTTAAAAGGTCCCTACATAATAGTAAAAGGAGGAGAAACACAGCTCATATGAATGTGTGGAACAAGTGGATCAGTAGCAGTCCCAATAGACATGCACAAATAACTCAGGTCCTTCCCACGTCGCAGGATGCACCACTGGAGGGTTGGGGGTGTAGGCCCAGTGAGTCGCTGCTTGGATGGCCACTGTCACTCTCCATGATCCGAACGCAGCGTTCAGGCAGCCAGCGGGCGTCATTTTCTCCTTGTGAAAAAACACATACATGCCCTCGACCCCAGGTTAGAACAGGATCGGGTCCATGCCAAGCACCAGTTAGGGGATCCTTCCACTTTACTAAGGCAAAGGCACGCTGCTCTCTTTTTTCCCAGAATCGCTGAGCAGCAGATAAATTATTTGAATCCAAATTCAAAAAATTTAAAACAAATAAAGCATGATTAAGTATATTCACAGGGGTAGCGGGATACGACTCCCCTTTCTGTATTTTAGCAATTTGATGTTTTAATAATCCATTAGCTCTCTCCACGATGCCTTGACCTTGAGGATTGTAAGGAATGCCTGTAATATGAGTGATATTATAGGAACGGCAGAAGGATTGAAATGCTCGGCTTGCGTAGCCAGGGCCATTATCTGTTTTTATTTGCGAGGGAATCCCCATCACAGCAAAGCATCGAATGCAGTGGGAAATACAATGTTTAGTGGCTTCCCCAGCAAGGGGGGTGGCCAAGATAAAATTAGAATAAGTATCTACAGTAACATGAACATATTTTAATCGGCCAAATGATGGAACATGCGTGACATCCATCTGCCAAATGTGATTAGAAAGCAGTCCTCGTGGATTTATACCTAAATGGGGGGCTGGTGAAAAAGGGACACAGTTGGAGCAAGTCTTAACTATTTGCCTCGCTGTTTCCCTAGATAATTTGAACTGTCGGCGCAAGGCTCGACTGTTTTGATGATGGATGGCATGTGACTGCTTAGCAAGTTCAACCTGAGTTAAGTAAACTCTGGTGGCAGAGTCAGTGACCGCATTGCCTTCACTTAAAGGGCCAGGAAGATTAGTGTGAGCTCGAACAAAGCCAAAAAAACAGGGGTGGTTGCGAGAACAAAGCAAAGTTTGTATTTGGCGAAATTGGGTCTGAATATTGGAGTTAGTAGTTCCAATAAAGGGAACAGTTTCTATGACTTGAAGAGCACGAATTACATATTGACTGTCTGAGTATAAGTTAAAGGGCTCGTCTTGTAACAGGACGAGTGCCTGTAAAACAGCCTCTAACTCCACCTCTTGGGCGGAGGAAAAACCTGTAACCCAAGATTGAGTTTTCCCATTAATGGTCAAAGCAGCCGTTCCATTTGAGGATCCATCTGTAAATACCAAAGCGGCAGAAGATAAAGGCGAGGCCTGTACTATGGAAGGAAATAGAAACGTATGACACGCAGCAAATTGGAGAAGTTTGTTAGACGGGTAGTGATGCAAAATTTTTCCCGTATAATTGGCCCAAGCAATGGCCCAAGGATCGCAATGGGCGAATAGCCAATCTTGTTGTTGTAAATTATATGGGACACAGATAAAATGAGGTTCCTGACCTAAATATTTACGGGAATCCACTCGGCACATGTGTATCAGATTAGCTACCAATTCGTAGTAGGGGGTCAGCACTTTGCCGGGTGTTGATGGTAGATAAAGCCATAAAAGTGGGCCATCCTGCCACAATACAGCAGTTGGGGAGTGAGAAGTAGCTAAAATGTAAACTCCCCAGGGTTTAGAATAGTCACAATAGGTCATTTGTTGCTGGGAAATTGCCTTTTCTACAATTTGGATGGCCCTCCTGGCGTCAGGATTTAATTCGCGCAAGGATGTAGGGTTGGTATCTCCTTTTAAGAGATCAAAGAGGGGTTTTAACTCTCCTGTGGAGAGCTTTAGATAAGGCCGAAGCCAATTTATATCTCCTAAGAATTGCTGAAAATCATGAAGAGTTCTTAAGTGTGAAGTTTTTAATTGTATTTTTTGGCTTTTAAAATAGTGTGGGCCTAATATATGGCCTAGATATGTAAAAGGCGGGTGTTCCTGAACCTTTTCAGCTGCTATTACAAGGCCAAAGAGGCTCAGATCCTGCTTTAGTTGTCCAAAGGCTTGTCGTACGACGATAGGGTCAGAACAAGCCAACAAGATGTCATCCATATAATGAACAATATAAACAGAAGAAAATTTTTCACGAGTGGAAGAAATGGCTCTAGCCACAAAACTTTGACATAAAGTTGGGCTATTTGCCATGCCCTGTGGGAGCACAAGCCAGTGATATCGCTTCATGGGTTCTTTAAAATTAACAGAGGGGACACTGAAGGCAAAGCGCTTACAGTCTTGAGGCGCCAGGGGTATAGTATAGAAACAATCCTTCAAATCTATAATAATCTTATAAGTATCCTTTGGGATTGCCATGGGTGAAGGCAAGCCAGGCTGTAGGGCCCCCATCAGTTCCATTGTGGCATTTATTTTTCTCAAATCCTGTAACAGCCTCCATTTACCTGACTTTTTCTTTATAACAAAAATTGGAGAATTCCATGGAGAGTTAGAAGGGGCCACATGCCCCAAATCCAGCTGCTCCTGTACCAGCTGCTGTACTGCAATGATCTTTTCTAGTGAAAGAGGCCACTGTTCAACCCATACCGGTCGTTCAGAGAGCCAATTTATGGGATCAGCATGAGGGGGAGGGCAAACGACAGCTCCCGTCAAGGGATACCCCAATCCTTGTCTCGTAGGGTGAGACTGGGGTTGGAGTGGCTCTAGCTCCCCCTGTGCTGCTCGGCCTAGTCCCCTAAAGGGGAGGAGGCCTTGATCAAGTAACTGCTTAGTGACCGCAGCACTAGGACTAAACATATACACTCCCATTTTTTCCATGATATCACGACCCCATAAATTAATTGGCAGATGATCCAAGACAAATGGCTGAAAATGACCAGAGTGCCCTTCCTCATCTCTCCAAACAAGGATCGCACTGCTCTGCTGTGGGTCAGTTGCTTGCCCAACCCCCTGTAGGGAAGTCATAGAGGTTGTCAGGGGCCATTGGGCTGGCCAATGTTTTTTAGATATCACAGACACATCTGCTCCAGTGTCTAATATTCCTTTAAAGGGCTTTTCTTGTATAAATATAGTCATCTCAGGCCTCTCTTGTTTTATGCTTTGTACCCAATAGATATCAGAAGATCTAAATCCTCTCTGTCCACATGGGGAATTAGCAGTCTCCCCGGGAGGTAAAGGCACAAGTATTAATTGTGCTAATTTTTGACCGGCTAGGATCGATACCACGTGTTTCGGGGCAGAGGCCATAACTTTGATTTCTCCAGTAAAATCCTGGTCAATTTTGCCAGGTGTAATCTGTATCCCTTTAAGGGCTGAGCTACTTCGCCCTAACAGCAATCCAGCCACTCCCGGGGGAAGGGGGCCGAAGACCCCCGTGGGGAGAGCTTGTGTCCCCATCTCTGGGGTCAATACTGAGCAGGTGGAGGAACAGAGGTCCAATCCTGCACTTCCTGGGGTGGCACGGAGGAGGCCGGAGACTGATCTTGGGGGGTTGTTAGAAGATGCACTTGTGGCCGAGAAGAGGGAGGGACTGCCCCATGGTTTTGCGGGGCCAGGGGCTGGCCCCTCCTCCAGTTTCCCGAAAGCGGGTGGCCATTGCGATCTGTTCTTGACCTGCAATCTTTAGCCCAGTGCTTCCCTTTACCACAGCGTGGACATGTGCCAGGTGATTTTTCTCTCTTTTGCCTGGCCTGGCATGGGCATTGCGTCATCCAATGTCCTATTTGTCCACAAGAGAAGCAACGCCCTGGGGGTCTAGCAGCCCGAGAATGCCGCTGACCTCTATATTTTAGAGACTCAGTAACAGTCTTTCCTTGAGGAGCGGCGGCTAAAGTAAGGCCTTGTACATGGGAGGGTCCAATATCAGCACACAGTGAAATAAAGTCCGTGATTCCTCCCTTATTCCTATGGGGTCTGATAGCTGCCTGACAGGCGGCGTTGGCATTTTCATAGGCTATGTGTCTAACTATAATCTCCCTTGCATTCTCATCTTGTACTAGGCGGTCTGCAGTCTCCATTAATCGAGACAAAAATTCTAAATAAGGCTCATTTGGTCCTTGTTTAACTTCTACTAGATTTTTTGTACGATTGGAATTGCGTAACTTTTTCCAAGCCTCTCTCGCCGCAGCATTTATTTGTAAATAGGCCTCCTTTGCATAACCCAATTGATCTTTGGTGTTTTTATAGGTTCCCTCTCCTAACAACTGATCAACAGTGTAAGGCAGGTTCTTAGACCTATTTGTTTCAATTTTAGCCCGACACTGTGCAGTGAACTCTGTCTCCCATAATAAGTACTCTCCCGCACTAAGGCATGCTCTGGCAAGCCGCTTCCAGTCATTTGGGCATGCAATACCAGCACACGCGGCCTCCAATATTGCTTGAGTAAAAGGGGCAGTTGGCCCATATTGGGAGCAGGCATTTTTTAAATCCTGTAATAGTTTAACAGGAACAGGTTGATGGTATACTTGTTCATCATGATCAACCAAACTAGGGAAGCATCGAGGCCCTGAAATACCTTCCCTCTCTCTAGCAGCCTGAGTCAGGTTTAATTGCGATGCACTGTGCCTGGTTGTAGTGCCTGTTAAAAGGGACTTGTTGCTAGGGCCTTTAGGCTTGCCTAAAGGTTGAGAAAGGGATTGAGGCCGTAAGGCTGCAGCCGGAGGCGGTGGGTGTGAGGGGTAAGGTTTAGAATCAGACACCATAGTGGCCTGAGGGTCATATTTCTTTCCTACTTCTGAGGGGGCTCTCTGCTCTGTCCCCATTTTCGATAGAAAATGTAGGATTTCTTCTAACTTCTTCTCCATCGTAGCCATTCGGCCCTCCATTGACTCATCATAACTTTCCTCCTTGGTATTCAAACCTGAATTCTGATACTCAATATCTACTGGTTGTTGTTCCGTTTGCAAGATCTCACTTAGACTCTCTTGGGCTGCGGCATATGGCTCAGCCTCAGGTTCTTCAGAAGGGTCCTTTAACTCATAAAGTTCCCTTAATTCAAGATTAAATTCAGCATCTTCATGTAGAGGATCTATGTATTTACTTACTAAATTCCATACAGTAGTAGCCTCTATTGGGGTCTTTTCGGGGCCATATACCTCACAATAATCTTGAATTCTTTTTCCTATCCGCTGCCAGGCTCTTTGGAATGCCTCCTCTACAGACCTCGGGCACGCCTCCTCGAGAAACTGAAGGAAGCTCTGAAGCACCCCCTCTTCCACCCACGTTCCGTGGGCTTCAAATAGGCCTGTTAAGATCGGTAGAAATAACTCATGGCTATTAGCTTGACCCATAATTATTACTCCTGACTATACTCTCTTAATAGTCCTACGATGTGTTACTCACCACAGGGAGGGGTCCTTCACCTTCGTCCCAGATTTTCAGGGTCCCTGTTCGGGCGCCAGATGCCGGGGCCTCCCGGCAGCAAATTGGGGTTCCTGAAATAAGGGGCAGGGACTGGAAAAATTAGAAGAGAGACAAACACATCGGGTCCAGGAGGTCTGGCAGCCCAAGCAAAAACTGCCGCCTCGTTTATTCTTAACACAAAGTTTTTATCCCCTCCGAGACCAGGGCCCTCCCAGGTGTTACATCCAGATCGTTAATCAGGGAGCTGTTGAGGGTTACATTCATATGGTAAATCTCAGATCAATTGAACAGGAGAAGGCCAAAAAACAATAAGACAATCAAGCAATTATCTGATGCAAATCAAAGTACAGTTTGTTTCCACTCTTGCTCCCGACACACACACCTCCATTTTATGACTTCACACACCTCCATTCTATGACTTCACACACCTCCATTCTGTGACTTCACACACCTCCATTCTATGACTTCACAAATCTCCATTCTGAGTTCACAGATCTCCATTCTATGACTTCACACACCTCCATTCTCTGACTTCCCTGACCTCCATTCTGACTTCACACACCTCCATTCTGACTTCACACACCTCAATTCTGTGACTTCACACACCTCCATTCAATGATTTCACACACATCCATTCTATGACTTCACACACCTCCATTCTGTGGCTTCACACACCTACATTCTGAGTTCACACACCTCCATTGTGTGACTTCACACACCTCCATTCTGTGATTTCACACACCTCCAGTCTGACTTCACACACCTCCATTCTATGACTTCACACACCTCCATTCGTTGACATAAAAACACCATTTTATGATTTCACACAATTCCATTTTGACTTCACACACCTCCATTCTATGAGTTCACACACCTCCATTTTATAACTTCACACACCTCCATTCTATGACTTCACACACCTCCATTCTGTGTTTTCACACACCTCCAATCTGACTTCACACACCTCCATTCTGTGACTTCACACACCTCCGTTTTGACTTCACACACTTCCATTCTGTGACTTCACACACCTCCATTCTGTGACTTCACACACCTCTATTGTTTCACTTCACACACCTCCATTCTTTGACTTCACACACCTCCATTCCATGACGTCACACACCTCCATTCTATGAGTTCACACACCTCCATTCTATGAGTTCACACACCTCCAATTTGACTACCCACACCTCCTTTCTATGACTTCACCCAACCCCATTCTTTGACTTCACACCTCCATTCTGACTTCACACACCTCCATTCTGTGACTTCACACACCTCCCTTCTATGACTTCACACACCTCCATTCTTTGACTTCACACACCTTCATTCTTACTTCAGAAACATCCATTCTCTGACTTCACACACCTCCATTCTATGACATCACAAACCTCCATTCTGTGACTTCACACACCTCCATTCTGAGTTCACACACCTCCTTTCTATGACTTCACACACTTCCATTCTATGACTTCTCACACCTCCATTCTGTGGCTTCACACTCCTATATTGTGAGTTCACACACCTCCATTCTGTGACTTCTCACACCTC
>JANJXV010000958.1:237500-248341 GCA_024803745.1 Megascapheus bottae | reverse complement strand
GGGTAGGGTTAGGGTTAGGGTAAGGGTAAGGTTTTGGGTTAGGATTAGGTTTAGAGTTGGGGTTAAGATTAGGGTTAGGGTTAGGGTAAGGGTAAGGGTTAGGGTTAGGGTAAGAGTTAGGGTTATGGTTAGGTTTCCGGTCAGGGTTAGGTTTAGGGTAAGGGTATGTGTTAGGGTTAGGATTAGGGTTAGGGTTAGGGTTAGGGTTAGGGTTAGTGTAAGGTTTAGGGTTAGAGTTAGGGTTAGTGTTAGGTTTAGGGATAAGGTAAGGGTAAGGGTTAGGGTTATGGTTAAGGTTAGGGTAAGGGTTAGGGTTAGGGTTAGGGTATGGGTTAGGGTAAGCGTAAGTGTTAGTGTTAAGGTTAGGTTTAGGATAAAGGTAAGGATTAGTGTTAGGTTTAGGGTTAGGGTTAGAGGTTAGGGTTAGGGTTAGGGTTAGCTTTAGGGTTATGGTAAGGGTAAGGGTAAGGGTAGGGTTAGGTTTAGTGTTAGGTTATGGTTTAGGGTTCGGCTAAGGGTTAGGGTAGGGGATAGGGTAAGGGTAAGTGTTAGGGTTAGGGTTAGGGTTAGGATAAGGGTAAGGGGTAGGGTTAGGGTTAGGGTTAGAGTTAGGGTAAGAGGTTAGGTTTAGAGTTAAGGTTAGGGTTAGGGTTAGGGTTAGGTTTTGGGTTAGGGTTAGGATTAGGGTAAGGTAGGGGTTAGGGTTAGGTTTAGGGTTAGGGTTAGAGTTAGGGTAAGGGGTTAGGGTTAGGGTTAAGGTTAGGGTTAGGGTTAGGTTTTGGGTTAGGGTTAGGATTAGGGTAAGGTAAGTGTTAGGGTTACGATTAGGGTTAGGGTTAGGTAAGGGTTAGGGTTAGGGTTAGCGTTAGGGATAGGGTTAGGTTTAGGGTTAGGGTTAGGTTAAGGGTAAGGGTTAAGGTTAGGGTTAGGGTTAGGGTTAGGGTTAGGGTTAGGTTTAGGGTAAGGGTTAGGATTAGGTTTAGGTTAAGGCTAAGGTTTAGGGTTAGGGTTAGGGTTAGGGTTGGGGTTACGGTTAGGGTTAGGGTTGGGGTTAAGTTTAGGGTTAGGGTTCTGGTTAGGTTTAGCGTTAGGTTTAGGGTAAGGGTAAGGGTTAGGGTTAGGGTTAGGGTTAGGGTTAAGATTAGGGTTAGGGTTAGGGTAAGGGTAAAGGTTAGGGTTAGGGTTAGGGTTAGTGTAAGCGTTAGGGTTAGGGTTAGGGTTACGATTAGGGTAAGGTTAAGGGTTGGGTAAAGGTTAGGTTCAGGGTTAGGGTTAGGGTTAGGGTTTGGTTAAGGGTTAGGGTTAGGTTTAGCGTTAGGGTTAGGGTAAGGATAAGGGTTAGGTTTAGGGTTAGGGTTCGGTTTAGGGTTAGGGTTAGGGTTTGGGTAAGGATAACGCTTAGGGTAAGGTTAGGGTTAGGGTTAGGGTTAGGGTTAAGATTAGGTTTAGGGTGAAGGTAAGGGTAAGGATTAGGGTTAGGTTTAGGGTTAGGGTTAGGTTAAGGTTAAGGATTAGGGTTACGGTTAGGTTTAGATTTAGGTTTAGTGTTAGGGTAAGGGTAAGGGTTTGGGTTAAGTTTAGGTTTAGGGTTAGGTTAGGGTTAGGGTTAGGATTAGGGTTAGGGTAAGGGTAAGGTTTAGGTTTAGGGTTAGGGTTAGGGTTAAGGGTTAGGGTTAGGTTTAGGGTTAGGTTTAGGGTTAGGGTAAGGGTAAGATTTAGGTTTAGTGCTAGGGTAAGGGTAAGGGTTAGGGTTAGTGTGAGGGTTAGGGTTAGGTTAAGGTTTAGGGTTAGGTGTTAGGGTTAGAGTTAGGGTTAGGGTTAGGGTAAGGTTAGGGTTAAGGTTAAGGCTAGGGCAAGTGTTAGGGTTAAGGTTAGGGTTAGATTTAGGGTTAGGGTTAGTGTAAGGGTTAGGGTTAGGTTTAGGGTTAGGGTTAGGGTAAGGGTAAGTGTTAGGGTTAGGGTTAGTGTAAGTATTAGGGTAATGGTTAGGGTTAGGGTTAGGTTTAGGGTTGGGGTTAAGTTTAGGGTTAGGGTTAGTGTAAGGTTACGGGTTAGGGTTAGGGTTAGGGTTAGGGTAAGGGTTAGGGTTAGGATTAGGGTTAGGGTTAGGATTAGGGGTTAGGTTTAGTGTTAGGGTAAGGGTAAGGGTTAGGTTTAGGATTAGGGTTAGGATTAGGGTTAGGGTAAGGGTAAGGGTTCGGGTTAAGGTTTGGGTTAGAGTTAGGGTTAGGGTTAGGGTAAGGGTAACGTTACGGGTTAGGGTTAGGTTAGTGTTAGGTTAGGGAAAGGGTAATAGTTAGGGTTAGGTTAGGGTTAGGGTTAGGTTAAGGTTAAGGATTAGGGTTACGGTTAGGTTTAGATTTAGGTTTAGGGTTAGGGTAAGGTAAGGGTTTGGGTTAAGTTTAGGTTTAGGGTTAGGTTACTGTTAGGGTTAGGATTAGGGTTAGGGTAAGGGTAAGGTTTAGGTTTAGGGTTAGGGTTAGGGTTAAGGGTTAGGGTTAGGTTTAGGGTTAGGTTTAGGGTTAGGGTAAGGGTAAGATTAAGGGTTAGTGCTAGGGTAAGGGTAAGGGTTAGGGTTAGTGTGAGGGTTAGGGTTAGGTTAAGGTTTAGGGTTAGGTGTTAGGGTTAGAGGTAGGGTTAGGGTTAGGGTAAGGTTAGGGTTAAGGTTAAGACTAGGGCAAGTGTTAGGGTTAAGGTTAGTGTTAGATTTAGGGTTAGGGTTAGTGTAAGGGTTAGGGTTAGGTTTAGGGTTAGGGTTAGGGTAAGGGTAAGTGTTAGGGTTAGGGTTAGTGTAAGTATTAGGGTAATGGTTAGGGTTAGGGTTAGGTTTAGGGTTGGGGTTAAGTTTAGGGTTAGGGTTAGTGTAAGGTTAAGGGTTAGGGTTAGGGTTAGGGTTAGGGTAAGGGTTAGGGTTAGGATTAGGGTTAGGGTTAGGATTAGGGGTTAGGTTTAGTGTTAGGGTTAGGGTAAGGGTTAGGTTTAGGATTAGGGTTAGGTTTAGGGTTAGGGTAAGGGTAAGGGTTAGGTTTAGGATTAGGGTTAGGTTTAGGGTTAGGGTAAGGGTAAGGGTTCGGGTTATGTTTGGGTTAGGGCTAGGGTTAGGGTTAGGGTAAGGGTAATGTTACGGGTTAGGGTTAGGTTAGGGTTAGGTTTAGGAAAGGGTAATAGTTAGGGTTAGGGTTAGGGTTAGGGTTAGGTTAAGGTTAAGGATTAGGGTTACGGTTAGGTTTAGATTTAGGTTTAGTGTTAGGGTAAGGGGAAGGGTTTGGGTTAAGTTTAGGTTTAGGGTTAGGTTACTGTTAGGGTTAGGATTAGGGTTAGGGTAAGGGTAAGGTTTAGGTTTAGGGTTAGGGTTAGGGTTAAGGGTTAGGGTTAGGTTTAGGGTTAGGTTTAGGGTTAGGGTAAGGGTAAGATTTAGGGTTAGTGCTAGGGTAAACGTAAGGGTTAGGGTTAGTGTGAGGGTTAGGGTTAGGTTAAGGTTTAGGGTTAGGTGTTAGGGTTAGAGTTAGGGTTAGGGTTAGGATAAGGTTAGGGTTAAAGTTAAGGCTAGGGCAAGTGTTAGGGTTAAGGTTAGGGTTAGATTTAGGGTTAGGGTTAGTGTAAGGGTTACGGTTAGGTTTAGGGGTTAGGGTTAGGGTAAGGGTAAGTGTTAGGGTTAGGGTTAGTTTAAGTATTCAGGTAATGGTTTTAGGGTTAGGGTTAGGTTTAGGGTTGGGTTAAGTTTAGGGTTAGGGTTAGTGTAAGGTTAAGGGTTAGGGTTAGGGTTAGGGTTAGGGTAAGGGTTAGGGTTAGGATTAGGGTTATGGTTAGGATTAGGGGTTAGGTTTAGTGTAAGGGTAAGGGTAAGGGTTAGGTTTAGGATTAGGGTTAGGTTTAAGGGTTAGGGTAAGTGTAAGGGTTCGGGTTAAGGTTTGGGTTAGGGTTAGGGTTAGGGTTAGGGTAAGGGTAACGTTAACGGGTTAGGGTTAGGTTAGGGTTAGGTTTAGGGAAAGGGTAATAGTTAGGGTTAGGGTTAGGGTTAGTGTAAGGGTAAGGGTTAGGGTTAGGGTTAGGGTTAGGTTTAGGGTTAGTGTTAGGTTTAGGGTAAGGTTTAGGGTTAGAGTTAGGATAAGGGTAAGGGTTAAGTTTAGGGTTATGTTTAGGTTTACGGTTAGGGTTATGGTTAGGGTTCGGGTAAGGATAAGGGTTAAGGGTTAAGGGTAGGGTTAGGGTTAGGATTAGGATTAGGGTAAGGGTTAAGATTAGGATTAGGGTTAGGGTAAGTGTAAGGGTAAGGGTAGGGTTAGGGTTAGGGTTAGGTTATGGTTTAGGGTTAGGCTTAGTGTTAGGGTAGGGGATAGGGTAAGGGTAAGTGTTAGGATTAGGGTTAAGGTTAGGATAAGGGCAAGGGTTAGGGTTAGGGTTAGGGTTAGGGTAAGGTGTTAGGGTTAGGGTTAAGGTTAGCGTTAGGGTTAGGATTAGGTTTTGGGTTAGGGTTAGGATTAGGGTCAGTAAGTGTTAGGGTAGGATTAGTGTTCGGTTAGGTAAGGGTTAGGGTTAGGGTTAAGGATAGGGTTAAGTTTAGGGTTAGGGTTAGGTTAAGTGTAAGGGTTAAGGGTAAGGTTTAGGGTTAGGGTTAGGGTTAGGGTTGCGGTTAGGGTTAGCGGTTAAGGTTAGGGTTAGGGTTCAGGTTAGGTTTAGCGTTAGGGTTAGGGTAAGGGTAAAGTTAGGGTTAGCGTTAGGGTTAAGATTAGGGTTAGGGTTAGGGTAAAGGTAAGGGTTAGGGTTAGGGTTAGGGTTACGATTAGGGTACGGTTAAGGGTTGGGGTTAAGGTTAGGGTCAGGGTTAGGGTTAGCGTTAGGGTTTGGGTAAGGGTTAGGGTTATGTTTAGGGTTAGGATTAGGGTAAGGGTAAGGGTTAGGTTTAGGTTTAGGTTCAGTTTAGGGTTTGGGTAAGGATAAGGGTTAGGGTAAGTTTAGGGTTAGGGGTTAGGGTTAGGGTTAAGATTAGGTTTAGGGTGAGGGTAAGGGTAAGGGTTAGGGTTAGGTTTAGTGTTAGGGTTAGGTTAAGGGTAAGGGTTAGGGTTACCGTAAGGTTTAGGTTTAGGTTTAGGGTTAGGGTAAGGGTAAGGGTTTGGGTTAAGTTTAGGGTTAGGGTTAGGTTAGGGTTATGTTAGGGTTAGGGTAAGGGTAAGGGTTAGGGTTAGGGTTTGGGTTAAGGGTTAGGGTTAGGTTTAGGGTTAGGGTTAGGGTAAGGGTAAGGGTAAGGGTTAGGGTTAGTGCTAGGGTAAGGGTAAGGGTTAGGGTTAGTGTGAGGGTTAGGGTTAGGTTAAGGTTTAGGGTTCGGTGTTAGGGTTAGGGTTAGGGTAAGGTTAAGGGTTAGGTTTAGGGCTAGGGCAAGTGTTAGGGTTAAGGTTAGGGTTAGATATAGGGTTAGGGTTAGTGTAAGTGTTAGGGTTAGGTTTAGAGTTAGGGTTAGGGTAAGTGTAAGTGTTAGGGTTAGAGTTAGGGTAAGTATTAGGGTAATGGTTAGGGTTAGGGTTAGGTTTAGGGTTGGGGTTAGGGTAAGGTTAAGGGTTAGGGTTAGGGTTAGGGTTAGGGTTAGGGTAAGGGTTAGGGTTAGGATTAGGGTTAGGGTTAGGGTTAGGGGTTAGGTTTAGTGTTAGGGTAAGGGTAAGGGTTAGGTTTAGGATTAGGGTTAGGTTTAGGGTTAGGGGTAGGTTTAGGGTTAGGTTTAGGGTTAGGGTAAGCCATAAGGGTTCACTTTAAGGTTTGGGTTAGGGTTAGGGTTAGGGTTAGGTTTAGGGTTAGGTTTAGGTAAAGGGTAATAGTTAGGGTTAGGGTTATGGTTAGTGTAAGGGTAAGGGTTAGGGTTAGGGTTAGGGTAAAGTATAGGGTTAGGTTTAGGGTTAGGGTAAGGGTAAGGGTTAGGGTTAGGTTTAGGGTTAGTGTTAGTTTAGGGTAAGGGTTAGTGTTAGTGTTAGGGTAAGGGTAAGGGTTACGATTAGGGTTATGGTTAGGTTTACCATTAGGGTTATGGTTAGGGTTAGGGTAAGGATAAGGGTTAGGGTTAAGGGTAGGGTTAGGGTTAGGATTAGGATTAGGGTAAGGGTTAAGGTTAGGATTAGGGTTAGGGTATGGGTAAGGTTTAGGTTAGGTTTAGGGTTAGGGTTAGGGTAAGGGTAAGGGTAACGGTTAGAGTTAGGTTTAGGTTTAGGGTTAGGGTTAGTGTAAGGGTAAGGGTTAGGTTTAGGATTAGGTTTAGGGTTTACGGTAAGGGTTAGGGTTAGGGTTAAGGTTAGTTTTAGGGGTAGTTTTAGGTTTCAGGTTAGGGTAAGGGTAAAGTTAGTGTTAGGGTTAGGTTTAGGGTAAGGATAAGGGTTAGGGTTAGGGTTAAGGTTAGTTTTAGGGGTAGCTTTTTGGGTCAGGGTAAATGTTAGGGTTAGGGTTAAGGTAAGGGTAAAGGTTAGGGTTAGTGTTTAGGGTTATGTTTAGGGTAAGGGTTAGGGTTAGGTTTAGTGTAAGGGTAAGGTTCAGGGTTAGGGTTGGGGTTAGGATTCGGTTTAGGGTTAGGGTAAGGGTAAGGTTTAGGGTTAGGGTTAGGGTTATGTTTAGTATTAGGGTAAGTGTAAGGGTTAGGGTTAGAGTTAGGGTTAGGGTAAGGGTTAGGGTTATGGTTAGGGTTAGGGTTAGGGTAAGTGAAAGTGTTAGGGTTAGGGTTAGGTTTAGGGTTAGGATAATGGTAAGGGTTAGGGTTAGGGTTAAGTTTAGTGTAAGGTTTAGGGTTAGGTTTATTGTAAGGGTAAGTTTTAGGTTTAGGGTTAGGTTTAGGTTTAGGGTAAGGGAAAGGGTTAGGGTTAGGGTTAGGGTTAGGATTAGGTTTAGGGTAAGTGTAAGGGTTAGAGTTAGGGTTAGGGTTAGGGTAAGGGTTAGGGTTAGTGTTAGGGTAAGAGTAAGTGTTAGGGTTAGGGTTAGGGTTAGTATTAGTGTAATGGTTAGGGTTAGGGTTAGGGTTAGGGTTAGGGTTAGGTTTAGGTTAAGGGAAAGGGTTAGGGTTAGGGTTAGGGTTAGAGTTAGGGTTAGGGTAAGGGTAAGGTTTAGGGTTAGGGTTAGGGTTAGGGTTTGGTTTAGGTTTAGGGTTAGGGTAAGGGTAAGGGTTAGGGTTAGGGTTAGTGTTAGGTTTAAGGTTAGGGTTAGTGTTAGGGTTAGGGTTTGTGTTAGGGTTAGGTTAGGGTTAGGGTTAGGGTTAGGGTAAGGGTAAGTGTTAGGGTTAGGTTTAGGGTTAGCGAAAGGGTAAGGGTTAGGGTTAGGATTAGGGTTAGGGTAAGGATTAGAGTTAGGGTTAGTGTAAGGTTAGGTTTAGGGTTAGCATTAAAGTTAGGGATAGGTTAGGGTAAGGGTAAGAGTTTGGGTTAGAGTTTGGGTTTTGTAAGGGTTAGGGTTAGGGTTAGGGGTAAGGTTAAGTTTAGGTTAGTGTAAGAGTTAGGGTTAGGGTTATGGTTAGGGTAATGGTAAGTGTTAGGGTTAGGGTTAGGGTTAGGGTTAGGTTTGGGTAACGGTAAGTGTTAGGGTTAGGGTTAGGGTTAGGGTTAGTGTTATGGTTAGGGTAAGGGTAAGGGTTAGTGTTAGTGTTAGGGATAGGTTTAGGGTTGGGGTTAAGGTTAGTGTGAGGGTTAGGGTAAGGGTAAGGGTCAGGGTTAGGGTTAGGGTTAGGGTAAGGGTAAGGGTTAGGGTTAGGGTTAGGGTTAGGGTTAGGGTTATTTTTGGGGTTACGGTTAGGGTTAGGGTTTGGGTTAGGGTAAGGGTATGTGTTAGGGTTAGGGTTAGTTTTAGGGATAGGTTTAGGGTTAGGTTTAGGGTAAGGGTATGGTTTAGGGTTAGGGTTAGGGTAATGGTAAGGGTTAGGGTAAGGGTTAGTGTTAGGTTTAGGTTTAGGGTTAGGGTAAGGGTAAGTGTTAGGGTTAGGGTTAGAGTTAGGTTTAGTTTTAGAATAAGGGTAAGGGTTAGGGTTAGGGTTAGGGTTAGTGATCGGCGTTAGGGTTAGGGTTAGGGTTAGTGTTAGGTTTAGGGTTAGGGTTATTGTAAGGGTAAGTGGTAGTTATAGGTTTAGATTTAGGGTTAATGTTAGGGTTAGGGATAGGGTTAGGGTAAGTGTAAGGGTTAGACTTAGGGTGAGGGTAGGGTTTAGGGTAAGGGTAAGTGGTAGGGTTAGGGTTAGGGTTAGGATAAGTGTAAGGGTTAGGGTTAGGGTTAGGGTTATTGTTAGGTGTTACTGTTAGGGTTAGGGTTAGGGTTAGGTTTGGGGTTAAGGTTACGTAAGGATAAGGGTTAGGGTTAGGGTTAGGGTGAGTGTTATGTTTAGGGTTGGGGTTAGGGTTAGGTTTAGTGTTAGGGTTAGGGTAATGGTAAGGTTTAGGGATAGGGTTAGGGTTAGGTTTAGTTTTAATGTTAGGGTAAGGGTAAGGGTTGCGGTTAGGGTTAGTGTTAGGGTTAAGGTTAGGGTTAGCGTAAGGGTAAAAGTTTGGGATAGAGTTTGGGTTTTGGTAAGGGTTAGGGTTAGGGTTAGGGGTAACGTCAGGGTTAGGGTAAGGGTAAGGTTTAGGGTTAGGTTTAGGGCCAGGGTTATTGTTAGGGTAAGGGTTGGGGTTAGTGTTAGGGTTAGGTTTAGGGTTAGGGTTAGAGTTACGGTTAGGGTAAGAGTAAGGGTTAGGGTTAAGGTTAGGGTTAGAGTTAGGATTATGGTTAGGTATAGGGTCAGGGTAAGGGTTACGATTAGGTTTAGGTTTAGGTTTAGGGTAAGGTTAAGGGTTCGGTTTAGGGTTAGGGTTAGGCTTAGGGTTAGGGTTATGGTTAGGGTGAGGGTAAGGATAAGGTTTAGGGTTAAGGTTAGAGTTAGGATTAGGTTTAGGGTTAGGGTTAAGGTTAGCTTAGGGTTAGGGTAAGGGTAAGCATAAGGGTAAGGGTTAGGGTTAAGATTAGGTTTAGGGTTAGGGTTAGGGTTAAGGTTAGAGTAAGGTTTAGGTTTAGGATTATGGTAAGGGTACGGTTAGGGTTAGGGTTAGGTTTAGGGTTATGTTTAGAGTTACGGTTAGGGATAGGGTTAGGGTTAGGGTAAGTGTATGTGTTAGGGTTAGGGTTTGGGTTAAGGTTAGGGCTCGGGGTTAGGGTTAGGATTAGGGTTAGAGTTAGGTTTAGGGTTAGGTTTATGGTAAGGTAAGGGTTAGGGTTAGGGTTAGGGTTAATGTTAGGTTTAGGGTTAGGGTTAGGGTACACGTAAGGGCTAGGGATAGGCTTAGGGTAAGGGTTAAATTTAGGGTTATGGTTAGGGTTAGGGTAAGGGTAAGGGTTAGGTTTAGGTTTAGGCTTAGGGTTAAGTTTAGGTTTAGGGTTAGGGTAAGGGTTAGGGTTAGGGTTAGGGTAAGGGTTAGGGTTAGGGTTAGGGTAAGGTTTAGGGTCAGGGTTAGGCTTAGGGTTAGAGTTAGGGTTAGGTTTAGGGTAAGGGTAAGGGGTGGGTTTAGTGTTACGGTTAAGGTTAGGGTTAGGGTTAGCGATAAGGTAAGGGTAAGGGTTAGGGTTAGGGTTAAGGTAAGGGTAAGGGTTAGGGTTAGTGTTAGGGTTATGGATAGGGTAAGGATTAGGGTTAGGTTTTGTGTAAGGGTAAGGTTTAGGGTTAGGTTTGGGGTTAGAGTTAGGGTTAGGGTTAGGTTTAGGGTAAGGTTAAGGGTTAGGGTTAGGGTTAGGGTTATGTTTAGGCTTAAGGTAAGGGTAAGGGTTAGGGTTAGAGATAGGGTTAGGGTAAGGTTTAGAGTTATGGTTATGGTTAGGGTTAGGGTAAGAGTACGTATTAGGGTTAGGGTTACTGTTAGGGTTAGGGTTAGGATAAGGTGATGGTTTAGGGTTAGGCTTAGGGTTATGGTTACGGGTTAGGGTTAGGGTTAGGGTTAGGTTTAGGTTTAGGGTTAGGGTAATGGTAAGAGTTAGGGATAGGGTTAGGGTTACAGTTAAGGTTAGGATTAAAGTTAGGGTTAGGGTTAGGTTTACGGTTATGGTTAGGGTAAGGGTAAGGATTAGGGTTAGGGTTAGGGTTAGCGTTAGGGTTAAGGTTAGGGTTAGGGTTAGGGTTAGGGTTAGGGTAAGGGTTAGGTTAGGGTTAGGGTTGGGGTTAGGGTTAGTGTTAGGGTTAGGGTAAGGGTAAGGGTTAAGGTTAGGTTTAGGGTTATGTTTAGGATTAAGGTAAGGTAAGGGTTAGGGTTAGAGTTAGGGTTAGGGTAAGGTTTAGGGTTATGGTTAGGGTTAGGATTAGGGTAAGTGTAAGTATTAGGGTTAGGGATACAGTTAGGGTTAGGGTTAGGATAAGGGGAAGGTTTAGGGTTAGGCTTAGGTTTAGGGTTACTGGTTAGGGTTAGGGTTAGGGTTAGGGTTAGGTTTAGGGTTAGGGTTAGGGTAATGGTAAGAGTTAGGGATAGGGTTAGGGTTAGGGTTAAGGTTATGGTTAAAGTTAGGGTTAGGGTTAGGTTTACCTTTAGGGTTAGGGTAAGGGTACGGGTTAGGGTTAGTGTTAGGGTTACTGGTTAGGGTTAGGGTTAGGGTTAGGTTTAGTTTTACGGTTAGGGTAAAGGTAATGGTTAGGGTTAGGGTTATGGTTAGTGTTAGTTTAGGGTTAGGGTTAGGGTAATGGTAAGAGTTAGGGATAGGGTTAGGGTTAGGGTTATGGTTAGGGTTAAAGTTAGGGTTAGGGTTAGGTTTACGTTTAGGGTTAGGGTAAGGGTACGGGTTAGGGTTAGGGTTAGGGTTAGCGTTAGGGTTAAGGTTATGGTTAGGGTTAGGGTTAGGGTAAGGTTTAGGGTTAGGGTTAGGGTTAG
>JANJXV010000958.1:167500-235000 GCA_024803745.1 Megascapheus bottae | reverse complement strand
TTAGGTTTAGGTTTAGGGTTGGGTTTAGGGTTAGGGTTAGGGTAAAGATAAGGGTTAGGGTTAGGGTTAGGGTTAGGGTTAGGGTAAAGTTTAGGGTTAAGGTTAGTGTTAGGGTTAGGGTTAGGGTAAGGGTAAGGGTTAGGGTTAGGTTTTGGGTTAGGGTTAGGGTGAGGGTAAGCATTAGGTTTAGGGTTAGGGTTAGGTTTAGGGATAGGGTTAGGGTTAGGTTTTGGGTAAGGATAAGGGTTAGGGTTAGGGTTAGGGTTAAGGTTAGGGTTAGGGTTAGGGTGAGGGTAAGTGTAAGGGTTAGGTTTAGGTTTAGGGTAAGGGTTAGGGTAAGGGTTATGGTAAGGTAAGGGTAAGGGTTAGGGTTAAGCTTAGGTTTAGGGTTAGGGCTAGGGTAAGGGTAAGGGTTAGGGTTAGGATTAAGGTAAGAGTTAGGCTTAGGGTTAGGGTTAGGGTTATGTTTAGGGTTACGGTTAGGGTTAGGTTTAGGGTTAGGGTAAGTGTATGGGGTAGGGTTAGGGTTAGAGTTAAGGTTAGGGTTAGGGTTAGCGTTAGGGTAAGGGTAAGGTTTAGGGTTAGGGTTAGGGTTAAGATAAGGGTAAGGGTTAGGGTTAGGGTTAGGGTTATGGTTAAGGTAAGATTAAGGGTTAGGTTTAGTGTAAGGGGAAGGTTTAGGGTTAGGGTTAGTGTTAGGGTTAAGGTTAGGTTAAGGGTAAGGGTTAGGGTTAGGTTTAGGGTTAGGGTTAGGTTTAGGATTAGGGTAAGGGTAAGGGTTAGGGTTAGGGTTAGGGTAGGGGTTGGGTTTAGGTTTTGGGTTAGGGTAAGGTAAGTGTTAGGGTTAGGGTTAGGGTTAGGGTTAGTGTTAGGATAAGGGTAAGGGTTAGGGTTAGGGTTAGGCTTCGGTGTTAGTGTTAGGGTTAGGGTTAGATTTCGGATTAGGGTTAGGGTTAGGGTAAGTTGTAAGGGTTAGGGTTAGGGTTAGTGTTATTTTTAGAGTTAGGGTTAGGGTTAAGGGTAAGGGTTAGGATAGGGTTGGGATTAGGGTTAAGGTTAGGGTTAGCGTTAGGTTTAGGGTTAGTATTAGGTTTAGGGTTAGGTTTAGGGTAAGGTTAAGGGTTAGGGTTAGGGTTAGGGGTAAGTTTAGGGTTAGGGTTAGGCTTAGGCTTAGGCTTAGATTTAGATTTAGGGTTAGGTTTAGGGTAAGGGTAAGGGGTAGTTTTAGTGTTAGGATTAAGGTTAGGGTTAGGGTTAGTGTTAGGGTAAGGGTAAGGGTTAGGGTTAGAGTTAGGGTTAGGTTTAAGGTTAGGGTTAGGGTAAGGGTAAGGGTTAGGGTTAGGTTAAGGGTAAGGGTTAGGGTTATGGTTAGTGTAAAGGAATGTTTAGGGTTAGGGTTAGGGTTAGTGTTAGGTTTAGGGTTAGGGTTATGGTAAGGTTAAGTGCTAGGGATAGGGTTAGGGTTAGGGTTAAGGTTAGGGTTAGGGTTAGGGTTAGCATTAGGCTTAAGTTTAGGGTTAGGGTTAGGGTTAGGGTTAGGGTTAGGGTAAAGTTTAGGGTTAAGGTTAGTGTTAGGGTTAGGGTTAGGGTAAGGGTAAGGGTTAGGGTTAGGTTTTGGGTTAGGGTTAGGGTGAGGGTAAGCATTAGGTTTAGGGTTAGGGTTAGGTTTAGGGATAGGGTTAGGGTTAGGTTTTGGGTAAGGATAAGGGTTAGGGTTAGGGTTAGGGTTAAGGTTAGGGTTAGGGTTAGGGTGAGGGTAAGTGTAAGGGTTAGGTTTAGGTTTAGGGTAAGGGTTAGGGTAAGGGTTATGGTAAGGTAAGGGTAAGGGTTAGGGTTAAGCTTAGGTTTAGGGTTAGGGCTAGGGTAAGGGTAAGGGTTAGGGTTAGGATTAAGGTAAGAGTTAGGCTTAGGGTTAGGGTTAGGGTTATGTTTAGGGTTACGGTTAGGGTTAGGTTTAGGGTTAGGGTAAGTGTATGGGGTAGGGTTAGGGTTAGAGTTAAGGTTAGGGTTAGGGTTAGCGTTAGGGTAAGGGTAAGGTTTAGGGTTAGGGTTAGGGTTAAGATAAGGGTAAGGGTTAGGGTTAGGGTTAGGGTTATGGTTAAGGTAAGATTAAGGGTTAGGTTTAGTGTAAGGGGAAGGTTTAGGGTTAGGGTTAGTGTTAGGGTTAAGGTTAGGTTAAGGGTAAGGGTTAGGGTTAGGTTTAGGGTTAGGGTTAGGTTTAGGATTAGGGTAAGGGTAAGGGTTAGGGTTAGGGTTAGGGTAGGGGTTGGGTTTAGGTTTTGGGTTAGGGTAAGGTAAGTGTTAGGGTTAGGGTTAGGGTTAGGGTTAGTGTTAGGATAAGGGTAAGGGTTAGGGTTAGGGTTAGGCTTCGGTGTTAGTGTTAGGGTTAGGGTTAGATTTCGGATTAGGGTTAGGGTTAGGGTAAGTTGTAAGGGTTAGGGTTAGGGTTAGTGTTATTTTTAGAGTTAGGGTTAGGGTTAAGGGTAAGGGTTAGGATAGGGTTGGGATTAGGGTTAAGGTTAGGGTTAGCGTTAGGTTTAGGGTTAGTATTAGGTTTAGGGTTAGGTTTAGGGTAAGGTTAAGGGTTAGGGTTAGGGTTAGGGGTAAGTTTAGGGTTAGGGTTAGGCTTAGGCTTAGGCTTAGATTTAGATTTAGGGTTAGGTTTAGGGTAAGGGTAAGGGGTAGTTTTAGTGTTAGGATTAAGGTTAGGGTTAGGGTTAGTGTTAGGGTAAGGGTAAGGGTTAGGGTTAGAGTTAGGGTTAGGTTTAAGGTTAGGGTTAGGGTAAGGGTAAGGGTTAGGGTTAGGTTAAGGGTAAGGGTTAGGGTTATGGTTAGTGTAAAGGAATGTTTAGGGTTAGGGTTAGGGTTAGTGTTAGGTTTAGGGTTAGGGTTATGGTAAGGTTAAGTGCTAGGGATAGGGTTAGGGTTAGGGTTAAGGTTAGGGTTAGGGTTAGGGTTAGCATTAGGCTTAAGTTTAGGGTTAGGGTTAGGGTTAGGGTTAGGGTTAGGGTAAGGGTTAGGTTAGGGTTAGGGTAAGGGTTAGGGTTAGGGTTCGGGTCAGGTTTAGAGTTAGGTTAGGGTAAGGGTAAGGTTTAGGGGTAGGGTTAGGTTTAAGGTTCGTTTTAGTGTTAGGGTTAGTGGTAGGGTTAGGGTTAGGGTTAGGGTAATGGTTAGGGTTAGGCTAAGGGTAAGTGTTAGGGTTAGGGTGAGGTTTAGGGTTAGGGTAAGGGTAAAGGTTAGTGTTAGGGTTAGGGCTAGGTTTACGTTTGGGTTTAAGGTTAGGGTAAGAGTAAGGTTTAGAGTAAGGGTAAAGATTAGGGTTAGGTTTAGGGTTAGGCTTAGGGTAAGTGTAAGGGTTAGGTTTAGGGTTTCGTTTAGGGTTAGGGTAACAGTTAGGTTTAGGGTAAGGATAAGGGTTAGGGTTAGGGTTAGGGTAAAGGTTAGGGTTAAGGTTAGGGTTATGGTTAGGGTTAGGGTAAGGTAAGGGTTAGAGTTAGGATTAGGTTTAGGGTTTTGGTTAAGGTTAGGGTTAGGGATAGGTTTAGGGTAAGGGTTAGGGTTAGGGTTAGGGTTACGGTTAGGGTTAGGGTTAAGGTAAGGGTTAGGGTTAAAGTTAGGGTTAGGGTTAGGTTTAGGGTTAAGATAAGTATAAGGGTTAGGGTTAGGGTAAGTGTTAGGGTTAGGGTTAGAGTTAGGGTAGGGATTAGGATAAGCGTAAGTGTTAGTGTTACGATTAGGTTTAGGATAAATATAAGGATTAGAGTTAGGTATTGGGTTAGGGTTAGAGTTTAGGGTTAGTTTTAGAGTTCGGGTGAGGGTTAGGTTTAGGGTTAGGGTTAGGGTAAGGGAAAGAGTTAGGGTTAGGGTTAGGGGTAAGTTTAGGGTTAGGGTTAGGTTTAGGGTTAGGGTTAGAGTTAGGTTTAGGGTTAGGGTTAGGGGTTAGGGTTAGGAATAGGGTTAGGGTAAGGGTTGGGGTTAGGGTTTGGTTTAGGTTAAGGGTTAGGGTTAGGGTAAGGGTAAGTGTTAGGGTTAGGGCTAGGGTTAGGTTTAGGGTAGGGTTAGGGTTAGGGTTAGGTTAAGGGTAATGGTTAGGGTTAAGATTAGGGGTAGGGTTAGGTTTAGGTTAGGGTTAGGGTTAGGCTTAGGGTTAGGGTAAGGGTAAGGGTTAGGGTTAGGATTAGGGTTAGGGTTAGGGTTATGTTTAGGATTAGGGTAAGGGTAAGGGTTAGGGTTAGAATTAGGGTTAGGGTAAGGTTTAGGGTTAGGGTTAGGGTTAGGGTTAGGGTAAGGGTAAGTATTAGGGTTAGGGTTAGGGTTAGGGTTAGGATAAGGGTAAGGGTTAGGGTTAGGGTTAGTATAAGGAAATGATTAGGGTTAGGGTTAGGGTTAGTGTTAGGTTTAGGGTTAGGGTTAGGGTAAGGTTAAGTGCTAGGGATAGGGTTAGGGTTAGGGTTAAGTTTAGGGTTAGGGTTAGGGTTAGCATTAGGCTTAAGGTTAGTGTTAGTGTTAGGGTTAGGGTTAGGGTTAGGGTAAGGTTAGGTTAGGGTTAGGGTTAGGGTAAGGGTTAGGGTTAGGGTTCTTGTTAGGTTTAGAGTTAGGTTAGGGTAAGGGTAAGGTTTAGGGGTAGGGTTAGGGTTAGGGTTCGTTTAAGTGTTAGGGTTAGCGGTAGGGTTAGAGTTAGGGTTAGGGTAATGGTTAGGGTTAGGCTAAGGGTAAGTGTTAGGGTTAGGGTGAGGTTTAGGGTTAGGGTAAGGGTAAAGGTTAGTGTTAGGGTTAGTGTTAGGTTTACGTTTGGGTTTAAGGTTAGGGTAAGAGTAAGGGTTAGAGTAAGGGTAAAGATTAGGGTTAGGTTTAGGGTTATGGTTAGGGTAAGTGTAAGGGTTAGGTTTAGGGTTTCGTTTAGGGTTAGGGTAACGGTTAGGTTTAGGGTAAGCATAAGGGTTAGGGTTAGGGTTAGGTTTCGGGTAAAGGTTAGGGTTAAGGTTAGGATTAGGTTAAGGGTTGGGGTTAAGGTTAGGGTTAGGTTTAGGGTAAGGATTAGGGTTAGGGTTAGGGTTACGGTTAGGGTTAGGTTTAGGGTAAGGTTAAGGGTTAGGGTTAGGGTTAGGTTTAGTGTTAAGATAAGGGTAAGGGTTAGGGTTAGGGTAAGGGTAAGTTTATGTTAGGGTTAGGGTTAGGGTTAGGGTTAGGTTTAGGGTTAGGGTAAGGGTAAGGGTAGGTCTAGGGTTAGGGTTAGGTTATGGTTTAGGGTTAGGCTTAGCGTTAGGGTAGGGGTTAGGGTAAGGGTAAATGTTAGGGTTAGGGTTAGGATAAGGGTAAGAGTTAGTGTTAGGGTTAGGGTTAGGGTTAGAGTTAGGGTAAGGGGTTAGGGATAGGGTTAAGGTTAGGGTTAGGGTTAGGTTTAGGGTTAGGGTTAGGGTTAGGGTTAGGGTAAGGATAAGGGTTAGGGTTAGGATTAGGGATATGGTTAGGGTAAGGGTTTGGATTAGGGTTAGGGTTAGGGATAGGATTAGGTTTAGGGTTAGGGTTAGGGTAAGGATAAGGGTTAAGGTTAGGTTTATGGTTAGGGTTAGGGTTAGGGTAAGGGTAAGGTTTAGAGTTAGGGTTAGGGTTAGGGTTAGATTTAGGCTTAGGGTTTGGGTTAGGTTTAGGGTAAAGTGTTATTGTAAGGGTACGGGTTAGGGTTAGTGTTAGGGTAAGGGTAAGGGTTAGGGTTAGGGTTAGAGTTAAGGTAAGGTTAAAGGTTAGGGTTAGGGTTAGGGTTAGGTTTACGATAAGGGTTAGGGTTAGGTTTAGGGTAAGTGTAAGGTTTAGGGTTAGGAATAGGGTAAGGGTAAGTTTAGGGTTAGGGTTTGGATTAGGGTTAAATTTAGGGTTAGGGTTAGGGTTAGGTTTAGGATTAGGTTTAGGGTAAGGGTAAGGGTTATGGTTAGGGTTATGGAAAAGGTAAGGGTTAGGGTGAGCTTTAGGGTTAGGGTTAGGTTTTGGGTTATGGTTAGGTTTAGGGTTAGGTTTAGGGTAAGGGTTAGGATTAGGGTTAGGGTTAGGGTTAGGGTAAGGGTTAGGGTTAGGGTTAGGGTTAGTTTTAGGTTTAGGGTTAGTTTTAGGGAAAGGGTTATAGGGTTAGGGTTAGGGTTAGTGTAAGGGTGAGGGTTAGGGTTAGGGTTAGAGTAAGGGTAAGGGTTAGGGTTAGTGTGAGGGTTAGGGTTAGGTTAAGGTTTAGGGTTAGGGGTTAGGTTTAGGGTTAGGGTTAGAGTTCGGGTAAGGGTTAGGTTTAGGGTTAGGGTTAGTGTGAGGTTTATTGTTACGGTTAGGGCTAGGGTAAGTGTTAGTGTTAGGGTTAGGGTTAGGTTTAGGGTTAGGGTTAGGGTAAGGGTTAGGGTTAGGGTTAGGGTTAGGGTTAGGGTTAGGGTAAGGGTAAGTGTTAAAGTTAGGGTTAGGTTTAGGGTTAGGATAAGTGTTAGGGTAAGGGTTAGGGTTAGGGTTAGGTTTAGGGTTGGGTTAAGTTTAGGGTTAGGGTTAGGTTTAGGGTAAGTTTTAGGGTTAGGGTCAGGATTAGGGTTAGGGTTAGGGTAAGGGTAAAGGTTAGAGTTAGGGTTAGGGTTAGGGTTAGGGTTAGTGTTAGGGTTAGGTTGAGGGTTAGTTTTAGGGAAAGGGTTAATGTTAGGGTTAGGGTTAGGGTAAGTGTAAGGGTAAGGCTTAGGGTTAGGGTTAGGGTTAGTGTTAGGGTTAGGTTGAGGGTTAGTTTTAGGGAAAGGGTTAGGGTTAGGGTTAGGGTCAGGGTAAGGGTTAGGGTTAGGTTTAGGGTTAGGGTAAGGGTAAGGGTTAGGGTTAGGGTTAATGGAAGGGTAAGGGTTAGGTTTAGGGTTAGGGTTAGGGTAAGGGTTAGGGTTAGGTTTAGCGTTATGGTAAGGGCAAGGGTTAGGGTTAGGTTTAGGGTTAGGGTTAGTGTTAGGTTTAGGGTTAGGGTTATTGTTAGGTTTAGGGTTAGGGTTAGGGTAAGGGTAAGGTTTAGGGTTACGGTTAGGGTTAGGTTTAGGTTTAGGGTTAAGTTAAGGGTAAGGGTTAGGGTTACTGTTAGTGTTACGGTTAAGGTTAGGGATAAGGTTAGGGTTAGCGAAAGGGTAAGGGTTAGGGTTAGGGTTAGGGTTAGGTTAAGGATTAGGGTTAGGGTTAGAGTTAGGTTTAGGGATGGTGTAAGGGTTAGGGTTAGTGTTAGGGTAAGGGTTAAGGTAAGGTTAAGGGTTAGGGTTAGGGTTATGGTAAGGGTTAGGGTTAGGTTTAGGGTAAGGGTTAAGGTAAGGGTAAGGGTTAGAGTTAGGTTAGGGTAAGGGTTAGGGTTAGGGTTATGGTAAGGGTTAGGGTTAGGTTTAGGGTAAGGGTTAAGGTAAGGGTAAGGGTAAGGTTTAGGGTTAGGTTTAGGGTTAGGGTTAAGGTAAAGGTAAGGGTTAGGGTTAGGTTTAGGGTAAGGGTAAGGGTAAGGGTTAGGGTTAGGGTTAATGGAAGGGTAAGGGTTAGGTTTAGGATTAGGGTTAGGGTAAGGGTTAGGGTTAGGTTTAGCGTTAGGGTAAGGGTAAGGGTTAGGGTTAGGTTTAGGGTTAGGGTTAGTGTTAGGTTTAGGGTTAGGGTTATTGTTAGGTTTAGGGTTAGGGTTAGGGTAAGGGTAAGGTTTAGGGTTACGGTTAGGGTTAGGTTTAGGTTTAGGGTTAAGTTAAGGGTAAGGGTTAGGGTTACTGTTAGTGTTACGGTTAAGGTTAGGGTTAGCGAAAGGGTAAGGGTTAGGGTTAGGGTTAGGGTTAGGTTAAGGATTAGGGTTAGGGTTAGAGTTAGGTTTAGGGATGGTGTAAGGGTTAGGGTTAGTGTTAGGGTAAGGGTTAAGGTAAGGTTAAGGGTTAGGGTTAGGGTTATGGTAAGGGTTAGGGTTAGGTTTAGGGTAAGGGTTAAGGTAAGGGTAAGGGTTAGAGTTAGGTTAGGGTAAGGGTTAGGGTTAGGGTTATGGTAAGGGTTAGGGTTAGGTTTAGGGTAAGGGTTAAGGTAAGGGTAAGGGTAAGGTTTAGGGTTAGGTTTAGGGTTAGGGTTAAGGTAAGGGTAAGGGTTAGGGTTAAGGTTAGGGTAAGGGTAAGTGTAAGGTTTAGGGTTAGGGTTATCGAAAGGGTAAGGGTTAGGGTTAGGGTTAGGGTTAGGTTAAGGTTTAGGGTTAGGGTTAGGGTTAGGGTAAGGGTTAGGGTTAGGGTTAGCATTAAGGTTAGGGTTAGGGTTAGGGTAAGGGTAAGGGTTTGGGTTAGGGTTAGGGGTAAGATTAGGGTTAGGGTTAAGGTAAGGGTAAGAGTTAGGGTTAAGGTAAAGTCCAGGGATATTGTTAGGTAAAGGGTTAGGGTTACGGTTATGGTTAGGTTTAGGTTTAGGGTTAGGGTTAGGGTTAGGGTAAGGGTAAGGGTTAGGGTTAAGGTTAGGGTTAGAGTTAGGAATATGGTTAGGGTTAGGGTCAGGGTAAGGTTTACGGATAGTTTTAGGGTTAGGGTTAGGGTAAGGGTAAGGGTTACATTTATGGTTAGGGTTAGGTTTAGGTTTAGGGTTATGGTTAGGGTTATGGTAAGGATAAGGGTTAGGGTTAAGGTTAGGGTTAGGTTTAGGGTTAAGGTTAGGATTAGGGTTAGGGTAAGGGTAAGGTTAGGGTTAGGTTTAGGTTTAGGGTTAGGTTAAGGGTTAGGGTAAGTGTAAGTGTTAGGTTTAGGATTAGGGTTAGGGTTACGGTAAGGGTTAGGGTTAGGTTTAGGGTTAGGGTTAAGGTTAGGGTTAGGGTTAAGGGTAGGTTTAGGTATAGGGTTAGGGTAAGGGTAAGGGTGAGGGTTAGGGTTAGGGTTAGGTTTAGGGTTAACGTTAGGGTTAGGGTTTGGGTAAGTGTAAGGCGTAGGGTTAGTGTTAGGTTTAGGTTTAGTGTTGGGGTTTAGTTTACGTTTAGGGTTCGGTTTGGGTTAGGATAAGGTTTTGGTTAGGGTTTGGGTTAGGGTAAGGGTATGTGTTAGGGTTAGGGTTAGGGTTAGGGTAAGGTTAGGTTTAGGGTTAGTGTTAGGGTAAGGGTAAGGGTAAGGGTTAGGGTTAGGTTTATGGTTAGGGTTAGGGTTAGGGTAAGGGTTAGGGTAAGTTTTAGGGTTAGGGTTAGGGTTAGGGTAAGGGTTAAGTTTAGGGTTATGGTAAGGTTTATCATAAGGGTTAGGGTAAGGGTAAGGGTTAGGTTTAGTGTTAGGGATAGGTTTAGGTTTGGGTTAAAGTTAGGGTTAGGGTTAGGGTAAGGGTAAAGGTTAGGGTTAGGGTTAGGGTTAGTGTAAGGGTTAGGGTTAGGGTTAGGGTTATGTTAAGGTTACGGTTAGGGTTACGGTTTTGTTTAGGGTAAGGGTATGTGTTAGCGTTAGGGTTAGGGTTAGGGTTAGGGTTAAGGTTAAGGTTAGGGTTAGGGTTAGGTTAAGGGTAAGGGTAAGGGGTAGGGTTAGTGTTAGGGTTAGGTTTAGTGTTGGAGTTTAGTTTAGGTTTAGGGTTCGGTTTGGGTTAGGATAAGGTTTTGGTTAGGGTTAGGGTTAGGGTAAGGGTATGTGTTAGGGTTAGGGTTAGGGTAAGGGTTAGGGTTAGGGTTAGGTTTATGGTTAGGGTAATGTTTAGGGTTAGGGTTAGGGTAAGTGTAAGGTTTAAGGTTAGGGTTAGGGTTAGGTTTAGGGTAAGGGTAAGGGTTAAGGTTAGCGTTAGGGTTAGGTTTAGGAATAGGGTAAGGGTAAGGGTTAGGGTTAGTGTTAGGGTTAGTCTTAGGGTAAGGGTTAGGGTAAGGTTTAGGTTTAGGGTTAGGGTAAGGGTAAGTGTAAGGGTTAGGTTAGGTTTAGTGTTAGGATAAGGGTAAAGGTTAGGGTTAGGGTTAGGGTTCGGGGTTAGGGTTAGGTTTAGGGTTAGTGTTAGGTTTAGGGTTAGGTTTAGGGTTAGGGTTAGGGTTAGGGTTATGGTTAGGTTAAGGGTTACGTTTAGGTTATGGTAAGGTTTAGGGTAAGGGATAGGGTAAGGTTAATGGTTAGGTTTAGTGTTAGGGATAGGTTTAGGTTTGGGGTTAAGGTTAGGGTTAGGGTTAGGGTAAGGGTAAAGGTTAGGGTTAGGTTAGGGTTAGTGTAAGGGTTAGGGTTAGGGTTAGGGTTAGGGTTAGGGTTATGTTTAGGGTTACGGTTAGGGTTAGGGTTTTGGTTAGGGTAAGGGTATGTGTTAGTGTTAGGGTTAGGGTTAAGTTTAAGGTTAGGGTTAGTGTTAGGGTAAGGGTAAGGGTAAGGGTTAGGGTTAGGGTTAGGTTTAAGATAAGGGTAAGGTTATGGTTAGGGTTAGGTTTATGGTTAGGGTAATGTTTAGGGTTAGGGTCTGGGTAAGTGTAAGGTTTGGGGTTAGGGTTAGGTTTAGGGTTAGGGTTAGGGTAAGGGTAAGGGTTAGGGTTAGGGTTAGGTTTAGGAATAGGGTAAGGGTAAGGGTTAGGGTTAGTGTTAGGGTTAGTGTTAGGGTAATGTTTAGGGTTACGGTTAGGGTTAGGGTTAGCGATAGGGTAAGGGTAAGTGTTAGGGTTAGGATTAGGGTTAAGATAAAGGTAAGGGTTAGGCTTAGGGTTAAGGTTATGTTTAGGGTAAGGTTTAGGTTTAGGTTTTGTGTAAGCGTAAGGTTTAGGGTTAGGGTTAGGGTTAGGGTAAGGGTAAAGGGTAGGGTTAGGTTTAGGGTTAGGGTTAGTTTTAGGATTAGGGTAAGGGTAAGTGTTAGGGTTAGGGTTAGGTTTAGGGTAAGGGTTAGGGTTAAAGTTAGGGTTAGGGTCAGGTTTAGGGTTAAGGTAGGGGTAAGTGTTAGGGTTATGGTTAGGGTTAGGGTAAGTGTTAGTGTTAGGGTTAGGGTAAGGGTTAGGGTTAAAGTTAGGGTTAGGGTTAAGTTCAGGGTTAAGGTAAGGGTAAGGGTTAGGGTTAGCGTTAGGGTTAGGGTAAGGGTTAGGTTTAGGGTTAGGGTAAGGGTTAGGGTTAAAGTTAGGGTTAGGGTTAGGTTTAGGGTTAAGGTAAGGGTATCGGTTAAGGTTAGGGTTAGGGTAAGGGTATGTGATAGGGTTAGGGTTAGGTTAGGGTTAGGGTTAGGGTTTGCGTTACGGTAAGAATAAGGGTTAGGGTTTGGGTTACGGTTAAGGGTTAGAGATAGGGTTAGGGTTAGGGTTAGGTTTAGGGTTAGGTTTAGGGTAAGGTTTAGGGTTAAAGTTAGGGTTAGGGTTAGGTTTAGGGTTAAGGTAAGGGTAAGGTTTAGGGTTTCTGTTAGGGTTAGGGTAAAGTTTAGGGTTAAAGTTAGGGTTAGGTTTAGGTTTAGGGTTAGGGTTAGTGTTAGGTTAAGGGTTAGGTAAGGGTAAGGGTTAGGGTTACGATAAGGGTAAGGGTTAGGGTTAGGTTTAAGGTAAGGGTAAGTTTTAGGGTTAGGGTTAGGTTTATGGTTAGGGTAATGTTTAGGGTTAGGGTCTGGGTAAGTGTAAGGTTTAGGGTTAGGGTTAGGTTTAGGGTTAGGTTCAGGGTAAGGGTAAGGGTAAGGGTTAGGGTTAGGGTTAGGTTTAAGATAAGGGTAAGGGTTAGGGTTAGGGTTAGGTTTATGGTTAGGGTAATGTTTAGGGTTAGGGTCTGGGTAAGTGTAAGGTTTAGGGTTAGGGTTAGGTTTAGGTTTAGGTTCAGGGTAAGGGAAAGGGTTAGGGTTAGGGTTAGGTTTAGGTTTAGGTTTAGGGTAAGAGTAAGGGTAAGGGTTAGGGTTAGGTTTAGGTTAAGGGTTAGGGTTAGGGTTAGGGTTAGGATAAGGGGTTAGGGTTAGGGTAAAGCTTAGGGATAGGGTTAGGGTTAAGATTAGGTGTAGGGTGAGGGTAAGGGTAAGGGTTAGGGTTACGTTTAGGGTTAGGTTTAGGGTAAGGTTAAGGGTTAGGGTTAGGGTTAGGTTTAGGTTTATAGTTAGGGTTAGGGAAAGTATAAGGGTTTTGCTTAAGGTTAGGGTTAGGGTTAGGTTAGGGTTAGGGTTATGGTAAGGGTAAGGGTTAGGGTTAGGGTTAGGGTTAAGGGTTAGGGTTAGGGATAGGTTTATGGTTAGGGTTCAGGTAAGGGTAAGGGTTAGTGTTAGGGTTAGGGATAGGGTTAGTGATAGGATTAGGGTTAGGGTTAGGGTAAGGGTAAGTGTTAGGGTTAGGATTAGGGTTAGGGTTAGATTTATGGTTAGGGTTATGGTAAGGGTAATGGTTAGGATTAGGTTTAGGGTTTTGGTTAGGGTTAAGGGTTAGGGTTAGGGATAGGTTTATGGTTAGGATTAGCGTAAGGGCAAGGGTTAGGGTAGCGGTTAGGGTATGGGTAAGTGTTAGGTTTAGGGTTAGAGTAAGGGTAAGGGTTAGGGTTACGGTTATGGGTTAGGATTAGGGTTAGGGTTAGGGTTAGGGTTAGGGTTATGGTTGTGGTTAGGGTAAGAGTGAGTGTTAGGTTTCGGTTTAGGATAAGGGGTTAGGGTTAGGGTTAAGGTTAGGGTTAGGGTTAGGTTTAGGGTTAGTGTTAGGATTTGGGTAAGGGTAAGGGTTAGGGTTAGGATTAGTTTTACTGTTAGGGTAAGGGTTTGTGTTAATGTTAGGGTTAGGGATAGGGTTAGGTTTAGGGTTAGGGTTACATTTAGGATAAGGGTTAAGGTTAGGGTTAGGGTTAGGGTTAGTGTGAAGGTAAGGGTCAGGGTTAGGTTTAGGGCTAGGGTTAGGTTTAGGGTAAGGGTTAGGTTTAGGTTTAGGTTAAGGGGAAGGTTTATGGTTAGAGTTTCGTTAGGGTTAAGGTAAGGGTAAGGTTTAGGGTTAGGGTTAGGGTTAGGCTTAGATTTAGGGATAGGGTTAGGGTTAGGTTTAGGGTAAGGTTTCGGTTTAGTGTTATTGTAAGGGTACGTGTTAGGGTTAGCGTTAGGCTAAGGGTAAGGGTTAGGGTTACAGTTAAGGTAAGGTTAAAGGTTAGGGTTAGGTTTAGGGTTAGGTTTAGGGTAAGGGTTAGAGTTAGGTTTAGGGTAAGTGTAAGGTTTAGTTTTAAGGATAGTTTAAGTGTAAGTTTAGGGTTAGGGTTAGGGTTAGGGTTAAATTTAGGGTTAGGGTTAGAGTTAGGTTTAGGGTTAGGGTTAGGGTAAGGGTAAGGGTTATGGTTAGGGTTAGGGTTATGGAAAGGGTAAGGGTTAGGATTAGGGTTAGAGTTAGGGTAAGGATTAGGGTTAGGGTTAGGGTAAGGGTTAGGGTTAGGGTAAGCATTAAGGTTAGGGTTTGGGTAAGGGTAAGTGTTAGGGTTAGGGTTAGGGTTACGGTTAGATTTAGGGGTTAGGGATAGGGTTAGGTTTAGGCTTTGGTTTAGGGTAAGGATAAGAGTTAGGGTTAGGGATAGGGTTAGGTATCGGGTAAGGTTTAGCGTTAGGGTTAGGGTAAGGGTAAGGGTTAGGTTTACGTTTAGAGTTAGGATTAAGGTTAGGGTTAGGGTAAGGGTAAGTGTTAGGCTTAGGGTTAGGGTTAGGGTTAGGGTTAGGGTTAGGGTAATGGTTACGATTGGGGTAAGGTAAGGGTTGGGGTTAAAGTTAGTTTCAGGGTTAGGGTTAGGGTTCGGGTTTGGTTAAGGGTTAGGGTTAGTTTAGGGTTAGGGTTAGGGTAAGGGTAACAGTTAGGTTTAGGGTTAGGGTTAGGTTTAGGGTTAGGGTTAGGGTTAGGGTAAGGAAAAGGGTTAGATTTAAGGTTAGGGTTAGGGTTAGGGATAGGGTTAGGGTTAAGATTAGGTTTAGGGTGAGGGTAAGGGTAAGGGTTAGGGTTAGGTTTAGGGTTAGGTTTAGGGTAAGGTTAAGGGTTAGGGTTAGGTTTAGGTTTAGGTTTATAGTTAGGGTTAGGGAAAGTGTAAGGGTTTGGCTTAAGGTTAGGGTTAGGGTTAGGTTAGGGTTAGGGTTAGGGTAAGGGTAAGGGTAAGGGTTAGGGTTAGGGTTAGGGTTAAGGGTTAGGGTTAGGGATAGGTTTATGGTTAGGGTTAGGGTAAGGGTAAGGGTTAGTGTTAGGGTTAGGGTTAGGGTTAGTGATAGGATTAGGGTTAGGGTTAGGGTAAGGGTAAGTGTTAGTGTTAGTGTTAGGGTTAGGGTTAGGGTTAGGGTTAGTGATAGGATTAGGGTTAGGGTTAGGGTAAGGTAAGTGGTAGGGTTAGGATTAGGGTTAGGTTTAGGGTAAGGGTTAGGGTTAGGGTTAGGGTTAGGGTAGGGTTAGGGTAAGGGTAAGTGTTAGGGTTAGGATTAGGTTTAGGATAAGTGTAAGGTTTAGGGTTAGGGTTACGGTTAGGGGTTAGGATTAGGGTTAGGGTTAGGTTTAGGTTTAGGTTTGGGTTAGGGTTACGTAAGGGTAAGGGTTAGGTTTAGGGTTAGGGTTAGGGTTAGTGTTAGGTTTAGGGTTGAGGTTAGAGTTAGCTTTAGGGTTAGAGTTAGGGTAAGGGTAAGGTTTAGGTTTAGTGTTAGGGTTAGGGTTCGGGTTAGGGTAAGGGTAAGGGTTAGGGTTAGGGTTAGTGTTAGAATTAAAGTTAGGGTTAGGGTAAGTGTAAGATTTTGGGTTAGATTTGGGTTTGGGTAAGGGTTAGGGTTAGGGTTAGGGTTAGGGTTAGGTTAAGGGTAAGGGTTAGGGTTAAGGTTATGTTTAGAGTTAGGATTATGGTTAGGGTTAGGGTCAGGGTAAGGGTTATGGTTAGGTTCAGGTTTAGGGTTAGGGTTAGTGTAAGGGTTAGGTTTAGGGTTAGTGTTAGGTTTAGGGTTGGGGTTAAGGTTAGGGTTAGGTTAAGGATAAGGGTTAGGGTTAAGGTTAGGGTTAGGGTTAGGGTTAAGTTTAGGGTTAGGATTAGGATTAGGGTAAGGGTTAGGGTTAGGTTTAGGTTTAGGATTAGGGTAAGGGTAAGGGTAAGGGTTAGGGTTAAGTTTAGGTTTAGGGTTAGGGTTAGTGTTAGGGTTAGGGTTAGGGTAAGGGTAAGGGTTAGGGTTACGATTAGGGTAAGGGTTACTGTTAGGGTTAGGGTTAGGGTTATGTTTAGAGTTACGGTTAGGATTAGGGTTAGGGTTAGGTTAAGGGTAAGTGTAAGGATTAGGGTTAAGGTTAGGTTTAGGGTTAGGGTTAGTGTTAGTGTTAGGGTTAGGGTATGGGTTAGGGTTAGGGTTAGGGTAAGGGTAAGTGTTAGGATTAGGGTTAGGGTTAGGGTTTAGTATAAGAGTAAGGATAAGGTTAGGGTTAGGTTTAGGGTAAGGTTTAGGGTTAGGTTTAGGGTAAGGGTAAGTGTGAGGTTTAGGGTTAGTGTTAGGGTTAGGGTTAGCGTAAGGGAAAGGGTTAGGTTTAGGGTTAGGGTTAGGTTTAGGTTTAGGGTAAGTGTAAGTGTTAGGGTTAGGGTTAGGGTTAGGGTTAGGTTAAGGGTTAGGGTTAGGGTTAGGGTTAGGGGTTAGGGTTAGGTTTAGGGTTATGGTTAATTTCAGGATTAATTTTAGGGTAAGGGTAAGCATTAGTGTTAGGGTTAGGTTTAGGGTTAGTGTTAGGTTTAGGGTTAGGGTTAGGGTTAGGGTAAGGATTAGAGTTAGGGTTAGGGTTAGGGTTAGGGTTAGGGTAAGGGTAAAGTTTAGGGTTAGGGTTAGGATTAGGTTTAGGGTTAGCGTTAGGGTAAGGGTAAGTGTTACGGTTAGGGTTAAGGTTAGCGAAAGGGTAAGGGTTAGGGTTAGGTTTACGGTTAGGGTAAGGATAAGGGTTAGGTTTAGGGTAAGGTTAGGGTTAAGGTGAGCATTAAGGTTAGGGTTAGGGTTAGGGTAAGGGTAAGACTTTGGGTTAGAGTTTGGGTTTTGGTAAAGGTTAGGGTTAGGGTTAGGGGTAAGGTTAGGGTTAGGGTTAGAGTAAGGGTAAGGGTTAGGGTTAGGCTTAGGGCCAGGGTTATTGTTAGGTAAGTGTTAGGGTTAGTGTTGTGGTTAGGTTTAGGTTTAGGGTTAGGGTTACGGTTAGGGTAAGGGTCAGGGTTAGGTTTAGAGTTAGGATTATGGTTAAGGGTAGAGTCAGGTTAAGGGTTACGGTTAGGTTTAGGGTTAGGTTTAGGGTAAGGGTAAGGGTTAGGTTTAGGGTTTGGGTTAGGTTAGGGATAGGGTTATGGTTATGATTAGGGTAAGGATAAGGGTTAGGGTTAAGTTTAGGGTTAGGGTTAGGGTTAGCGTTAAGGTTTTGGTTAGTGTTAGGTTAAGGGTAAGGGTTAGGGTTAGGTTTAGGGTTAGGGTTAGGGTAAGAGTAAGGGTAAGGGTTAGGGTTATTGTTAGATTTAGGGTTATGGTTAGGGTTAGGGTTAGGGTCAGGGTTATTGTTAGGGTTAGGGTTAGGTTTAGGGTTAGGGGAAGGGTTAGGGTTGGGGTTAGGTATAGGTTTAGGTTTAGGGTTACGGTTAGGGTTAGGGTAAGGGTGAGGGTTAGGTTTAGGGTTAGGGTAGCGGTTAGGGTTAGGGTTAGGGTTAGGGTTAGGGTAAGGGAAAGGGTTAGGGTTAGGTTTAGGATTAGGTTTCGGTTTAGGATTAGGGTTAGGGTTAGGGTTAGGGTTAGGGTAAGGGTTAGGGTTAGGGCTAGGGTTACCGTTAGGGTTTAGGATCAGGGTTAGGGTTAGGGTTATGGTTAGGGTTATGGTAGTGGTTAGGGTAAGAGTGAGTGTTAGGGTTAGGGTTAGGATAAGGGGTTAGGGTTAGGGTTAAGTTTAGGGTTAGTGTTAGGGTTAGGTTTAGGGTTAGGATTAGGGTTACGGTTAGGGTAAGAGTAAGGGTAAGGGTTAGGGTTATTGTTAGATTTAGGGTTATGGTTATGGTTAGGGTTAGGGTTTAAGGTCAGGGTTATTGTTAGGGTTAGGGTTAGGGTTAGGGTTAGGGTTAGGGTAAGTGTTAGGGTTAGGGTCAGGGTTAGGGTTAGGGTAAGGGTAAGGGTTAGGGTTAGGGTAAGTGTTAGGGTTAGGTTTAGGGTTAGGTTTAGGGAAAGGGTAATAGTTAGGGTTAGTGTTAGGTTTAGTGTAAGGGTAAGGCTTAGGGTTAGGGTTAGGGTTAGGGTAAGGGTAAGGGTTAGGGTTAGGGTTAGGGTTAGGGTAAGGGTTAGGGTTAGGTTTATGCTTAGGGTTAGGGTTTAGTTTAGGGTTAACTTTAGGGTTAGGTTTAGGGTAAGGGTAAGGGTCAGGGTTAGGGTTAGTGTTCGAGTTAGGTTTAGGGTTTGGGTTAATGTAAGGGTAAGGGTTAGGGTTAGGGTTAGGTTTTGGGTTAGGTTTAGGGTAAGGGTTAGGGTTAGGTTTTGTGTTGGTGTTAAGGTTAGGGTTAGGGTTAGGATAAGGGTAAGGGTTAGGGTTAGGCTTAGGGTTAGGTTTAGGGTAAGGGTTTGGGTAAGGTTTAGTGTAAGGGTAAGTTTTAGGGTTAGGGTTAGGGTTAGGTTTAGGGTTAGGGTAAGGGAAAGGCTTAGGGTTAGGTTTAGGGTTAAGTTTCGGTTTAGGGTAAGGGTTAGGGTTAGGGTTAGGGTCAGGATTAGGGTATGGGTTAGGGTTAGGCTTAGGGTTACGGTTAGGGCTTCGGATTAGGGTTAGGGTTAGGGTTATGGTAGTGGTTAGGGTAAGAGTGAGTGTTAGGTTTAGGGTTAGGATAAGGGGTTAGGGTTAGGGTTAAGGTTAGGGTTAGGGTTAGGTTTAGGTTTAGGGTTAGGATTTGGGTAAGGGTAAGGGTTAGGTTTAGGATTAGTTTTATGGTTAGGGTAAGGGTTTGGGTTAGGGTTAGGGTTAGGGATAGGGTTAGGTTTAGGGTTAGGGTTACGTTTAGGATAAGGGTTAAGTTTAGGGTTAGGGTTAGGGTTAGGGTGAAGGTAAGGGTCAGGGTTAGGTTTAGGGTTAGGGTTAGGTTTAGGGTAAGGGTTAGTTTTAGGTTTCGGTTAAGGGGAATGTTTAGGGTTAGAGTTTGGTTAGGGTTAAGGTAAGGGTAAGGTTTGGGGTTAGGGTTAGGGTTAGGCTTAGATTTAGGGATAGGGTTATGGTTAGGTTTAGGGTAAGGTTTCAGTTTAGTGTTATTGTAAGGGTACGTGTTAGGGTTAGCGTTAGGGTAAGGGTAAGGGTTAGGGTTAGAGTTAAGGTAAGGTTAAAGTTTAGGGTTAGGTTTAGGGTTAGGTTTAGGGTAAGGTTTAGAGTTAGGTTTAGGGTAAGTGTAAGGTTTAGGTTTAGGGATAGTTTAAGTGTAAGTTTAGGGTTAGGGTTAGTGTTAGGGTTAAATTTAGGGTTAGGGTTAGGGTTAGGTTTAGGGTTAGGGTTAGGGTAAGGGTAAGGGTTATGGTTAGGGTTAGGGTTATGGAAAGGGTAAGGGTTAGGATTAGGGTTAGAGTTAGTGTAAGGATTAGGTTTAGGGTTAGGGTAAGGGTTAGGTTTAGGGTTAGCATTAAGGTTAGGGTTTGGGTAAGGGTAAGTGTTAGGGTTAGGGTTAGGGTTACTGTTAGATTTAGGGGTTAGGGTTAGGGTTAGGTTTAGGCTTCGGTTTAGGGTAAGGATAAGAGTTAGGGTTAGGGATAGGGTTAGGTTTCGGGTTAGGTTTAGCGTTAGGGTTAGGGTAAGGGTAAGGGTTAGTTTTACGGTTAGAGTTAGGATTAAGGTTAGGGTTAGGGTAAGGGTAAGGGTTAGGGTTAGTTTTAGGGTTAGGGTAAGGGTTAGGATTAGGGTAAGGGTTACGATTGGGGTAAGGTAAGGGTTGGGGTTAAAGTTAGGTTCAGGGTTAGGGTTAGGGTTAGGGTTTGGTTAAGGGTTAGGGTTAGTTTAGGGTTAGGGTTAGGGTAAGGGTAAGAGTTAGGTTTAGGGTTAGGGTTAGGTATAGGGTTAGGGTTAAGTTTAGGTTTAGGGTGAGGGTAAGGGTAAGGGTTAGGGTTAGGTTTAGGGTTAGGTTTAGGGTAAGGTTAAGGGTTAGGGTTAGGGTTAGGTTTAGGTTTATAGTTAGGGTTAGGGAAAGTGTAAGGGTTTGTCTTAAGTTTAGGGTTAGCGGTAGTTTAGGGTTAGGGTTAGGTAAGAGTAAGGGTAAGGGTTAGGGTTAGGGTTAGGGTTAAGGGTTAGGGTTAGGGATAGGTTTATGGTTAGGGTTAGGGTAAGGGTAAGGGTTAATGTTAGGGTTAGGGTTAGGGTTAGTGATAGGATTAGGGTTATGGTTAGGGTTAGGGTTAGGGTAAGGGTAAGTGTTAGGGTTAGGATTAGGGTTAGGGTTAGATTTATGTTTAGGGTTAGGGTAAGGGTAAAGGTTAGGATTAGGTTTAGGGTTTTGGTTAGGGTTAAGGGTTAGGGTTAGGGATAGGTTTATGGCTGGATTAGGGTAAGGGCAAGGGTCAGGGTTAGGGTTAGTGTTAGGGTTAAGGTTAGGGTTAGGGTTAGGGTTAGGGTTAGGGGAAGGTTTAGGGTTGGGGTTAGGGATAGGTTTAGGTTTAGGGTTACGGTTAGGGTTAGGGTAAGGGTGAGGGTTAGGTTTAGGGTTAGGGTAGCGGTTAGGGTATGGTTAAGTGTTAGGTTTAGGGTTAGAGTAAGGGTAAGGGTTAGGGTTAGTGTGAGGGTTAGGGTTAGGTTAAGGTTTAGGGTTAGGGGTTAGGGTTAGGGTTAGGTTTCTGGTTGGGGTTAAGTTTAGTGTTAGGGTTAGGGTTAGGGTAAGTGTTAGGGTTAGGGTCAGGGTTAGGGTTAGGGTAAGGGTAAGGGTTAGGGTTAGGGTTAGGGTTAGGGTAAGTGTTAGGGTTAGGTTTAGGGTTAGGTTTAGGGAAAGGGTAATAGTGTTAGGGTTAGGTTTAGTGTAAGGGTAAGGGTTAGGGTTAGGGTTAGGGTTAGGGTAAGGGTTAGGGTTAGGTTTAGGCTTAGGGTTAGGGTTAAGTTTAGGGTTAACTTTAGGGTTAGGTTTAGGGTAAGGGTTAGGGTCAGGGTTAGGGTTAGTGTTCGAGTTAGGTTTAGGGTTTGGGTTAGGGTAAGGGTAAGGGTTAGGGCTAGGGTTAGGTTTAGGGTTAGGTTTAGTGTAAGGGTTAGGGTTAGGTTTTGTGTTGGTGTTAAGGTTAGGGTTAGGATTAGGATAAGGGTAAGGGTTAGAGTTAGGGTTAGGGTTAGGTTTAGGGTAAGGGTTTGGGTAAGGTTTAGTGTAAGGGTAAGTTTTAGGGTTAGGTTAGGGTTAGGTTTAGGGTTAGGGTAAGGGAAAGGTTTAGGGTTAGGTTTAGGGTTAGTTTCGGTTTAGGATTAGGGTTAGGGTTAGGGTTAGGGTTTGGGTAAGGGTTAGGGTTAGGGTTAGGGTTACCGTTAGGGTTTAGGATCAGGGTTAGGGTTATGGTTATGGTTAGGGTTATGGTAGTGGTTAGGGTAAGAGTGAGTGTTAGGGTTAGGGTTAGGATAAGGGGTTAGGGTTAGAGTTAAGGTTAGTTTTAGTGTTAGGGTTAGGTTTAGGGTTAGGGTTAGGGTTACGGTTAGGGTAAGGGTCAGGGTTAGGGTTAGAGTTAGGATTATGGTTAAGGGTAGAGTCAGGGTAAGGGTTACGGTTAAGTTTAGGGTTAGGTTTAGGGTAAGGGTAAGGGTTAGGTTTAGGGTTTGGGTTAGGTTTAGGGTTAGGGTTATTGTTATGGTTAGGGTAAGGATAAGGGTTAGGGTTATTTTTAGGGTTAGGGTTAGGGTTAGCGTTAAGGTTTTGGTTAGTGTTAGGTTAAGGGTAAGGGTTAGGGTTAGGTTTAGGATTAGGGTTAGGGTAAGAGTAAGGGTAAGGGTTAGGGTTATTGTTAGATTTAGGGTTATGGTTAGGGTTAGGTTTAGGGTCAGGGTTATTGTTAGGGTTAGGGTTAGGGTTAGGGTTAGGGGAAGGGTTAGGGTTGGGGTTAGGGATAGGTTTAGGTTTAGGGTTACGGTTAGGGTTAGGGTAAGGGTGAGGGTTAGGTTTAGGGTTAGGGTAGCGGTTAGGGTATGGGTAAGTGTTAGGTTTAGGGTTAGAGTAAGGGTAAGGGTTAGGGTTAGTGTGAGGGTTAGGGTTAGGTTAAGGTTTAGGGTTAGGGGTTAGGGTTAGGGTTAGGTTTACGGTTGGGGTTAAGTTTAGGGTTAGGGTTAGGGTTAGGGTAAGTGTTAGGGTTAGGGTCAGGGTTAGGGTTAGGGTAAGGGTAAGGGTTAGGGTTAGGGTAAGTGTTAGGGTTAGGTTTAGGGAAAGGGTAATAGTTAGGGTTAGGGTTAGGTTTAGTGTAAGGGTAAGGGTTAGGGTTAGGGTTAGGGTTAGGGTAAGTGTAAGGGTTAGGGTTAGGGTTAGGGTTAGGGTAAGGGTTAGGGTTAGGTTTAGGCTTAGGTTTAGGGTTAAGTTTAGGGTTAACTTTAGGGTTAGGTTTAGGGTAAGGGTAAGGCTCAGGGTTAGGGTTAGTGTTCGAGTTAGGTTTAGGGTTTGGGTTAGGGTAAGGGTAAGGGTTAGGGTTAGGGTTAGGTTTAGGGTTAGGTTTAGGGTAAGGGTTAGGGTTAGGTTTTGTCTTGGTGTTAAGGTTAGGGTTAGGGTTAGGATAAGGGTAAGGGTTAGGGTTAGGGCAAGGGTAAGTGTTAGGTTAAGGGTTAGGGTTAGGGTAAGGGTAAGAGTAAGGGTTAGGGTTAGGTTTACGGTTAGGGTAAGGGTTAGGGTTAGGTGTACGTAAGGGTAAGTGTTAGGGTTAGTGTTAGGGCTAGGTTAAGGTTAAGGGTTAGGGTTAGGGTTAGGTTTAGGGTAAGGGTAAGTGTTAGGGTTAGGGTTAGGGTTAGGTTAAGGGTTAGGGTTAGGATTAGGTTAAGGGTAAGGGTTAGTTTTATGGTTAAGCTTAGGGGTAGTGTTATGTTTAGGGTTAAGGTAATGGTGAGGGTAAGGTTTAGGGTTAGGGTTAGGGTTAGGGAAAGGTTAACGGTTAGTGTTAGGGTTAGGGTTAATGTCAGGTTAGGGTAAGGATTAGGGTTGGGGTTAGGGTTACGGTAAGGGTTAGGTTTAGGGTTAGGGTTAGGGTTAGCATTAAGGTTAGGGTTAGGATTAGGGTAAGGGTAAGGTTTAGGGTTAGGGTTAGGGTTAGGGTAAAGTTTAGGGTTAAGGTTAGGTTAGGGGTAAGGGTTAGGGTTAGGGTTAGGGTTAGGTTTAGCATTAAGGTTAGGGTCAGGGTTAGTTAAAGATAAGGGTTAGGGTTAGGATTAGGGTTAGGTTTAGGGTTAGGGTAAGGCTGAGGGTTAGGGTTAGGGTTAGGGTTAGGATAAGGGTTAAGGTTAGGGTTAGGGTTAGGGTAAGGGTAAGGGATAGGGTTAGGGTTAAATTTGGGTTTAGGGTTAGGGTAAGTGTAAGCGTTAGGGTTAGGGTTAGGGTTAGGGTTAGGATTAGGGGTTAGGGTTAGGGTTAGAGTTAGGATTAGGGGTTAGGTTTAGGATAAGGGTAAGTTTTAGGGTTAGGGTTAGGGTTAGGGTAAATTTAAGGGTTAGTGTTAGGTTTAGGGTTAGGTTTAGGGTTAGGGTTGGGTTAGGGTTAGGTTTAGATAAGGTTAAGTGTTAGGGTTAGGTATAGGTTGAGGTATAGGTGTTAGGGTTAGGGTTAGGTTTATGGTAAGGGTAAGGGTTAGGGTTAGGTTTAGGGTTAGGGCAAGGGTTATGGTTAAGGTTAGGGTTAGGGTTAGGGTAAGGGTAAGGTTTAGGATTAGGGTTTGGGTTAGGGTTAGGGCAAGTGTAAGGGTTAGGTTTAGGGTTAGGGTTAGGGTTAAGGTAAGGGTAAGTGTTAGGGTTAGTGTTAGGGTTAGGGTAAGGGTAAGGGTAAGGTTTAGGGTTAGGGTTAGGTTTAGGGTTAAGGTTAGGGATAGAGTAAGGGTTAGGGTTAGAGTTAGGGTAAGGTTTAGGGTTAGGGTTAGGGTTAGGGTAAGGGTTATGGTTAGGTTAGGGTTAGGATTAGCATTAAGGTTAGGGTTAGGTTTAGGGTAAGGGTAAGGGTTAGGGATAGGTTTAGGGTTAGGGTAAGGGTAAGGGTTAGGGTTAGGGTTAGGCTAAGGGTTAGGGTTAGGATTAGGGTTAGGTTTAGGGTAATGGTAAGGTTTAGGGTTAGGGTTAGTTTTAGGGTTAGGGTAAGGGTTAGGGTTAAGCTTAGGGTTACCTTTTGGGTTAGGATTAGGGTTAGGGTAAGGATTATGGTTAGGGTTCGGGATAGGGTTAGTATTAGGTTTAGGTTTACGGTTAGGGTAAGGGTAAGGGTTAGGGTTAGGGTTAGGGTTAGGGGTTAGGGTTAGGGTGATGGTTAGGGTTAGGGATAGGGTTAGGGGTTAGGGTTAGTGTTAGGGTAAGGGTAAGTGTAAGGGTTAGGTTAGTGTTAGGTTTAGGGTTAGGGTTAGTGTAAGTGTAATGTTTAGGTTTAGGGTTAGTGTTAGCGTTAAGGTTAGGGTTAGCATTAGGGTCAGGGTAAGGGTAAGCGTTAGGGTTAGGGTTAGGGTTAGGTTTAGGGTTGGGGTTAATGTTAGGGATAGGGTTAGGGTAATGGTTAGGGTTAGGGTTAGGGTTAGCTTTAGCATTAGGATTTGGGTAAGGATAAAGTTTAGGGTTACAGTTAGTGTTAGGTCTTAGGGTTAGGGTTAGGGTTAGGGATAGGATAAGGGTGAGGGTTAGGTTTAGGGTAAGGGTAATGTTTAGGGTTAGGTTGTTTGGGGTTAGGGTTAGGGTAAGCGTAGGGGTTAGGGTTAGTGTTAGGGTTAGGTTTAGGGTAAGGGTTAGGGGTAGGGTTAGGTTTAGTTTTCTTGTTAGAATTAGGGTAAGGGTAAGGCTTAGAGTTAGGGTTTGGTTTAGGGTTAGGGTTAGGTTTAGGGTTAGGGTAAGGGTTAGGCTTCGGGATAGGGTTAGTATTAGGTTTAGGTTTAGGGTTAGGGTAAGGGTAAGGGTTAGGGTTAGGGTTAGGGTTAGGGGTTAGGGTTAGGGTGATGGTTAGGGTTAGGGTTAGGGTTAGGGGTTTGGGTTAGTGTTAGGGTAAGGGTAAGTGTAAGGGTTAGGGTTAGTGTTAGGTTTAGGGTTAGGGTTAGGGTAAGTGTAATGTTTAGGTTTAGGGTTAGTGTTACCATTAAGGTTAGGGTTAGCATTAGGGTCAGGGTAAGGGTAAGCGTTAGGGTTAGGGTTAGGGTTAGGTTTAGGGTTGGGGTTAAGGTTAGGGTTAGGGTTAGGGTAATGGTTAGGGTTAGGGTTAGGGTTAGCTTTAGCGTTAGGATTTGGGTAAGGATAAAGTTTAGGGTTACAGTTAGTGTTAGGTCTTAGGGTTAGGGTTAGGGTTAGGGATAGGATAAGGGTGACGGTTAGGTTTAGGGTAAGGGTAATGTTTAGGGTTAGGTTAGGATGAGGTTTGTGGTTAGGGTTAGGGTAAGAGTAGGGGTTAGGTTTAGTGTTAGGGTTAGGTTTAGGGTAAGGGTTAGGGTTAGGGTTAGGTTTAGTTTTCTTGTTAGAGTTAGGGTAAGGGTAAGGCTTAGAGTTAGGGTTTTGTTTAGGGTTAGGGTTAGGTTTAGGGTTAGGGTAAGGGTAAGGGTTAGGGTTAGGGTTAGGGTTAGGGTAAGGGTTAGGGTTAGGGTTAGGGTAAGCGTAAGTGTTAGGGTTATGTTTAGGGTTAGGGTTAAGGGTAGGGTTAGGGTTAGGGTAAGGGTAAGGGTTAGGGTCAGGTTTAGTTGTAAGGGTTCGTGTTAGGGTTAGCGTTAGGGAAAGTGTTAGGGTTAGGTTTAGGGTAAGGGTTAGGGTTAGGGTTAGGGGTAGGGTTAGGAAAAGGGTAAGGGTTAGGGTTTAGGTTAGGCTTCGGTTTAGGGTTAGGGTTAGGGTTAGGGTTAGGGTTAGGTTAAGGGTTAGGGTTAGGTTTAGGGTTAGGGTTAGAGTTAGGGTTAGGGTTATGGTAAGGGTTAGGGTTAGGGTTAGGGGTTAGGGTTACTGTTAGGTTTAGGGTAAGGGTAAGGTTTAGGGTTAGGTTTAGGGTTATGGGTTAGGGTTGTGTTAGGGTTAGGGAAGGTTAGGTTTAGGGTCAGGGTTAGGGTTAGGGTAAGGGTAAGTGTTAGGTTAAGGGTTAGGGTTAGGGTAAGGGTAAGGGTTAAAGTTAGGGTTAGTTTTAGGGTTAGGGTAAGGGTTAGGGTTAGGGGTAGGGTAAGAGTAAGTGTTAGGGTTAGGGTTAGTGTTAGGGCTAGGTTAAGGTTTAGAGTTAGGCTTAGGGTTAGGTTTAGGGTAAGTGTTAGGGTTAGGGTTAGGTTTAAGTTAAGGGTTAGGGTTAAGGTAAGGGTAAGGGTTAGGGTTATGTTTAGGGTTACGGTTAAGGTTAGTTTTAGGGTTAGGGTAAGTGTAAGGGTTAGGGTTAGGGTTAGGGTAATGGTAAGTGTTAGGTTTAGGGTTAGGGTTAGGGTTAGGGTAAGAGTAAGGGTTAGGCTTATTGTTAGGGTTACGTTTAGGATTAGGGTAAGGGTTAGGGTAAGGGTAAGTGTTAGGGTTAGGGTTAGGGTTAGGGTTAGCTTTATGGTAAGGGTAAGGGCTAGGGTTAGGGTTAGGTTTGGGGTTAGGATTAGGGTAAGTGTAAGGGTTAGGGTTAGGGTTTGGGTTGTGGTTAGGGTCAGGCTAAGGGTAAGGGTTAGGGTTAAAGTTAGGGTTAGGTTTAGGTTTATGGTTAGGGTTACGGTAAGGGTAAGGGTTAGGATTAAGGTTAGGGTTACGGTTAGGGTTAGGTTTGGGGTTAGGGTTAGGGTTAGCGTTAGGATTAGTGTGAGGTTTAGGTATAGGGTTAGGGTCAGGGTAAGGGTAAGGGTTAGGGTTAGGGTTAGTTTTAGGGTTAGACTTAAGGTTAGGATTAGGGTTAGGGTTAGGTTTAGGGTTAGGGAAAGGGTAGGGGTTAGGGTTAGGGTTAGGGTTAGGTTTAGGGTAAGGGTAAGGTTTAGGGTTACTGTTAAGCGTTAGTTTTAGGTTAGGGTTAGGGTTAGGGTTAAGGTAAGGATAAGGGTTAGGATTCGGGTTAGAGTTAGTGTAAGGGTAAGGGTAAGGTTTCGGGTTAGGGTTAGGGTTAGGGTAAGGTTAAGGGTTAGGCTAAGGGTAAGGGTTAGGGTTAGGGCTAGGGTGAGGGTTAGGTTTAGGGTTAGGGGTTAGGCTTCGTGTTAGGGTTAGGGTTAGGGTAAGGGTTAGTGTTAGGGTTAGGGTAAGGTTTAGGGTTAGGTTTAGTGTTAGGGTAAGTTTAAGTGTTAGGGTTAGATTTAGGGTTAGGGTTAGGATTAGGGGTTAGGGGTAGTGTTAGGTTTGGGTAAGGGTTAGGGTTAGGGTAAGGGTAAGTGTTAGGGTTAGGGTTAGGTTTAGAGTAAGTGTAAGGGTTAGTGTTAGGGTTAGGGTTAGGTTTAGGGTTAGGGTTAGCGTTAGTATAAGGGTAAGTGTTAGGGTTAGGGTTAGGTTAAGGGATAGGGGATAGGGTTAGGGTTAGGGTTAGGGTAAGGGTAAGGGTTAGGGTTAGGATTAGGGATAGGGTTAAGTTCCGGGGTAGGGTTAGGCTTAGGTTTATGGTTACGGTAAGTGTTAGGGATAGGGTTTAGGTTAGGGGATAGAGTTAGGCTTAGGGTTAGGGTTTGGGTAAGGGTAAGGGTTAGGGTTAGGGTTAGGGTTAGGTGTTAGGGTTAGTGTTAGGATTAGGTTAGGGTGATGTTAGGGTTAGGGTTAGGTGTTAGGGTTAGTGTTAGGATTAGGTTAGGGTGATGTTAGGGTTAGGGTCAGGGTTAGGGTTAGGGTATGGGTAAGTGTTAGGTTTAGGGTTAAATTTAGGCTAAGGGTAAGGGTTGGGGTTAGGGTTAGGGTTAGGTTTGGGTAAGGGTTAGGGTTAGGGTTAGGGTTAGGGTAAGGCTTAGGGATAGGGTTAGGGTAAGCATAAGGGTTAGGTTTAGGGTGAGGGTTAGGGTTAAGAAGAGGTTTAGGGTTAGGGTTAGGATTAGGGTTAGGTTTAGGTTTAGGGTTGGGGTTAGGGTAAGGGTTAGGGTTAGTGTTAGGGTTAGAGTTAAGGTTATGGTTAGGGATTGGGTTAGGGTTATTGTTAGGGTTAGGGAAATGGTAAGGGTTAGGGTTAGCACTAGTGTTAGAGTTAGGGGGGTTAGGGTTAGGGTTAGGGTTAGGGTTAGGGAAATGGTAAGGTTCCGAGTTAGGGCTAGGTTTAGGGTTAGGTGTTAGGGTTTGGGTTAGGATTAGGGTTAGGGTTAGGGTAAGGATAAGGGTTAGGGTTAGGGTTAGGGTTAGGTTGAGGGTTAAGGTTAGGGTTAGGTGTTAGGGTTCGAGTTAGGGTTAGGGTTAGTGTAAGAGTTAGGGTTAGGGTTAGGGTAAGGGTTAGGGTTAGGGTTAGGGTTATGGTAAGTGTTAGGGTTAGTATTAGGGTTAGGGTTAGATTTGGGGTTAGGGTTAGTGTTAGTTTTAGGATAAGTTTTAGGGTTAGTGTTAGGGTAAGGGTTAGGGTTAAGTTTAGGGTTAGGGTTAGGGTTAGGGGTTAGGGTTAGGGTTAGGGTTAGGGTTAGGGTTAGTTTTAGGGTAAGGGTTAGGCGTTAGGGTCAGTGTTAGGGTTAGTTTTAGGGTTAGGGATAGGGTTAGGTTAGGGTAATGGTAAGTGTTAGGGTTAAGGTTAGGGTTAGAGTAAAGGTTAGGGTTAGGGTTAGGGTTAGGGTTATTGTTAGGGTTAGGGGTTAGGGTTCAGGTTAGCGTTAGGGTAAGGGTTAGGGTAAGGGTTAAGGTTAGGTTAGGGTAAGGGTTAGGGTTAGGGTAAGGGTTAGGTTTTGGGTTAGGGTTAGGGTAAGGGTTAGGGTTAGGGTTAGGGTAAGGGTAAGTGTTAGCGTTAGGGTTAGGGTTAATGTTAGGGTTAGGTTAAGGGTAAGAGTTAGGGTTAGGGTTAGGGTTAGGATTAGGTTTGGTGTTAGCGTTAGTGTAAGGGTAAGTGTTAGGGTTAGGGTTAGTTTTAATGTTGGGGTTTGGGTAAGGGTAAGGCTTAGGGTTTGGATTAGGGTTAGGTTATGGTTTAGGGTTAGTGTTAGCGTACTTGTAAGGGTGAGGGTTAGGATTAGGGTTAGGATTAGGGTTATGTTTAGGGTTAGGGTCAGGGTAAGTGTAATGGTTAGGGTTAGGGTTAGGTTTAAGTTAAGGGTTAGTGTTAGGGTTAGGGAAAGGGTAAGGGTTAGGGTAAGGGTTAGGTTTAGGTTTAGGGTAAGGATTGGGGTTAAGGTTAGGGTTAGGGTAAGTGTAAGCGTTACGGTTAGGGTTAGGGTTAGGTTTAGGGTTAGGATTAGGGTAGGGTAAGGTTTAGGTTTACAATTATTGTTAGGGGCTAGGGTTATGGTTCGTGTTAGGATAAGGGTTAGGGTTAGGTTTAGGGTAAGGGTAAGGTTTAGGATTAGGTTAGGGTTAGGTTTGGGGTTAGGGTAAGGGTAAGGGTTAGGGTTAGGGTAAGGGTCAGGGTTCGGGTTAGGTTTAGGGTTGGGGTTAAGGTTAGGGTTAGGGTTAGGGTAAGGGTAAGTGTTAGGGATAGGGTTAGGGGTAAGGGTTCTTGTTAGGGTTAGCGTTAGGGTAAGGGTTAGGGTTAGGGTTAGGTAAGGGCTAGTTTTAGGTTTAGGTTTGGGGTATGGTTAGGTTTAGGGTTATAGTTAGGGTTAGGTTTAGGGTTAGTGAACGGGTAAGTGTTAGGGTTAGGGTTAGGGTTAGGGTTAGGGTTAGTGTTAGGATAAGGGTAAGGGTTAGGGTTAAGGTTAGGCTTAGGGTTAGGGTTATTTTAGGGTTACGTTAAGGGTTAGGTTTAGGGTTAGGGTTAGGGTTAGAGTTAGGGTTTGGGTTAGGGTAAGGGTAAGGGTTAGGGTTAGAGTTAGGGTTAGGGGTTAGGGTTAGTGTTAGGGTTAGGGTAAGGGTAAGGTTTAGGGTTAGGTTTAGGTTTAGGGTTTAGGGTTGGGTTAGGGTTAGGGAAGGTTAGGGTAAGGGTCAGGGTTAGGGTTAGGGTAAGGGTAAGTGTTAGGTTAAGGGTTAGGTGTAGGGTAATGGTAAGGGTTAGGGTTAGGGTTAGGTTTTGGGTTAGGGTAAGGGTTAGGGTTAGGGGTAGGTTAAGGGTAAGTGTTAGGGTTAGGGTTAGGGTTAGGGCTAGGTTAAGGTTAAGTGTTAGGGTTAGGGTTAGGTTTAGGGTAAGTGTTAGGGTTAGGGTTAGGTTAAGGGTTAGGGTTAGGGTTAGGTTAAGGCTAAGGGTTAGGGTTAGGGTTAAGGTTAGTGGTAGTGTTATGGTTATGGTTAGGGCAAGCGTAAGGGTAAGGTTTAGGGTTAGGGTTAGGGTTAGGTTTAGGGAAAGTGTAACGGTTAGGGTTAGGGTTAGGGTCAGGGTTAGGGTAAGGATTCGGGTTAGGGTTAGGGTTAGGGTAAGGGTTAGGTTTAGGGTTAGGGTTAGGTTTAGCATTAAGGTTAGGGTTAGGGTTAGGATAAGGTTAAGTGTTAGGGTTAGGTATACGTTAAGGTATAGGGGTTTTGGTTAGGGTTAGGGTTAGGGAAAGGGTAAGGGTTAGGGTTAGGTTTAGGGTTAGGGTTAGGGTTAGGGTTAAGGTTAGGGCTAGGGTTAGGGTAAGGGTAAGCGTTAGTTTTAGGGTTAGGGTTAGGGCAAGTGTAAGTGTTAGGTATAGGGTTAGGGTTAGGGTTAAGGTAAGGTGAAGGGTTATGGTTAGGTTAGGGTTAGGATTAGCATTAAGTTTAGGGTTAGGCTTAGGGTAAGGGTTAGTGTTAGGGTTAGGGTTAGGGTAAGGGTAAGGGTTAGGGTTAGGGTTAGGGTTAGGGTAAGGTTTAGGGTTAGGGTTAGGGTTAGGTTTAGGGTTAGGGTTATGGTAAGCGTAAGGGTTAGGGTAAGGGTTAGGTGTAGGGTTAGGGTTAGGGTAAGGGTTAGGGTTAGGGTTAGTGTTAGGTTTAGGGTTAAGGTTAGGATTAGGGTTAGGGTAAAGGTAAGGGTTAGGGTTAGGTTTAGGGTTAGGGTTTAGGGTTAGGTTTAGGGTTAAGTTTAGGGTTAGGGTAAGGTTAAGGTTTAGGTTTAGGGTTAGGGGTTAGGCTTTGGGTTAGGGTTAGGGTAAGGGTTAGGGTTAAGTTTAGGTTTAGGGTTAGGGTTAGTGTTAGGGTTAGGGTTAGGGTTAGGGTAAGGGTAAGGGTTAGGGTTACGATTAGGGTAAGGGTTACTGTTAGGGTTAGGGTTAGGGTTATGTTTAGAGTTAAGGTTAGGGTTAGGGTTAGGGTTAGGTTAAGGGTAAGTGTAAGGATTAGGGTTAAGGTTAGGTTTAGGGTTAGGGTTAGTGTTAGGGTTAGGGTTAGGGTATGGGTTAGGGTTAGGGTTAGGGTAAGGGTAAGTGTTAGGATTAGAGTTAGGGTTAGGGTTTAGGATAAGAGTAAGGATAAGGTTAGGGTGAGGTTTAGGGTAAGGTTCAGGGTTAGGTTTAGGGTAAGGGTAAGTGTTAGCTTTAGGGTTAGTGTTAGGGTTAGGGTTAGCGTAAGGGAAAGGGTTAGGTTTAGGGTTAGGGTTAGGTTTAGGTTTAGGGTAAGTGTAAGTGTTAGGGTTAGGGTTAGGGTTAGGGTAAGGGTTAGGGTTAGGGTTAGGGGTTAGGGTTAGGTTTAGGGTTACGGTTAATTTCAGGATTAGGTTTAGGGTAAGGGTAAGCGTTAGTGTTAGGGTTAGGTTTAGGGTTAGTGTTAGGTTTAGGGTTAGGGTTAGGGTTAGGGTAAGGATTAGAGTTAGGGTTAAGGTTAGGGTTAGGGTTAGGTTTAGGGTTGGGGTTAAGTTTAGGGTTAGGGTTAGGGTTAGGGTAAGTGTTAGGGTTAGGGTCAGGGTTAGGGTTAGGGTAAGGGTAAGGGTGAGGGTTAGGGTTAGGTTTAGGGTAAGTGTTAGGGTTAGGTTTAGGGTTAGGTTTAGGGAAAGGGTAATAGTGTTAGGGTTAGGTTTAGTGTAAGGGTAAGGGTTAGGGTTAGGGTTAGGGTAAGGGTTAGGGTTAGGTTTAGTCTTAGGGTTAGGGTTAAGTTTAGGGTTAACTTTAGGGTTAGGTTTAGGGTAAGGGTTAGGGTCAGGGTTAGGGTTAGTGTTCGAGTTAGGTTTAGGGTTTGGGTTAGGGTAAGGGTAAGGGTTAGGGTTAGGGTTAGGTTTAGGGTTAGGTTTAGGGTAAGGGTTAGGGTTAGGTTTTGTGTTGGTGTTAAGGTTAGGGTTAGGGTTAGGATAAGGGTAAGGGTTAGAGTTAGGGTTAGGGTTAGGTTTAGGGTAAGGGTTTGGGTAAGGTTTAGTGTAAGGATAAGTTTTAGGGTTAGGTTAGGGTTAGGTTTAGGGTTAGGGTAAGGGAAAGGTTTAGGGTTAGGTTTAGGGTTAGTTTCGGTTTAGGATTAGGGTTAGGGTTAGGGTTAGGGTTAGGGTAAGGGTTAGGGTTAGGGTTAGGGTTACCGTTAGGGTTTAGGATCAGGGTTAGGGTTAGGGTTATGGTTAGGGTTATGGTCGTGGTTAGGGTAAGAGTGAGTGTTAGGGTTAGGGTTAGGATAAGGGGTTAGTGTTAGAGTTAAGGTTAGTTTTAGTGTTAGGGTTAGGTTTAGGGTTAGGGTTAGGGTTACGGTTAGGGTAAGGGTCCGGGTTAGGTTTAGAGTTAGGATTATGGTTAAGGGTAGAGTCAGGGTAAGGGTTACGGTTAAGTTTAGGGTTAGGTTTAGGGTAAGGGTAAGGGTTAGGTTTAGGGTTTGGGTTAGGTTTAGGGTTAGGGTTATGGTTATGGTTAGGGTAAGGATAAGGGTTAGGGTTAAGTTTAGGGTTAGGGTTAGGGTTAGCGTTAAGGTTTTGGTTAGTGTTAGGTTAAGGGTAAGGGTTAGGGTTAGGTTTAGGGTTAGGGTTAGGGTAAGAGTAAGGGTAAGGGTAAGGGTTAGGGTTATTGTTAGATTTAGGGTAATGGATAGGGTTAGGGTTAGGGTCAGGGTTATTGTTAGGGTTAGGGTTAGGGTTAGGGTTAGGGGAAGGGTTAGGGTTGGGGTTAGGGATAGGTTTAGGTTTAGGTTACGGTTAGGGTTAGGGTAAGGGTGAGGGTTAGGTTTAGGGTTAGGGTAGCGGTTAGGGTATGGGTAAGTGTTAGGTTTAGGGTTAGAGTAAGGGTAAGGGTTAGGGTTAGTGTGAGGGTTAGGGTTAGGTTAAGGTTTAGGGTTAGGGGTTAGGGTTAGGGTTAGGTTTAGGGTTGGGGTTAAGTTTAGGGTTAGGGTTAGGGTTACGGTTAGGGTAAGGTTCAGGGTTAGGTTTAGAGTTAGGATTATGGTTAAGGGTAGAGTCAGGGCAAGGGTTACGGTTAGGTTTAGGGTTAGGTTTAGGGTAAGGGTAAGGGTTAGGTTTAGGTTTTGGGTTAGGTTTACGGTTAGGGTTATGGTTATGGTTAGGGTAAGGATAAGGGTTAGGGTTAAGTTTAAGTTTAGGCTTAGGGTTAGCGTTAAGGTTTTGGTTAGTGTTAGGTTAAGGGTAAGGGTTAGGGTTAGGTTTAGGGTTAGGGTTAGGGTAAGAGTAATGGTAAGGGTTAGGGTTATTGTTAGATTTAGGATTATGGTTAGGGTTAGGGTTAGGGTCAGGGTTATTGTTAGGGTTAGGGTTAGGGTTAGGGTTAGGGGAAGTGTTAGGGTTAGGGTCAGGGTTAGGGTTAGGGTAAGGGTAAGGGTTAGGGTTAGGGTAAGTGTTAGGGTTAGGTTTAGGGTTAGGTTTAGGGAAAGGGTAATAGTTAGGGTTAGGGTTAGGTTTAGTGTAAGGGTAAGGGTTAGGGTTAGGGTTAGGGTTAGGGTAAGGGTAAGGGTTAGGGTTAGGGTTAGGGTAAGGGTTAGGGTTAGGTTTAGGCTTAGGGTTAGGGTTAAGTTTAGGGTTAACTTTAGGGTTAGGTTTAGGGTAAGGGTAAGGGTCAGGGTTAGGGTTAGTGTTCGAGTTAGGTTTAGGGTTTGGGTTAGGGTAAGGGTAAGGGTTAGGGTTAGGGTTAGGTTTAGGGTTAGGTTTAGGGTAAGGGTTAGGGTTAGGTTTTGTCTTGGTGTTAAGGTTAGGGTTAGGGTTAGGATAAGGGTAAGGGTTAGGGTTAGGGCAAGGGTAAGTGTTAGGTTAAGGGTTAGGGTTAGGGTAAGGGTAAGAGTAAGGGTTAGGGTTAGGTTTACGGTTAGGGTAAGGGTTAGGGTTAGGTGTACGTAAGGGTAAGTGTTAGGGTTAGTGTTAGGGCTAGGTTAAGGTTAAGGGTTAGGGTTAGGGTTAGGTTTAGGGTAAGGGTAAGTGTTAGGGTTAGGGTTAGGGTTAGGTTAAGGGTTAGGGTTAGGATTAGGTTAAGGGTAAGGGTTAGTTTTATGGTTAAGCTTAGGGGTAGTGTTATGTTTAGGGTTAAGGTAATGGTGAGGGTAAGGTTTAGGGTTAGGGTTAGGGTTAGGGAAAGGTTAACGGTTAGTGTTAGGGTTAGGGTTAATGTCAGGTTAGGGTAAGGATTAGGGTTGGGGTTAGGGTTACGGTAAGGGTTAGGTTTAGGGTTAGGGTTAGGGTTAGCATTAAGGTTAGGGTTAGGATTAGGGTAAGGGTAAGGTTTAGGGTTAGGGTTAGGGTTAGGGTAAAGTTTAGGGTTAAGGTTAGGTTAGGGGTAAGGGTTAGGGTTAGGGTTAGGGTTAGGTTTAGCATTAAGGTTAGGGTCAGGGTTAGTTAAAGATAAGGGTTAGGGTTAGGATTAGGGTTAGGTTTAGGGTTAGGGTAAGGCTGAGGGTTAGGGTTAGGGTTAGGGTTAGGATAAGGGTTAAGGTTAGGGTTAGGGTTAGGGTAAGGGTAAGGGATAGGGTTAGGGTTAAATTTGGGTTTAGGGTTAGGGTAAGTGTAAGCGTTAGGGTTAGGGTTAGGGTTAGGGTTAGGATTAGGGGTTAGGGTTAGGGTTAGAGTTAGGATTAGGGGTTAGGTTTAGGATAAGGGTAAGTTTTAGGGTTAGGGTTAGGGTTAGGGTAAATTTAAGGGTTAGTGTTAGGTTTAGGGTTAGGTTTAGGGTTAGGGTTGGGTTAGGGTTAGGTTTAGATAAGGTTAAGTGTTAGGGTTAGGTATAGGTTGAGGTATAGGTGTTAGGGTTAGGGTTAGGTTTATGGTAAGGGTAAGGGTTAGGGTTAGGTTTAGGGTTAGGGCAAGGGTTATGGTTAAGGTTAGGGTTAGGGTTAGGGTAAGGGTAAGGTTTAGGATTAGGGTTTGGGTTAGGGTTAGGGCAAGTGTAAGGGTTAGGTTTAGGGTTAGGGTTAGGGTTAAGGTAAGGGTAAGTGTTAGGGTTAGTGTTAGGGTTAGGGTAAGGGTAAGGGTAAGGTTTAGGGTTAGGGTTAGGTTTAGGGTTAAGGTTAGGGATAGAGTAAGGGTTAGGGTTAGAGTTAGGGTAAGGTTTAGGGTTAGGGTTAGGGTTAGGGTAAGGGTTATGGTTAGGTTAGGGTTAGGATTAGCATTAAGGTTAGGGTTAGGTTTAGGGTAAGGGTAAGGGTTAGGGATAGGTTTAGGGTTAGGGTAAGGGTAAGGGTTAGGGTTAGGGTTAGGCTAAGGGTTAGGGTTAGGATTAGGGTTAGGTTTAGGGTAATGGTAAGGTTTAGGGTTAGGGTTAGTTTTAGGGTTAGGGTAAGGGTTAGGGTTAAGCTTAGGGTTACCTTTTGGGTTAGGATTAGGGTTAGGGTAAGGATTATGGTTAGGGTTCGGGATAGGGTTAGTATTAGGTTTAGGTTTACGGTTAGGGTAAGGGTAAGGGTTAGGGTTAGGGTTAGGGTTAGGGGTTAGGGTTAGGGTGATGGTTAGGGTTAGGGATAGGGTTAGGGGTTAGGGTTAGTGTTAGGGTAAGGGTAAGTGTAAGGGTTAGGTTAGTGTTAGGTTTAGGGTTAGGGTTAGTGTAAGTGTAATGTTTAGGTTTAGGGTTAGTGTTAGCGTTAAGGTTAGGGTTAGCATTAGGGTCAGGGTAAGGGTAAGCGTTAGGGTTAGGGTTAGGGTTAGGTTTAGGGTTGGGGTTAATGTTAGGGATAGGGTTAGGGTAATGGTTAGGGTTAGGGTTAGGGTTAGCTTTAGCATTAGGATTTGGGTAAGGATAAAGTTTAGGGTTACAGTTAGTGTTAGGTCTTAGGGTTAGGGTTAGGGTTAGGGATAGGATAAGGGTGAGGGTTAGGTTTAGGGTAAGGGTAATGTTTAGGGTTAGGTTGTTTGGGGTTAGGGTTAGGGTAAGCGTAGGGGTTAGGGTTAGTGTTAGGGTTAGGTTTAGGGTAAGGGTTAGGGGTAGGGTTAGGTTTAGTTTTCTTGTTAGAATTAGGGTAAGGGTAAGGCTTAGAGTTAGGGTTTGGTTTAGGGTTAGGGTTAGGTTTAGGGTTAGGGTAAGGGTTAGGCTTCGGGATAGGGTTAGTATTAGGTTTAGGTTTAGGGTTAGGGTAAGGGTAAGGGTTAGGGTTAGGGTTAGGGTTAGGGGTTAGGGTTAGGGTGATGGTTAGGGTTAGGGTTAGGGTTAGGGGTTTGGGTTAGTGTTAGGGTAAGGGTAAGTGTAAGGGTTAGGGTTAGTGTTAGGTTTAGGGTTAGGGTTAGGGTAAGTGTAATGTTTAGGTTTAGGGTTAGTGTTACCATTAAGGTTAGGGTTAGCATTAGGGTCAGGGTAAGGGTAAGCGTTAGGGTTAGGGTTAGGGTTAGGTTTAGGGTTGGGGTTAAGGTTAGGGTTAGGGTTAGGGTAATGGTTAGGGTTAGGGTTAGGGTTAGCTTTAGCGTTAGGATTTGGGTAAGGATAAAGTTTAGGGTTACAGTTAGTGTTAGGTCTTAGGGTTAGGGTTAGGGTTAGGGATAGGATAAGGGTGACGGTTAGGTTTAGGGTAAGGGTAATGTTTAGGGTTAGGTTAGGATGAGGTTTGTGGTTAGGGTTAGGGTAAGAGTAGGGGTTAGGTTTAGTGTTAGGGTTAGGTTTAGGGTAAGGGTTAGGGTTAGGGTTAGGTTTAGTTTTCTTGTTAGAGTTAGGGTAAGGGTAAGGCTTAGAGTTAGGGTTTTGTTTAGGGTTAGGGTTAGGTTTAGGGTTAGGGTAAGGGTAAGGGTTAGGGTTAGGGTTAGGGTTAGGGTAAGGGTTAGGGTTAGGGTTAGGGTAAGCGTAAGTGTTAGGGTTATGTTTAGGGTTAGGGTTAAGGGTAGGGTTAGGGTTAGGGTAAGGGTAAGGGTTAGGGTCAGGTTTAGTTGTAAGGGTTCGTGTTAGGGTTAGCGTTAGGGAAAGTGTTAGGGTTAGGTTTAGGGTAAGGGTTAGGGTTAGGGTTAGGGGTAGGGTTAGGAAAAGGGTAAGGGTTAGGGTTTAGGTTAGGCTTCGGTTTAGGGTTAGGGTTAGGGTTAGGGTTAGGGTTAGGTTAAGGGTTAGGGTTAGGTTTAGGGTTAGGGTTAGAGTTAGGGTTAGGGTTATGGTAAGGGTTAGGGTTAGGGTTAGGGGTTAGGGTTACTGTTAGGTTTAGGGTAAGGGTAAGGTTTAGGGTTAGGTTTAGGGTTATGGGTTAGGGTTGTGTTAGGGTTAGGGAAGGTTAGGTTTAGGGTCAGGGTTAGGGTTAGGGTAAGGGTAAGTGTTAGGTTAAGGGTTAGGGTTAGGGTAAGGGTAAGGGTTAAAGTTAGGGTTAGTTTTAGGGTTAGGGTAAGGGTTAGGGTTAGGGGTAGGGTAAGAGTAAGTGTTAGGGTTAGGGTTAGTGTTAGGGCTAGGTTAAGGTTTAGAGTTAGGCTTAGGGTTAGGTTTAGGGTAAGTGTTAGGGTTAGGGTTAGGTTTAAGTTAAGGGTTAGGGTTAAGGTAAGGGTAAGGGTTAGGGTTATGTTTAGGGTTACGGTTAAGGTTAGTTTTAGGGTTAGGGTAAGTGTAAGGGTTAGGGTTAGGGTTAGGGTAATGGTAAGTGTTAGGTTTAGGGTTAGGGTTAGGGTTAGGGTAAGAGTAAGGGTTAGGCTTATTGTTAGGGTTACGTTTAGGATTAGGGTAAGGGTTAGGGTAAGGGTAAGTGTTAGGGTTAGGGTTAGGGTTAGGGTTAGCTTTATGGTAAGGGTAAGGGCTAGGGTTAGGGTTAGGTTTGGGGTTAGGATTAGGGTAAGTGTAAGGGTTAGGGTTAGGGTTTGGGTTGTGGTTAGGGTCAGGCTAAGGGTAAGGGTTAGGGTTAAAGTTAGGGTTAGGTTTAGGTTTATGGTTAGGGTTACGGTAAGGGTAAGGGTTAGGATTAAGGTTAGGGTTACGGTTAGGGTTAGGTTTGGGGTTAGGGTTAGGGTTAGCGTTAGGATTAGTGTGAGGTTTAGGTATAGGGTTAGGGTCAGGGTAAGGGTAAGGGTTAGGGTTAGGGTTAGTTTTAGGGTTAGACTTAAGGTTAGGATTAGGGTTAGGGTTAGGTTTAGGGTTAGGGAAAGGGTAGGGGTTAGGGTTAGGGTTAGGGTTAGGTTTAGGGTAAGGGTAAGGTTTAGGGTTACTGTTAAGCGTTAGTTTTAGGTTAGGGTTAGGGTTAGGGTTAAGGTAAGGATAAGGGTTAGGATTCGGGTTAGAGTTAGTGTAAGGGTAAGGGTAAGGTTTCGGGTTAGGGTTAGGGTTAGGGTAAGGTTAAGGGTTAGGCTAAGGGTAAGGGTTAGGGTTAGGGCTAGGGTGAGGGTTAGGTTTAGGGTTAGGGGTTAGGCTTCGTGTTAGGGTTAGGGTTAGGGTAAGGGTTAGTGTTAGGGTTAGGGTAAGGTTTAGGGTTAGGTTTAGTGTTAGGGTAAGTTTAAGTGTTAGGGTTAGATTTAGGGTTAGGGTTAGGATTAGGGGTTAGGGGTAGTGTTAGGTTTGGGTAAGGGTTAGGGTTAGGGTAAGGGTAAGTGTTAGGGTTAGGGTTAGGTTTAGAGTAAGTGTAAGGGTTAGTGTTAGGGTTAGGGTTAGGTTTAGGGTTAGGGTTAGCGTTAGTATAAGGGTAAGTGTTAGGGTTAGGGTTAGGTTAAGGGATAGGGGATAGGGTTAGGGTTAGGGTTAGGGTAAGGGTAAGGGTTAGGGTTAGGATTAGGGATAGGGTTAAGTTCCGGGGTAGGGTTAGGCTTAGGTTTATGGTTACGGTAAGTGTTAGGGATAGGGTTTAGGTTAGGGGATAGAGTTAGGCTTAGGGTTAGGGTTTGGGTAAGGGTAAGGGTTAGGGTTAGGGTTAGGGTTAGGTGTTAGGGTTAGTGTTAGGATTAGGTTAGGGTGATGTTAGGGTTAGGGTTAGGTGTTAGGGTTAGTGTTAGGATTAGGTTAGGGTGATGTTAGGGTTAGGGTCAGGGTTAGGGTTAGGGTATGGGTAAGTGTTAGGTTTAGGGTTAAATTTAGGCTAAGGGTAAGGGTTGGGGTTAGGGTTAGGGTTAGGTTTGGGTAAGGGTTAGGGTTAGGGTTAGGGTTAGGGTAAGGCTTAGGGATAGGGTTAGGGTAAGCATAAGGGTTAGGTTTAGGGTGAGGGTTAGGGTTAAGAAGAGGTTTAGGGTTAGGGTTAGGATTAGGGTTAGGTTTAGGTTTAGGGTTGGGGTTAGGGTAAGGGTTAGGGTTAGTGTTAGGGTTAGAGTTAAGGTTATGGTTAGGGATTGGGTTAGGGTTATTGTTAGGGTTAGGGAAATGGTAAGGGTTAGGGTTAGCACTAGTGTTAGAGTTAGGGGGGTTAGGGTTAGGGTTAGGGTTAGGGTTAGGGAAATGGTAAGGTTCCGAGTTAGGGCTAGGTTTAGGGTTAGGTGTTAGGGTTTGGGTTAGGATTAGGGTTAGGGTTAGGGTAAGGATAAGGGTTAGGGTTAGGGTTAGGGTTAGGTTGAGGGTTAAGGTTAGGGTTAGGTGTTAGGGTTCGAGTTAGGGTTAGGGTTAGTGTAAGAGTTAGGGTTAGGGTTAGGGTAAGGGTTAGGGTTAGGGTTAGGGTTATGGTAAGTGTTAGGGTTAGTATTAGGGTTAGGGTTAGATTTGGGGTTAGGGTTAGTGTTAGTTTTAGGATAAGTTTTAGGGTTAGTGTTAGGGTAAGGGTTAGGGTTAAGTTTAGGGTTAGGGTTAGGGTTAGGGGTTAGGGTTAGGGTTAGGGTTAGGGTTAGGGTTAGTTTTAGGGTAAGGGTTAGGCGTTAGGGTCAGTGTTAGGGTTAGTTTTAGGGTTAGGGATAGGGTTAGGTTAGGGTAATGGTAAGTGTTAGGGTTAAGGTTAGGGTTAGAGTAAAGGTTAGGGTTAGGGTTAGGGTTAGGGTTATTGTTAGGGTTAGGGGTTAGGGTTCAGGTTAGCGTTAGGGTAAGGGTTAGGGTAAGGGTTAAGGTTAGGTTAGGGTAAGGGTTAGGGTTAGGGTAAGGGTTAGGTTTTGGGTTAGGGTTAGGGTAAGGGTTAGGGTTAGGGTTAGGGTAAGGGTAAGTGTTAGCGTTAGGGTTAGGGTTAATGTTAGGGTTAGGTTAAGGGTAAGAGTTAGGGTTAGGGTTAGGGTTAGGATTAGGTTTGGTGTTAGCGTTAGTGTAAGGGTAAGTGTTAGGGTTAGGGTTAGTTTTAATGTTGGGGTTTGGGTAAGGGTAAGGCTTAGGGTTTGGATTAGGGTTAGGTTATGGTTTAGGGTTAGTGTTAGCGTACTTGTAAGGGTGAGGGTTAGGATTAGGGTTAGGATTAGGGTTATGTTTAGGGTTAGGGTCAGGGTAAGTGTAATGGTTAGGGTTAGGGTTAGGTTTAAGTTAAGGGTTAGTGTTAGGGTTAGGGAAAGGGTAAGGGTTAGGGTAAGGGTTAGGTTTAGGTTTAGGGTAAGGATTGGGGTTAAGGTTAGGGTTAGGGTAAGTGTAAGCGTTACGGTTAGGGTTAGGGTTAGGTTTAGGGTTAGGATTAGGGTAGGGTAAGGTTTAGGTTTACAATTATTGTTAGGGGCTAGGGTTATGGTTCGTGTTAGGATAAGGGTTAGGGTTAGGTTTAGGGTAAGGGTAAGGTTTAGGATTAGGTTAGGGTTAGGTTTGGGGTTAGGGTAAGGGTAAGGGTTAGGGTTAGGGTAAGGGTCAGGGTTCGGGTTAGGTTTAGGGTTGGGGTTAAGGTTAGGGTTAGGGTTAGGGTAAGGGTAAGTGTTAGGGATAGGGTTAGGGGTAAGGGTTCTTGTTAGGGTTAGCGTTAGGGTAAGGGTTAGGGTTAGGGTTAGGTAAGGGCTAGTTTTAGGTTTAGGTTTGGGGTATGGTTAGGTTTAGGGTTATAGTTAGGGTTAGGTTTAGGGTTAGTGAACGGGTAAGTGTTAGGGTTAGGGTTAGGGTTAGGGTTAGGGTTAGTGTTAGGATAAGGGTAAGGGTTAGGGTTAAGGTTAGGCTTAGGGTTAGGGTTATTTTAGGGTTACGTTAAGGGTTAGGTTTAGGGTTAGGGTTAGGGTTAGAGTTAGGGTTTGGGTTAGGGTAAGGGTAAGGGTTAGGGTTAGAGTTAGGGTTAGGGGTTAGGGTTAGTGTTAGGGTTAGGGTAAGGGTAAGGTTTAGGGTTAGGTTTAGGTTTAGGGTTTAGGGTTGGGTTAGGGTTAGGGAAGGTTAGGGTAAGGGTCAGGGTTAGGGTTAGGGTAAGGGTAAGTGTTAGGTTAAGGGTTAGGTGTAGGGTAATGGTAAGGGTTAGGGTTAGGGTTAGGTTTTGGGTTAGGGTAAGGGTTAGGGTTAGGGGTAGGTTAAGGGTAAGTGTTAGGGTTAGGGTTAGGGTTAGGGCTAGGTTAAGGTTAAGTGTTAGGGTTAGGGTTAGGTTTAGGGTAAGTGTTAGGGTTAGGGTTAGGTTAAGGGTTAGGGTTAGGGTTAGGTTAAGGCTAAGGGTTAGGGTTAGGGTTAAGGTTAGTGGTAGTGTTATGGTTATGGTTAGGGCAAGCGTAAGGGTAAGGTTTAGGGTTAGGGTTAGGGTTAGGTTTAGGGAAAGTGTAACGGTTAGGGTTAGGGTTAGGGTCAGGGTTAGGGTAAGGATTCGGGTTAGGGTTAGGGTTAGGGTAAGGGTTAGGTTTAGGGTTAGGGTTAGGTTTAGCATTAAGGTTAGGGTTAGGGTTAGGATAAGGTTAAGTGTTAGGGTTAGGTATACGTTAAGGTATAGGGGTTTTGGTTAGGGTTAGGGTTAGGGAAAGGGTAAGGGTTAGGGTTAGGTTTAGGGTTAGGGTTAGGGTTAGGGTTAAGGTTAGGGCTAGGGTTAGGGTAAGGGTAAGCGTTAGTTTTAGGGTTAGGGTTAGGGCAAGTGTAAGTGTTAGGTATAGGGTTAGGGTTAGGGTTAAGGTAAGGTGAAGGGTTATGGTTAGGTTAGGGTTAGGATTAGCATTAAGTTTAGGGTTAGGCTTAGGGTAAGGGTTAGTGTTAGGGTTAGGGTTAGGGTAAGGGTAAGGGTTAGGGTTAGGGTTAGGGTTAGGGTAAGGTTTAGGGTTAGGGTTAGGGTTAGGTTTAGGGTTAGGGTTATGGTAAGCGTAAGGGTTAGGGTAAGGGTTAGGTGTAGGGTTAGGGTTAGGGTAAGGGTTAGGGTTAGGGTTAGTGTTAGGTTTAGGGTTAAGGTTAGGATTAGGGTTAGGGTAAAGGTAAGGGTTAGGGTTAGGTTTAGGGTTAGGGTTTAGGGTTAGGTTTAGGGTTAAGTTTAGGGTTAGGGTAAGGTTAAGGTTTAGGTTTAGGGTTAGGGGTTAGGCTTTGGGTTAGGGTTAGGGTAAGGGTTAGGGTTAAGTTTAGGTTTAGGGTTAGGGTTAGTGTTAGGGTTAGGGTTAGGGTTAGGGTAAGGGTAAGGGTTAGGGTTACGATTAGGGTAAGGGTTACTGTTAGGGTTAGGGTTAGGGTTATGTTTAGAGTTAAGGTTAGGGTTAGGGTTAGGGTTAGGTTAAGGGTAAGTGTAAGGATTAGGGTTAAGGTTAGGTTTAGGGTTAGGGTTAGTGTTAGGGTTAGGGTTAGGGTATGGGTTAGGGTTAGGGTTAGGGTAAGGGTAAGTGTTAGGATTAGAGTTAGGGTTAGGGTTTAGGATAAGAGTAAGGATAAGGTTAGGGTGAGGTTTAGGGTAAGGTTCAGGGTTAGGTTTAGGGTAAGGGTAAGTGTTAGCTTTAGGGTTAGTGTTAGGGTTAGGGTTAGCGTAAGGGAAAGGGTTAGGTTTAGGGTTAGGGTTAGGTTTAGGTTTAGGGTAAGTGTAAGTGTTAGGGTTAGGGTTAGGGTTAGGGTAAGGGTTAGGGTTAGGGTTAGGGGTTAGGGTTAGGTTTAGGGTTACGGTTAATTTCAGGATTAGGTTTAGGGTAAGGGTAAGCGTTAGTGTTAGGGTTAGGTTTAGGGTTAGTGTTAGGTTTAGGGTTAGGGTTAGGGTTAGGGTAAGGATTAGAGTTAGGGTTAAGGTTAGGGTTAGGGTTAGGTTTAGGGTTGGGGTTAAGTTTAGGGTTAGGGTTAGGGTTAGGGTAAGTGTTAGGGTTAGGGTCAGGGTTAGGGTTAGGGTAAGGGTAAGGGTGAGGGTTAGGGTTAGGTTTAGGGTAAGTGTTAGGGTTAGGTTTAGGGTTAGGTTTAGGGAAAGGGTAATAGTGTTAGGGTTAGGTTTAGTGTAAGGGTAAGGGTTAGGGTTAGGGTTAGGGTAAGGGTTAGGGTTAGGTTTAGTCTTAGGGTTAGGGTTAAGTTTAGGGTTAACTTTAGGGTTAGGTTTAGGGTAAGGGTTAGGGTCAGGGTTAGGGTTAGTGTTCGAGTTAGGTTTAGGGTTTGGGTTAGGGTAAGGGTAAGGGTTAGGGTTAGGGTTAGGTTTAGGGTTAGGTTTAGGGTAAGGGTTAGGGTTAGGTTTTGTGTTGGTGTTAAGGTTAGGGTTAGGGTTAGGATAAGGGTAAGGGTTAGAGTTAGGGTTAGGGTTAGGTTTAGGGTAAGGGTTTGGGTAAGGTTTAGTGTAAGGATAAGTTTTAGGGTTAGGTTAGGGTTAGGTTTAGGGTTAGGGTAAGGGAAAGGTTTAGGGTTAGGTTTAGGGTTAGTTTCGGTTTAGGATTAGGGTTAGGGTTAGGGTTAGGGTTAGGGTAAGGGTTAGGGTTAGGGTTAGGGTTACCGTTAGGGTTTAGGATCAGGGTTAGGGTTAGGGTTATGGTTAGGGTTATGGTCGTGGTTAGGGTAAGAGTGAGTGTTAGGGTTAGGGTTAGGATAAGGGGTTAGTGTTAGAGTTAAGGTTAGTTTTAGTGTTAGGGTTAGGTTTAGGGTTAGGGTTAGGGTTACGGTTAGGGTAAGGGTCCGGGTTAGGTTTAGAGTTAGGATTATGGTTAAGGGTAGAGTCAGGGTAAGGGTTACGGTTAAGTTTAGGGTTAGGTTTAGGGTAAGGGTAAGGGTTAGGTTTAGGGTTTGGGTTAGGTTTAGGGTTAGGGTTATGGTTATGGTTAGGGTAAGGATAAGGGTTAGGGTTAAGTTTAGGGTTAGGGTTAGGGTTAGCGTTAAGGTTTTGGTTAGTGTTAGGTTAAGGGTAAGGGTTAGGGTTAGGTTTAGGGTTAGGGTTAGGGTAAGAGTAAGGGTAAGGGTAAGGGTTAGGGTTATTGTTAGATTTAGGGTAATGGATAGGGTTAGGGTTAGGGTCAGGGTTATTGTTAGGGTTAGGGTTAGGGTTAGGGTTAGGGGAAGGGTTAGGGTTGGGGTTAGGGATAGGTTTAGGTTTAGGTTACGGTTAGGGTTAGGGTAAGGGTGAGGGTTAGGTTTAGGGTTAGGGTAGCGGTTAGGGTATGGGTAAGTGTTAGGTTTAGGGTTAGAGTAAGGGTAAGGGTTAGGGTTAGTGTGAGGGTTAGGGTTAGGTTAAGGTTTAGGGTTAGGGGTTAGGGTTAGGGTTAGGTTTAGGGTTGGGGTTAAGTTTAGGGTTAGGGTTAGGGTTACGGTTAGGGTAAGGTTCAGGGTTAGGTTTAGAGTTAGGATTATGGTTAAGGGTAGAGTCAGGGCAAGGGTTACGGTTAGGTTTAGGGTTAGGTTTAGGGTAAGGGTAAGGGTTAGGTTTAGGTTTTGGGTTAGGTTTACGGTTAGGGTTATGGTTATGGTTAGGGTAAGGATAAGGGTTAGGGTTAAGTTTAAGTTTAGGCTTAGGGTTAGCGTTAAGGTTTTGGTTAGTGTTAGGTTAAGGGTAAGGGTTAGGGTTAGGTTTAGGGTTAGGGTTAGGGTAAGAGTAATGGTAAGGGTTAGGGTTATTGTTAGATTTAGGATTATGGTTAGGGTTAGGGTTAGGGTCAGGGTTATTGTTAGGGTTAGGGTTAGGGTTAGGGTTAGGGGAAGTGTTAGGGTTAGGGTCAGGGTTAGGGTTAGGGTAAGGGTAAGGGTTAGGGTTAGGGTAAGTGTTAGGGTTAGGTTTAGGGTTAGGTTTAGGGAAAGGGTAATAGTTAGGGTTAGGGTTAGGTTTAGTGTAAGGGTAAGGGTTAGGGTTAGGGTTAGGGTTAGGGTAAGGGTAAGGGTTAGGGTTAGGGTTAGGGTAAGGGTTAGGGTTAGGTTTAGGCTTAGGGTTAGGGTTAAGTTTAGGGTTAACTTTAGGGTTAGGTTTAGGGTAAGGGTAAGGGTCAGGGTTAGGGTTAGTGTTCGAGTTAGGTTTAGGGTTTGGGTTAGGGTAAGGGTAAGGGTTAGGATTAGGGTTAGGTTTTGGGTTGGGTTTAGGGTAAGGGTTAGGGTTAGGTTTTGTGTTGGTGTTAAGGTTAGGGTTAGTGTTAGGATAAGGGTAAGGGTTTAGGTTAGGGTTAGGGTTAGGTTTAGGGTAAGGGTTTGGGTAAGGTTTAGTGTAAGGGTAAGTTTTAGGGTTAGGGTTAGGGTTAGGTTTAGGGTTAAGGTAAGGGAAAGGCTTAGGGTTAGGTTTAGGGTTAAGTTTCGGTTTAGGGTAAGGGTTAGGGTTAGGGTTAGGGTCAGGATTAGGGTAAGGGTTAGGGTTAAGGTTAGGGTTACGGTTAGGGCTTAGGATTAGGGTTAGGGTTAGGGTTATGGTAGTGGTTAGGGTAAGAGTGAGTGTTAGGGTTAGGGTTAGGATAAGGGGTTAGGGTTAGGGTTAAGGTTAGGGTTAGGGTTAGGTTTAGGTTTAGGGTTAGGATTTGGGTAAGGATAAGGGTTAGGGTTAGGATTAGTTTTATGGTTAGGGTAAGGGTTTGGGTTAGGGTTAGGGTTAGGTATAGGGTTAGGTTTAGGGTTAGGGTTACGTTTAGGATAAGGGTTAAGGTTAGGTTTAGGGTTAGGGTTAGGGTGAAGGTAAGGGTCAGGGTTAGGTTTAGGGTTAGGGTTAGGTTTAGGGTAAGGGTTAGTTTTAGGTTTAGGTTAAGCGGAAGGTTTAGGGTTAGAGTTTGGTTAGGGTTAAGGTAAGGGTATGGTTTGGGGTTAGGGTTAGGGTTAGGCTTAGATTTAGGGATAGGGTTAGGGTTAGGTTTAGGGTAAGGTTTCGGTTTAGTGTTATTGTAAGGGTACGTGTTAGGGTTAGCGTTAGGGTAAGGGTAAGGGTTAGGGTTAGAGTTAAGGTAAGGTTAAAGTTTAGGGTTAGGTTTAGGGTTAGGTTTAGGGTAAGGTTTAGAGTTAGGTTTAGGGTAAGTGTAAGGTTTAGGTTTAGGGATAGTTTAAGTGTAAGTTTAGGGTTAGGGTTAGGGTTAGGGTTAAATTTAGGGTTAGGGTTAGGGTTAGGTTTAGGGTTAGGGTTAGGGTAAGGGTAAGGGTTATGGTTAGGGTTAGGGTTATGGAAAGGGTAAGGGTTAGGATTAGGGTTAGGGTTAGGGTAAGGATTAGGGTTAGGGTTAGGGTAAGGGTTAGGGTTAGGGTTAGCATTAAGGTTAGGGTTTGGGTAAGGGTAAGTGTTAGGGTTAGGGTTAGGGTTACGGTTAGATTTAGGGGTTAGGGTTAGGGTTAGGTTTAGGCTTCGGTTTAGGGTAAGGATAAGAGTTAGGGTTAGGGATAGGGTTAGGTTTCGGGTTAGGTTTAGCGTTAGGGTTAGGGTAAGGGTAAGGGTTAGGTTTACGGTTAGAGTTAGGATTAAGGTTAGGGTTAGGGTAAGGGTAAGGGTTAGGGTTAGGTTTAGGGTTAGGGTAAGGGTTAGGATTAGGGTAAGGGTTACGATTGGGGTAAGGTAAGGGTTGGGGTTAAAGTTAGGTTCAGGGTTAGGGTTAGGGTTAGGGTTTGGTTAAGAGTTAGGGTTAGTTTAGGGTTAGGGTTAGGGTAAGGGTAAGAGTTAGGTTTAGGGTTAGGGTTAGGTTTAGGGTTAGGGTTAGGGTTAGGGTAAGGAAAAGGGTTAGATTTAAGGTTAGGGTTAGGGTTAGGTATAGGGTTAGGGTTAAGTTTAGGTTTAGGGTGAGGGTAAGGATAAGGGTTAGGGTTAGGTTTAGGGTAAGGTTAAGGGTTAGGGTTAGGGTTAGGGTTAGGTTTATAGTTAGGGTTAGGGAAAGTGTAAGGGTTTGGCTTAAGGTTAGGGTTAGGGTTAGGTTAGGGTTAGGGTTAGGGTAAGAGTAAGGGTAAGGGTTAGGGTTAGGGTTAGGGTTAAGGGTTAGGGTTAGGGATAGGTTTATGGTTAGGGTTAGGGTAAGGGTAAGGGTTAATGTTAGGGTTAGGGTTAGGGTTAGTGATAGGATTAGGGTTATGGTTAGGGTAAGGGTTAGGATTAGGGTTAGGGTTAGATTTATGGTTAGGGTTAGGGTAAGGGTAAAGGTTAGGATTAGGTTTAGGGTTTTGGTTAGGTTTAAGGGTTAGGGTTAGGGATAGGTTTATGGCTGGATTAGGGTAAGGGCAAGGGTTAGGGTTAGGGTTAGTGTTAGGGTTAAGGTTAGGGTTAGGGTTAGGGTTAGGGTTAGGGGAAGGTTTAGGGTTGGGGTTAGGGATAGGTTTAGGTTTAGGGTTACGGTTAGGGTTAGGGTAAGAGTGAGGGTTAGGTTTAGGGTTAGGGTAGCGGTTAGGGTATGGGTAAGTGTTAGGTTTAGGGTTAGAGTAAGGGTAAGGGTTAGGGTTAGTGTGAGGGTTAGGGTTAGGTTAAGGTTTAGGGTTAGGGGTTAGGGTTAGGGTTAGGTTTCTGGTTGGGGTTAAGTTTAGTGTTAGGGTTAGGGTTAGAGTAAGTGTTAGGGTTAGGGTCAGGGTTAGGGTTAGGGTAAGGGTAAGGGTTAGGGTTAGGGTTAGGTTTAGGGTAAGTGTTAGGGTTAGGTTTAGGGTTAGGTTTAGGGAAAGGGTAATAGTGTTAGGGTTAGGTTTAGTGTAAGGGTAAGGGTTAGGGTTAGGGTTAGGGTTAGGGTAAGGTTTAGGGTTAGGTTTAGGCTTAGGGTTAGGGTTAAGTTTAGGGTTAACTTTAGGGTTAGGTTTAGGGTAAGGGTTAGGGTCAGGGTTAGGGTTAGTGTTCGAGTTAGGTTTAGGGTTTGGGTTAGGGTAAGGGTAAGGGTTAGGGTTAGGGTTAGGTTTAGGGTTAGGTTTAGGGTAAGGGTTAGGGTTAGGTTTTGTGTTGGTGTTAAGGTTAGGGTTAGGGTTAGGATAAGGGTAAGGGTTAGAGTTAGGGTTAGGGTTAGGTTTAGGGTAAGGGTTTGGGTAAGGTTTAGTGTAAGGGTAAGTTTTAGGGTTAGGTTAGGGTTAGGTTTAGGGTTAGGGTAAGGGAAAGGTTTAGGGTTAGGTTTAGGGTTAGTTTCGGTTTAGGATTAGGGTTAGGGTTAGGGTTAGGGTTAGGGTAAGGGTTAGGGTTAGGGTTACCGTTAGGGTTTAGGATCAGGGTTAGGGTTAGGGTTATGGTTAGGGTTATGGTCGTGGTTAGGGTAAGAGTGAGTGTTAGGGTTAGGGTTAGGATAAGGGGTTAGGGTTAGAGTTAAGGTTAGTTTTAGTGTTAGGGTTAGGTTTAGGGTTAGGGTTAGGGTTACGGTTAGGGTAAGGGTCAGGGTTAGGTTTAGAGTTAGGATTATGGTTAAGGGTAGAGTCAGGGTAAGGGTTACGGTTAAGTTTAGGGTTAGGTTTAGGGTAAGGGTAAGGGTTAGGTTTAGGGTTTGGGTTAGGTTTAGGGTTAGGGTTATGGTTATGGTTAGGGTAAGGATAAGGGTTAGGGTTAAGTTTAGGGTTAGGGTTAGGGTTAGCGTTAAGGTTTTGGTTAGTGTTAGGTTAAGGGTAAGGGTTAGGGTTAGGTTTAGGGTTAGGGTTAGGGTAAGAGTAAGGGTAAGGGTTAGGGTTATTGTTAGATTTAGGGTAATGGTTAGGGTTAGGGTTAGGGTCAGGGTTATTGTTAGGGTTAGGGTTAGGGTTAGGGTTAGGGGAAGGGTTAGGGTTGGGGTTAGGGATAGGTTTAGGTTTAGGTTACGGTTAGGGTTAGGGTAAGGGTGAGGGTTAGGTTTAGGGTTAGGGTAGCGGTTAGGGTATGGGTAAGTGTTAGGTTTAGGGTTAGAGTAAGGGTAAGGGTTAGGGTTAGTGTGAGGGTTAGGGTTAGGTTAAGGTTTAGGGTTAGGGGATAGGGTTAGGGTTAGGTTTAGGGTTGGGGTTAAGTTTAGGGTTAGGGTTAGGGTTAGGGTAAGTGTTAGGGTTAGGGTCAGGGTTAGGGTTAGGGTAAGGGTAAGGGTGAGGGTTAGGGTAAGTGTTAGGGTTAGGTTTAGGGTTAGGTTTAGGGAAAGGGTAATAGTTAGGTTTAGGGTTAGGTTTAGTGTAAGGGTAAGGGTTAGGGTTAGGGTTAGGGTTAGGGTAAGGGTAAGGGTTAGGGTTAGGGTTAGGGTTAGGGTAAGGGTTAGGGTTAGGTTTAGGCTTAGGGTTAGGGTTAAGTTTAGGGTTAACTTTAGGGTTAGGTTTAGGGTAAGGGTAAGGCTCAGGGTTAGGGTTAGTGTTCGAGTTAGGTTTAGGGTTTGGGTTAGGGTAAGGGTAAGGGTTAGGGTTAGGGTTAGGTTTAGGGTTAGGTTTAGGGTAAGGGTTAGGGTTAGGTTTTGTGTTGGTGTTAAGGTTAGGGTTAGGGTTAGGATAACGGTAAGGGTTAGGGTTAGGGCAAGGGTAAGTGTTAGGTTAAGGGTTAGGGTTAGGGTAAGGGTAAGAGTAAGGGTTAGGGTTAGGTTTACGGTTAGGGTAAGGGTTAGGGTTAGGGGTAGGTAAGGGTAAGTGTTAGGGTTAGTGTTAGGGCTAGGTTAAGGTTAAGGGTTAGGGTTAGGGTTAGGTTTAGGGTAAGGGTAAGTGTTAGGGTTAGGGTTAGGGTTAGGTTAAGGGTTAGGGTTAGGATTAGGTTAAGCGTAAGGGTTAGTTTTATATTTAAGCTTAGGGGTAGTGTTATGGTTAGGGTTAAGGTAAGGGTGAGGGTAAGGTTTAGGGTTAGGGTTAGGGTTAGGGAAAGGTTAACGGTTAGTGTTAGGGTTAGGGTTAATGTCAGGTTAGGGTAAGGATTAGGGTTGGGGTTAGAGTTAGGGTAAGGGTTAGGTTTAGGGTTAAGGTTAGGGTTAGCATTAAGGTTAGGGTTAGGATTAGGGTAAGGGTAAGGTTTAGGGTTAGGTTTAGGGTTAGGGTAAAGTTTAGGTTTAAGGTTAGGTTAGGGGTAAGGGTTAGGTTTAGGGTTAGGGTTAGGTTTAGCATTAAGTTTAGGGTCAGGGTTAGTTAAAGATAAGGGTTAGGGTTAGGATTAGGGTTAGGTTTAGGGTTAGAGTAAGGCTGAGGGTTAGGGTTAGGGTTAGGGTTAGGATAAGGGTTAAGGTTAGGGTTAGGGTTAGGGTAAGGGTAAGGGATAGGGTTAGGGTTAAGTTTGGGTTTAGGGTTAGGGTAAGTGTAAGCGTTAGGGTTAGGGTTAGGGTTAGGGTGAGGATTAGGGGTTAGGGTTAGGGTTAGAGTTAGGATTAGGGGTTAGGTTTAGGATAAGGGTAAGTTTTAGGGTTAGGGTTAGGGTTAGGGTAAATTTAAGGGTTAGTGTTAGGTTTAGGGTTAGGTTTAGGGTTAGGGTTGGGTTAGGGTTAGGTTTAGATAAGGTTAAGTGTTAGGGTTAGGTATAGGTTGAGGTATAGGTGTTAGGGTTAGGGTTAGGTTTATGGTAAGGGTAAGGGTTAGGGTTAGGGTTAGGGTTAGGGCAAGGGTTAGGGTTAAGGTTAGGGTTAGGGTTAGGGTAAGGGTAAGGTTTAGGATTAGGTTTTGGGTTAGGATTAGGGCAAGTGTAAGGGTTAGGTTTAGGGTTAGGGTTAGGGTTAAGGTAAGGGTAAGTGTTAGGGTTAGTGTTAGGGTTAGGGTAAGGGTAAGGGTAAGGTTTAGGGTTAGGGTTAGGTTTAGGGTTAAGGGTAGGGATAGAGTAAGGGTTAGGGTTAGGGTTAGGGTTAGGGTAAGGTTTAGGGTTAGGGTTAGGGTAAGGGTTATGGTTAGGTTAGGGTTAGGATTAGCATTAAGGTTAGGGTTAGGTTTAGGGTAAGGGTAAGGGTTAGGGTTAGGGTTAGGGTAAGGGTAAGGGTTAGGGTTAGGGTTAGGCTAAGGGTTAGGGTTAGGATTAGGGTTAGGTTTAGGGTAATGGTAAGGTTTAGGGTTAGGGTTAGTTTTAGGGTTAGGGTAAGTGTTAGGGTTAAGGTTAGGGTTACCTTTTGGGTTAGGATTAGGGTTAGGGTAAGGATTAGGGTTAGGGTTCGGGATAGGGTTAGTATTAGGTTTAGGTTTAGGGTTAGTGTAAGGGTAAGGGTTAGGGTTAGGGTTAGGGTTAGGGGTTAGGGTTAGGGTGATGGTTAGGGTTAGGGATAGGGTTAGGGGTTAGGGTTAGTATTAGGGTAAGGGTAAGTGTAAGGGTTAGGGTTAGTGTTAGGTTTAGGGTTAGGGTTAGTGTAAGTGTAATGTTTAGGTTTAGGGTTAGTGTTAGCGTTAAGGTTAGGGTTAGCATTAGGGTCAGGGTAAGGGTAAGCGTTAGGGTTAGGGTTAGTTTTAGGTTTATGGTTGGGGTTAATGTTAGGGTTAGGGTTAGGGTAAGGGTAAGGGATAGGGTTAGGGTTAAGTTTGGGTTTAGGGTTAGGGTAAGTGTAAGGGTTAGGGTTAGGGTTAGGGTTAGGGTTAGGGTTAGGATTAGGGGTTAGGGTTAGGATAAGGGTAAGTTTTAGGGTTAGGGTTAGGGTTAGGGTAAATTTAAGGGTTAGTGTTATGTTTAGGGTTAGGTTTAGGGTTAGGGTTAGGGTTAGGGTTAGGTTTAGATAAGTTTAAGTGTTAGGGTTAGGTATAGGTTGAGGTATAGTTGTTAGGGTTAGGGTTAGGGTTAGGGTTATGGTAAGGGTAAGGGTTAGGGTTAGGGTTAGGGTTAGGGTTAGGGCAAGGGTTAGGGTTAATGTTAGGGTTAGGGTTAGGGTAAGGGTAAGGTTTAGGATTAGGGTTTGGGTTAGGGTTAGGGCAAGTGTAAGGGTTAGGTTTAGGGTTAGGGTTAGGGTTAAGTTAAGGGTAAGTGTTAGGGTTAGTGTTAGGGTTAGGGTAAGGGTAAGGGTAAGGTTTAGGGTTAGGGTTAGGTTTAGGGTTAAGGTTAGGGATAGAGTAAGGGTTAGGGTTAGGGTTAGGGTTAGGGTAAGGTTTAGGGTTAGGGTTAGGGTTAGGGTTAGGGTAAGGGTTATGTTTAGGTTAGGGTTAGGATTAGCATTAAGGTTAGGGTTAGGTTTAGGGTAAGGATAAGGGTTAGGGTTAGGGTTAGGGTAAGGGTTAGGGTTAGGATTAGGGTTAGGTTTAGGGTAATGGTAAGGTTTAGGGTTATTGTTAGTTTTAGGGTTAGGGTAAGGGTTAGGGTTAAGGTTAGGGTTAGCTTTTGGGTTAGGATTAGGGTTAGGGTAAGGATTAGGGTTAGGGTAAGGGTTAGGCTTCGGGATAGGGTTAGTATTAGGTTTAGGTTTAGGGTTAGGGTAAGGGTAAGGGTTAGGGTTAGGGTTAGGGTTAGGGGTTAGGGTTAGGGTGATGGTTAGGGTTAGGGTTAGGGTTAGGGGTTAGGGTTAGTGTTAGGGTAAGGGTAAGTGTAAGGGTTAGGGTTAGTGTTAGGTTTAGGGTTAGGGTTAGGGTAAGTGTAATGTTTAGGTTTAGGGTTAGTGTTACCGTTAAGGTTAGGGTTAGCATTAGGGTCAGGGTAAGGGTAAGCGTTAGGGTTAGGGTTAGGGTTAGGTTTAGGGTTGGGGTTAAGGTTAGGGTTAGGGTTAGGGTAATGGTTAGGGTTAGGGTTAGGGTTAGCTTTAGCGTTAGGATTAGGGTAAGGATAAACTTTAGGGTTACAGTTAGTGTTAGGTCTTAGGGTTAGGGTTAGGGTTAGGGATAGGATAAGGGTGAGGGTTAGGTTTAGGGTAAGGGTAATGTTTAGGGTTAGGTTAGGATGAGGTTTGGGGTTAGGGTTAGGGTAAGAGTAAGGGTTAGGGTTAGTGTTAGGGTTAGGTTTAGGGTAAGGGTTAAGGTTAGGGTTAGGTTTAGTTTTCTTGTTAGAGTTAGGGTAAGGGTAAGGGTTAGAGTTAGGGTTTGGTTTAGGGTTAGGGTTAGGGTTAGGGTTAGGGTAAGGGTAAGGGTTAGGGTTAGGGTTAGGTTTATGGTTAGGGTAAGGGTAAGTGTTAGGGTTATGTTTAGGGTTAGGGTTAAGGGTAGGGTTAGGGTTAGGGTAAGGGTAAGGGTTAGGGTTAAGTTTAGTTGTAAGGGTTCGTGTTAGGGTTAGCGTTAGGGTAAGTGTTAGGGTTAGGTTTAGGGTAAGGGTTAGGGTTAGGGTTAGGGGTAGTGTTAGGAAAAGGGAAAGGGTTAGGGTTTAGGTTAGGCTTCGGTTTAGGGTTAGGGTTAGGGTTAGGTTTAGGTTTAGGGTTAGAGTTAGGGTTAGGGTTAGGGTAAGGGTTAGGGTTAGGGTTAGGAGTTAGGGTTACTGTTAGGTTTAGGGTAAGGGTAAGGTTTAGGGTTAGGTTTAGGGTTAGGGGTTAGGGTTGTGTTAGGGTTAGGGAAGGTTAGGTTTAGGGTCAGGGTTAGGGTTAGGGTAAGGGTAAGTGTTAGGTTAAGGGTTAGGGTTAGGGTAAGGGTAAGGGTTAAAGTTAGGGTTAGTTTTAGGGTTAGGGTAAGGGTTAGGGTTAGGGGTAGGGTAAGGGTAAGTGTTAGGGTTAGGGTTAGCGTTAGGGCTAGGTTAAGGTTTAGAGTTAGGCTTAGGGTTAGGTTTAGGGTAAGGGTAAGTGTTAGGGTTACGGTTATGTTTAAGTTAAAGGTTAGGGTTAGGTTAAGGGTAAGGGTTAGGGTTATGTTTAGGGTTGGGGTTAAGGTTAGTTTTAGGGTTAGGGTAAGTGTAAAGGTTAGGGTTAGGGTTAGGGTAATGGTAAGTGTTAGGTTTAGGGTTAGGGTTAGGGTAAGAGTAAGGGTTAATCTTATTGTTAGGGTTACGTTTAGGATTAGGGTAAGGGTTAGGGTAAGGGTAAGTGGTAGGGTTAGGGTTAGGGTTAGGGTTAGATTTATGGTAAGGGTAAGGGCTAGGGTTAGGGTTAGGTTTGGGGTTAGGATTAGGGTAAGGGTAAGGGTTAGGGTTAGGGTTTGGGTTGTGGTTAGGGTCAGGCTAAGGGTAAGGGTTAGGGTTAAAGTTAGGGTTAGGTTTAGGTTTATGGTTAGGGTTACGGTAAGGGTAAGGGTTAGGATTAAGGTTAGGGTTACGGTTAGGGTTAGGTTTGGGGTTAGGGTTAGGGTTAGCGTTAGGATTAGTGTGAGGTTTAGGTATAGGGTTAGGGTCAGGGTAAGGGTAAGGGTTAGGGTTAGGGTTAGTTTTAGGGTTAGACTTAAGGTTAGGGTTAGGGTTAGGGTTAGGTTTAGGTTTAGGGAAAGGGTAGGGGTTAGGGTTAGGGTTAGGGGTTAGGGTTAGGGGTAGGGTTAGGGTTAGGGTTAGGTTTAGGGTAAGGGTAAGGTTTAGGGTTACTGTTAAGCGTTAGTTTTAGGTTAGGGTTAGGGTTAGGGTTAAGGTAAGGATAAGGGTTAGGATTCGGGTTAGAGTTACTGTAAGGGTAAGGGTAAGGTTTCGGGTTAGGTTTAGGGTTAGGGTAAGGTTAAGGGTTAGGCTAAGGGTAAGGGTTAGGGTTAGGGCTAGGGTGAGGGTTAGGTTTAGGGTTAGGGGTTAGGCTTCGTGTTAGGGTTAGGGTTAGGGTAAGGGTTAGTGTTAGGGTTAGGGTAAGGGTTAGGGTTAGGTTTAGTGTTAGGGTAAGTTTAAGGGTTAGGGTTAGATTTAGGGTTAGGGTTAGGATTAGGGGTTAGGGGTAGTGTTAGGTTTGGGTAAGGGTTAGGGTTAGGGTAAGGGTAAGTGTTAGGGTTAGGGTTAGGTTTAGAGTAAGTGTAAGGGTTAGTGTTAGGGTTAGGGTTAGGTTTAGGGTTAGGGTTAGCGTTAGTATAAGGGTAAGTGTTAGGGTTAGGGTTAGGTTAAGGGATAGGGGTTAGGGTTAGGGTTAGGGTTAGGGTAAGGTTAAGGGTTAGGGTTAGGATTAGGGATAGGGTTAAGTTCCAGGGTAGGGTTAGGCTTCGGTTTATGGTTACGGTAAGTGTTAGGGATAGGGTTTAGGTTAGGGGATAGAGTTAGGGTTAGGGTTACGGTTTGGGTAAGGGTAAGGGTTAGGGTTAGGGTTAGGTGTTAGGGTTAGTGTTAGGATTAGGTTAGGGTGATGTTAGGGTTAGGGTCAGGGTTAGGGTTAGGGTATGGGTAAGTGTTAGGTTTAGGGTTAAATTTAGGCTAAGTGTAAGGGTTGGGGTTAGGGTTAGGGTTAGGTTTGGGGAAGGGTTAGGGTTAGGGTTAGGGTTAGGGTAAGGGTAAGTGTTAGGGTTAGGGTTAGGGTTAGGTTTAGGGTAAGGCTTAGGGATAGGGTTAGGGTAAGCATAAGGGTTAGGTTTAGGGTGAGGGTTAGGGTTAAGAATAGGTTTAGGGTTAGGGTTAGGATTAGGGTTAGGTTTAGGTTTAGGGTTGGGGTTAGGGTAAGGGTTAGGGTTAGTGTTAGGGTTAGAGTTAAGGTTATGGTTAGGGATTGGGTTAGGGTTATTGTTAGGGTTAGGGAAATGGTAAGGGTTAGGGTTAGCACTAGTGTTAGAGTTAGGGGTTAGGGTTAGTGTTAGGGTTAGGGTTAGGGTTAGGGATATGGTAAGGGTCCAGGTTAGGGCTAGGTTTAGGGTTAGGTGTTAGGGTTTGGGTTAGGATTAGGGTTAGGGTTAGGGTAAGTATAAGGGTTAGGGTTAGGGTTAGGGTTAGGTTGAGGGTTAAGGTTAGGGTTAGGTGTTAGGGTTCGAGTTAGGGTTAGGGTTAGTGTAAGAGTTAGGGTTAGGGTTAGGGTAAGGGTTAGGGTTAGGGTTAGTGTTATGGTAAGTGTTAGGGTTAGTATTAGGGTTAGGGTTAGATTTGGGGTTAGGGTTAGTGTTAGTTTTAGGGTAAGTTTTAGGGTTAGTGTTAGGGTAAGGGTTAGGGTTAAGTTTAGGGTTAGGGTTAGGGTTAGGGGTTAGGGTTAGGGTTAAGGTTAGTTTTAGGGTAAGGGTTAGGGGTTAGGGTCAGGGTTAGGGTTAGTTTTAGGGTTAGGGATAGGGTAAGGTTAGGGTAATGGTAAGTGTTAGGGTTAAGGTTAGGGTTAGAGTAAAGGTTAGGGTTAGGGTTAGGGTTAGGGTTATTGTTAGGGTGAGGGGTTAGGGTTCAGGTTAGGGTAAGGGTTAGGTTTAGGGTTAGGGTAAGGGTTAGGGTTAGGTTACAGTAAGGGTTAGGTTTAGGGTAAGGGTTAGGTTTTGGGTTAGGGTTAGGGTAAGGGTTAGGGTTAGGGTTAGGGTAAGGGTAAGTGTTAGCGTTAAGGTTAGGGTTAGGGTTAGGGTTAGGGTTAGGATTAGGGTAAGGGTAAGGGTTAGGGTTAGGATTAGGGATAGGGTTAAGTTCAGGGTTAGGATTAGGCTTAGTTTTATGGTTACGGTAAGTGTTAGGGATAGGGTTTCGGTTAGGGGATAGAGTTAGGGTTAGGGTTAGGGTTAGGGTTAGGGTAAGGGTAAGGGTTAGGGTTAGGGTTAGGGGTTAGGGTTAGGGTTAGGATTAGGTTAGGGTAATGTTAGGGTTAGGGCCAGGGTTAGGGTTAGGGTATGGGTAAGTGTTAGGTTTAGGGTTAAATTTAGGCTAAGGGTAAGGGTTGGGGTTAGGGTTAGGGTTAGGTTTAGGGTAAGGGTTAGGATTAGGGTTAGGGTTAGGGTTAGGGTAAGGGTAAGTGTTAGGGTTAGGGTTAGGGTTAGGTTTAGGGTAAGTCTTAGGGATAGGGTTAGGGTAAGCATAAGGGTTAGGTTTAGGGTTAGGGTTAGGGTTAAGAGTAGGTTTAGGGTTAGTGTTAGGGTTAGGATTAGTGTTAGGTTTAGGCTTAGGGTTGGGGTTAGGGTAAGGGTTAGGGTTAGTGTTAGGGTTAGAGTTAAGGTTAGGGTTAGGGATTGGGTTAGGGTTATTGTTAGGGTTAGGGAAATGGTAAGGTTTAGGGTTAGCGCTAGTGTTAGGGTTAGGGGTTAGGGTTAGGGTTAGGGAAATGGTAAGGGTCAGGGTTAGGGCTAGGTTTAGGGTTAGGTGTTAGGGTTAGGGTTAGGATTAGGGTTAGGGTTAGGATAAGGATAAGGGTTAGGGTTAGGGTTAGGGTTAGGTTGAGGGTTAAGTTTAGGGTTAGGTGTTAGGGTTCGAGTTAGGGTTAGGGTTAGTGTAAGAGTTAGGGTTAGGGTTAGGGTAAGGGTTAGGGTTAGGGTTAGGGTTAGGGTAAGTGTTAGGGTTAGTATTAGGGTTAGGGTTAGATTTGGGGTTAGGTTTAGTGTTAGTTTTAGGGCAAGTTTTAGGGTTAGTGTTAGGGTAAGCCTTAGGGTTAAGTTTAGGGTTAGGGTTAGGGTTAGGGGTTAGGGTTAGGGTTAGGGTTAGTTTTAGGGTAAGGGATAGGGTTAGGTTAGGGTAATGGTAAGTGTTAGGGTTAAGGTTAGGGTTAGAGTAAAGGTTAGGGTTAGGGTTAGGGTTAGGGTTATTGTTAGGGTTAGGGGTTAGGGTTCAGGTTAGCGTTAGGGTAAGGGTTAGGGTTAGGGTTAGGGTAAGGGTTAGGGTTAGGTTAGGGTAAGGGTCAGGGTTAGGGTAAGGGTTAGGTGTTGGGTTAGGGTTAGGGTAAGGGTTAGGGTTAGGGTAAGGGTAAGTGTTAGCGTTAGGGTTAGGGTTAGGGTTACGGTTAGGGTTAGGGTTAGGATTAGGGTAAGGGTAAGGGTTAGGGTTAGGATTAGGGATAGGGTTAAGTTCAGGGTTAGGGTTAGGCTTAGTTTTATGGTTACGGTAAGTGTTAGGGATAGGGTTTAGTTTAGGGGATAGAGTTAGGGTTAGGGTTAGGGTTAGGGTTAGGGTAAGGGTAAGGGTTAGGGTTAGGGTTAGGGGTTAGGGTTAGGGTTAGGATTAGGTTAGGGTAATGTTAGGGTTAGGGCCAGGGTTAGGGTTAGGGTATGGGTAAGTTTTAGGTTTAGGGTTAAATTTAGGCTAAGGGTAAGGGTTGGGGTTAGGGTTAAGGTTAGGTTTAGGGTAAGGGTTAGGGTTAGGGTTAGGGTTAGGGTAAGGGTAAGTGTTAGGGTTAGGGTTAGTGTTAGGTTTAGGGTAAGGCTTAGGGATAGGGTTAGGGTAAGCATAAGGGTTAGGTTTAGCGTTAGGGTTAGGGTTAAGAGTAGGTTTAAGGTTAGGGTTAGGGTTAGGATTAGGGTTAGGTTTAGGTTTAGGGTTGGGGTTAGGGTAAGGGTTAGGGTTAGTGTTAGGGTTAGAGTTAAGGTTAGGGTTAGGGTTTGGGTTAGGGTTTGGGTTAGGGTTAGGGAAATGGTAAGGGTTAGGGTTAGCGCTAGTGTTAGGGTTAGGGGTTAGGGTTAGGGTTAGGGTTAGGGAAATGGTAAGGGTCAGGGTTAGGGCTAGTTTTAGGGTTAGGGGTTAGGGTTAGGGTTAGGATTAGGGTTAGGGTTAGGGTAAGAATAAGGGTTAGTGTTAGGGTTAGGGTTATGGTGAGTGTTAAGTTTAGGGTTAGGTGTTATGGTTCGAGTTAGTGTTAGGGTTAGTGTAAGAGTTAGGGTTAGGGTTAGGGTAAGGTTTAGGGTTAGGGTTAGGGTTAGGGTAAGTGTTAGGGTGAGTATTAGGGTTAGGGTTAGATTTGGGGTTAGGGTTAGTGTTAGTTTTAGGGTAAGTTTTAGGGTTAGTGTTAGGGTAAGGGTTAGGGTTAAGTTTAGCGTTAGGGTTAGGGTTAGGGTTAGGGTTAGGGGTTAGGGTTATAGTTAGGGTTAGTTTTAGGGTAAGGGTTAGGGGTTAGGGTCAGTGTTAGGGTTAGTTTTAGGGTTAGGGATAGGGTTAGGTTAGGGTAATGGTAAGTGTCAGGGTTAAGGTTAGGGTTAGAGTAAAGGTTAGGGTTAGGGTTAGGGTTATTGTTAGGGTTAGGGGTTAGGGTTCAGGTTAGCGTTAGGATAAGGGTTAGGTTTAGGGTTAGGGTAAGGGTTAGGGTTAGGTTAGGGTAAGGGTTAGGGTTAGGGTAAGGGTTAGGTTTTGGGTTAGGGTTAGGGTAAGGGTTAGGGTTAGGGTTAGGGTTAGGGTAAGGGTAAGTGTTAGCGTTAGGGTTAGGGTTAATGTTAGGGTTAGGTTAAGGGTAAGAGTTAGGGTTAGGGTTAGGGTTAGGATTAGGTTTGGTGTTAGCATTAGTGTAAGGGTAAGTGTTAGGGTTAGGGTTAGTTTTAATGCTGGGGTTTGGGTAAGGGTAAGGCTTAGGGTTAGGATTAGGGTTAGGTTATGGTTTAGGGTTAGTGTTAGCGTACTTGTAAGGGTGAGGGTTAGGATTAGGTTTAGGATTAGGGTTATGTTTAGGGTTAGGGTCAGGGTAAGTGTAAGGGTTAGGGTTAGGGTTAGGTTTAAGTTAAGGGTTAGTGTTAGGGTTAGGGAAAGGGTAAGGGTTAGGGTAAGGGTTAGGTTTAGGTTTAGGGTAAGGATTGGGGTTAACGTTAGGGTTAGGGTAAGTGTAAGCGTTACGGTTAGGGTTAGGGTTAGGTTTAGGGTTAGGATTAGGGTAGGGTAAGGTTTAGGTTTACAGTTATTGTTAGGGGTTAGGGTTATGGTTCGTGTTAGGATAAGGGTTAGGGTTAGGTTTAGGGTAAGGGTAAGGTTTAGGGTTAGGTTAGGGTTAGGTTTGGGGTTAGGGTAAGGGTAAGGGTTAGGGTTAGGGTAAGGGTCAGGGTTCGGGTTAGGTTTAGGGTTGGGGTTAAGGTTAGGGTTAGGGTTAGGGTAAGGGTAAGTGTTAGGGATAGGGTTAGGGGTAAGGGTTCTTGTTAGGGTTAGCGTTAGGGTAAGGGTTAGGGTTAGGGTTAGGTAAGGGCTAGTTTTAGGTTTAGGTTTGGGGTATGGTTAGGTTTAGGGTTATAGTTAGGGTTAGGTTTAGGGTTAGTGAACGGGTAAGTGTTAGGGTTAGGGTTAGGGTTAGGGTTAGGGTTAGGGTTAGTGTTAGGATAATGGTAAGGGTTAGGGTTAAGGTTAGGCTTAGGGTTAGGGTTAGGTTAGGGTTACGTTAAGGGTTAGGTTTTAGGTTAGGGTTAGGGTTAGAGTTAGGGTTTGGGTTAGGGTAAGGGTAAGGGTTAGGGTTAGAGTTAGGGTTAGGGGTTAGGGTTAGTGTTAGGGTTAGGGTAAGGGTAAGGTTTAGGGTTAGGTTTAGGTTTAGGGTTTAGGGTTGGGTTAGGGTTAGGGAAGGTTAGGGTAAGGGTCAGGGTTAGGGTTAGGGTAAGGGTAAGTGTTAGGTTAAGGGTTAGGTGTAGGGTAAGGGTAAGGGTTAGGGTTAGGGTTAGGTTTAGGGTTAGGGTAAGGGTTAGGGTTAGGGGTAGGTTAAGGGTAAGTGTTAGGGTTAGGGTTAGGGTTAGGGCTAGGTTAAGTGTTAGGGTTAGGGTTAGGTTAAGGGTTAGGGTTAGGGTTAGGTTAAGGCTAAGGGTTAGGGTTAGGGTTAAGGTTAGTGGTAGTGTTATGGTTATGGTTAGGGTAAGCTTAAGGGTAAGGTTTAGGGTTAGGTTTAGGGTTAGGTTTAGGGAAAGTGTAACGGTTAGGGTTAGGGTTAGGGTCAGGGTTAGGGTAAGGATTCGGGTTAGGGTTAGGGTTAGGGTAAGGGTTAGGTTTAGGGTTACGGTTAGGGTTAGCATTAAGGTTAGGGTTAGGGTTAGGATAAGGGTAAGGTTTAGGGTTAGGGTTAGGGATAGGGTAAGGTTTAGGTTTAGGGTTAGGGTTAGGGTTAGGGTAAGGGTTAGGTTTAGGGTTAGGGTTAGGTTTAGGGGTAGGGTAAGGTTAAGGTTTAGGGTTAGGGTTAGGGTTAGGGGTTAGGGTTAGGGTTAGGGATAGAGAAAGGTTTAGGGTTAGGTTTAGTGTAAGGGTAAGTTTTAGGGTTGGGCTAAGTGTTAGGGTTAGTTTAAGGGTAAGGTTTAGGGTTAGGGTTAGTGTTAGGGTTAGGGTATGGGTTAGGGTTAGGGTTAGGCTTAGGTTTAGGGTTAGGGTTAGGGTAAGGGTTAGGTTTAGAAGAAGGGTAAGGTTAAGGTTTAGGGTTAGGCTTAGGGTTAGGGGTTAGGGTTAGGGTTAGGGTTAGGTTAAGGGTTAGGGTTAGGTGTAGGGTAAGGGTAAGTTTTAGGGTTGGGCTAAGTGTTAGGGTTAGATTAAGGGTAAGGTTTAGGGTTAGGGTTAGGGTTAGGGTTAGGTAAGGGTTAGGTTCTGGTTAGGGTAAGTGTAAAAGTTAGTGTTAGAGTTAGGGTTTGGTTTAGGGTTAGGGTTAGGGTTAGGGTTAGGGTTAGGATAAGGTTAAGTGTTAGGGTTAGGTATACGTTAAGGTATAGGGGTTTCGGTTAGGGTTAGGTTTAGGGAAAGGGTAAGGGTTAGGGTTAGGTTTAGGGTTAGGGTAAGGGTTAGGGTTAAGGTTAGGGCTAGGGTTAGGGTAAGGGTAAGCGTTAGTTTTAGGGTTAGGGTTAGGGCAAGTGTAAGTGTTAGGTATAGGGTTAGGGTTAGGGTTAAGGTAAGGTTAAGGGATATGGTTAGGTTAGGGTTAGGATTAGCATTAAGTTTAGGGTTAGGGTTAGGGTAAGGGTTAGTGTTAGGGTTAGGGTTAGGGTAAGGGTAAGGGTTAGGGTTAGGGTTAGGGTTAGGGTAAGGTTTAGGGTTAGGGTTAGGGTTAGGTTTAGGGTTAGGGTTATGGTAAGCGTAAGGGTTAGGGTAAGGGTTAGGTGTAGGGTTAGGGTTAGGGTAAGGGTTAGGGTTAGGGTTAGTGTTAGGTTTAGGGTTAAGGTTAGGTTTAGGGTTAGGGTAAAGTTAAGGGTTAGGGTTAGGTTTAGGGTTAGGGTTTAGGGTTAGGTTTAGGGTTAAGTTTAGGGTTAGGGTAAGGTTAAGGTTTAGGGTTAGGGTTAGGGGTTAGGCTTTGGGTTAGGTTTAGGGTAAGGGTTAGGGTTAGTTTAGGGTAAGGATAAGGTTTAGGGTTAGGCTAAGTGTTAGGTTTGTGATTAGGGTTAGGGTAAGAGTAAGGTTTAGGGTTAGGGTTAGGGTCAGGGTTAGGGTAAGGGTTAGGGTTAGGGTTAGGGTTAGGTTTGGGGTTAGGGTGAGGGTAAGGGTAAGGGTTAGGGTTAGGGTTAGGGTTAGGTTTAGAGTTAGGGTTAGCGTTAGGGTTAGGGTAAGTGTAAGGTTTGGGGTTAAGGTTAGGGTTAGGTTTAGGATTAGGGTTAGGGATAGGGTAAGGATTAGTGTTCGGGTAAGGGTTAGGGTGAGGGTCAGGCTTAGAGAAAGGGTAAGGTTTAGGGTAAGGGTTAGGTTTAAGGGTTAGGGTAAGGGTTGGGGTTAAAGTTAGGGTTAGGGGTTAGGGTTAGGGTTAGGTTTAGGGTTAGGGTTATGTTTAGGGTTAGGGTAAGTGTAAAAGTTAGGGTTAGCGTTAGGGTAGGGGATAGGGTAGGGTTAGGGTAAGGGCAAGTGTTAGGGTTAGGTTTAGGTTTGGGGTTAAGGTTAGGGTTACGATTAGGGTAAGGGTAAGGGTTAGGGTTATTGTTAGGGGTAAGGGTTCGTGTTAGGGTTAGCTTTAGGGTAAGGTTTAGGGATAGGGTTAGGGTAAGGGTTCGTGTTTGGGTTAGGGTTAGGGGTAGGTTTAGGTTTAGGGTTAGAGTTAGGGTTACGGTTAGGGTTAGGGTAAGTGTAAGTGTTAGGGTTAGGATTAGGGTTAGGGTTAGAGTTAGGAAAAGGGCAAGGGTTAGGGTTAAGGTTAGGCTTAGGTTTAGGGTTAGGGTTAGGGTTAGGGTTAGGTTAAGTGTTAGGCTTAGGGTTAGGGTTAGGCTTAGAGTTAAGGTTGGGGTTAGGGTCAGGATAAGGGTTAGGGTTAGGGTTAGGGTTAGAGGTTAGGGTTAGTGTTAGGGTTAGGGTAAGGGTAAGGTTTAGGGTTAGGTTTAGGGTTAGGGGTTAGGATTGGGTTAGGATTAGGCAAGGTTAGGGTTAGTGTCAGGGTGAGTGTTAGGGCAAGGGTAAGTGTTAGGTTAAGGGTTAGGGTTAGGGTAAGGGTAAGGGTTAGGGTTAGATTTAGGGTTAGGGTAAGGGTTAGGGTTAGGGGTAGGGTAAGTGTAAGTGATAGGGCTAGGGTTAGTGTTAGGGCTAAGTTAAGGTTAAGGGTTAGGTTTAGGGTTAGGTTTAGGGTAAGGGTAAGTGTTAGGGTTAGGGTTAGGGTTAGGTTAAGGGTTAGGGTTAGGGTTAGGTTGAGGGAAAGGGTTAGTTTTAGGGTTAAGATTAGGGGTAGTGTTATGGTTAGGGTAAGGTTAAGGATGAGGGTAAGGTTTACGGTTAGGGTTAGGGTTAGGGAAAGATTAACGGTTAGTGTTAGGGTTAGGGTTAATGTCAGGTTAGGGTAAGGATTAGGGTTGGGGTTAGGGTTAGGGTAAGGGTTAGCGTTAGGGTTAGGGTTAGTGTCAGCATTAAGGTTAGGGTTTGGATTAGGGTAAGGGTAAGGTTTAGGGTTAGGGTTAGGGTTAGGGTAAGGTTTAGGGTTAAGGTTAGGTTAGGGGTAAGGGTTAGGGTTAGGGTTAGGGTTAGGTTTAGCATTAAGATTAGGGTCAGGGTTAGTTAAAGATAAGGGTTAGGGCTAGGATTAGGGTTAGGTTTAGGGTTAGGGTAAGGCTGAGGGTTAGGGTTAGGGTTAGGGTTAGGATAAGGGTTAATGTTAGGGTTAGGGTTAGGGTAAGGGTAAGGGTTAGGGTTAGGGTTAGTTTTGGGGTGAGGGTTAGGGTAAGTGTAAGGGTTAGGGTTATGGTTAGTGTTAGGGGTAGGATTAGGGGTTAGAGTTAGGGTTAGGGTTAGGATTAGGGGTTAGGGTTAGGGTAAGGGTAAGTTTTAGGGTTAGGATTAGGGTTAGGGTAAGTGTAAAGGTTAGTGTTAGAGTTAGGGTTTGGTTTAGGGTTAGGGTTAGGATAAGGTTAAGTGTTAGGGTTAGGTATATGTTAAGGTATAGGGGTTTCGGTTAGGGTTAGGGTTAGGGTTAGGGTTATGGTAAGGGTAAGGGTAAGGGTTAGGGTTATGGTTAGGGTTAGGGCAAGGGTTAGGGTTAAGGTTAGGGTTAGGGTTAGGGTAAGGTTAAGTTTTAGGATTAGGGTTTGGGTTAGGGTTAGGGCAACTGTAAGGTTTAGGTTTAGGGTTAGAGTTAGGGTTAAGGTAAGGGTAAGTGTTAGTGTTAGTGTTAGGGTTAGTGTAAGGGTAAGGGTAAGGTTTAGGGTTAGGGTTAGGTTTATGGTTAAGGTTAGGGATGGAGTAAGGGTTAGTTTTAGGGTGAGGTTTAGGGTAAGGTTTAGGGTTAGGTTTAGGGTTAGGGTAAGGCATATGGTTAGATTAGAGTTAGGATTAGCATTAAGGTTAGGGTTAGGTTTAGGGTAAGTGTAAGGGTTAGGGTTAGGGTTAGGGTAAGGGTTAGGGTTGGGGTTAGGGTAAGGGTTAGGGTTAGGATTAGGGTTAGGTTTATGGTAATGGTAATGGTTAGGGTAAGGGTTATGTGTAGGGTTAGGGTTAGTGTAAGGGTTAGAGTTAGGGTTAGTGTTAGGTTTAGGGTTAAGTTTAGGGTTAGGGTTAGGGTAATGTTAAGGGTTAGGGTTAGGGTTAGGGTTAGGGTTTAGGGTTAGGGTTAGGTTTAGGTTTAGGGTTAATGTAAGGTTAAGGTTAGTGTTAGGGTTAGGGTTAGGGGTGAGGGTTAGGGTTTAGGGTTAGGGTTAGGTTTAGGTTTAGGGTTAATGTAAGGTTAAGGTTAGTGTTAGGGTTAGGGTTAGGGGTGAGGGTTAGGTTTAGGGTTAGGGTTAAGGGTTAGGGTTAGGGTTAGGGTTAGGTTTAGGGTTAGGGTAAGGGTAAGGGTTAGGTTTAGGGTTAGGGTAAGGGTTAGGGTCGGGTTAGTGTTAGGGTAAGGGTTAGGGTTAGGGTTAGGGTAAGGGTTAGGGTTAGGGTTAGGGTTAGGTTTAGTGTTAGGGTTAGGGTAATGGTAAGGTTTAGGGTAAGGGTTAGGTGTAGGGTTAGGGTTAGGTTAAGGGTTAGGGTTAGGGTTAGTGTTAGGTTTAGGGTTAAGGTTAGGGTTAGGGTTAGGGCAATGTTAAGGGTTAGGTTTAGGGTTAGGCTTTACGGTTTGGGTTAGGTTTAGGTTTATTGTTAGGGTAAGGTTAAATTTAGGGTTAGGGTTAGGTTTAGAGGTTAGGGTTAGGGTTAGGGTTAGGGTTAGGTTTAGGGTTAGGGTAAGGGTTAGGGTTAGGTTTAGAGTAAGGGTAAGTTTTAGGGTTAGGCTAAGTGTTATTAGGGTTAGGGTAAGAGTAAGGGTTAGGGTTAGGGTTAGGGTCAGGGTTAGGGTAAGGGTTAGGGTTAGGGTTAGGGTTCGGTTTGGGGTTAGGGTTAGGGTAAGGGTAAGGGTTAGGGTTATGGTTAGGGTTAGGTTTAGAGTTAGCGTTAGGGTTAGGGTCATGGTAAGGGTAAGGTTTAGGGTTAAGGTTAGGGTTAGGTTTAGCATTAGGGTTAGGGTTAGGGTAAGGATTAGGGTTAGGGTAAGGGTTAGGGTTAGGGTTTGGTTTACGGTTAGGGTTAGGGTAAGGGTAAGGTTTAGGGTTAAAGTTAGGGTTGGGGGTTAGGGTTAGGGTTAGGGTTAGGTTTAGAGTTAGCGTTAGGGTTAGGGTCAGGGTAAGGGTAAGGTTTAGGGTTAAGGTTATGGTTAGGTTTAGCGTTAGGGTTAGGGTTAGGGTTAGGGTCAGGATTAGGGTTAGGTTTAGGGTAAGAGTAAGAGTTAGGGTTAGGGTTAGGGTTAGGTTAAGTGTAAGGGTTAGGGTTAGGGTTTGGGATAGTTTTGTGGTTAGGGTTAGGGTAAGGGTAAGGGTTACAGTTATGGTTAGGTTTAGGGTTAGGGTTAGGGTCAGGGTTAAGTGTAGGTTTAGGGTTAGAGTTAGGGTTAATATTAAGGATAGGGGTAGGTTTAGGTTTAGGGTTAGGGCTACGGGTAGGGTTAGGGATAGGGTTATGGGTGGGGTTAGGGTTAGGTGTAGGAGGAGGCGTAGGGGTAGGGGTAGGGTTAGGATTACGGTTAGGGGTAGGGGTAGATGTAGGGTTAGGGATAGGGTTAGGGTTTGGGTTAGGGTTAGAGTTATGGGTAGGGTTAGGGTTAGGGTTAGGGTTAGTTTTGGGGTTAGGGTTAGGGTTAGCGTTAGGGTTAGGTTAAGGGTAGGGGTTAGGGTTAGGGTTAGGGTATGGGTAAGTGTTAGGGTGAGGTTTAGGGTTAGGGTTGGGGTAAGGGTAAGGGTTGGGTTTAGGGTTAGGGTTAGGGTTAGGGCAAGGTTAAGTGTTAGGTTAAGGGTTAGGGTTAGGGTAAGAGTAATGGTAAGGGTTAGGGTTAGGTTTAGGGTTAGGGTAAGGGTTAGGTTTAGGGGTAGTGTAAGGGTAAGTGTTAGGGTTAGGGTTAGTGTTAGGGCTAGGTTAAGGTTAAGGGTTAGGGTTATGGTTAGGTTTAGGGTAAGGGTAAGTGTTAGGGTTAGGGTTAGGGTTAGGTTAAGGGTTAGGGTTAGGGTTAGGTTAAGGGTAAGGGTTAGTTTTAGGGTTAAGGTTAGGGGTAGTGTTATGGTTAGGGTTATGGTAAGGGTGAGGGTAAGGTTTAGGGTTAGGGTTAGGGTTAGGGAAAGGTTAACGGTTAGTGTTAGGGTTAGGGTTAATATCAGGTTAGGGTAAGGATTAAGGTTGGGGTTAGGGTTAGGGTAAGGGTTAGGGTTAGGGTTAGGGTTAGGGTCAGCATTAAGGTTAGGGTTAGGATTAGGGTAAGGGTAAGGTTTAGGGTTAGGGTTAGGGTTAGGGTAAGGTTTAGGGTTAAGGTTAGGTTAGGGGTAAGGGTTAGGGTTAGGGTTAGGTTTAGCATTAAGATTAGGGTCAGGGTTAGTTAAAGATAAGGGTTAGGGTTAGGATTAGGGTTAGGTTTAGGGTTATGGTAAGGCTGAGGGTTAGGGTTAGGGTTAGGGTTAGGATAAGGGTTAATGTTAGGGTTAGGGTTAGGGTAAGGATAAGGGTTAGGGTTAGGGTTATGTTTGGGGTTAGGGTTAGGGTAAGTGTAAGGGTTAGGGTTATGGTTAGGGTTAGGGTTAGGATTAGGGGTTAGAGTTAGGGTTAGGGTTAGGATTAGAGGTTAGGGTTAGGGTAAGGGTAAGTTTTAGGGTTAGGGTTAGGGTTAGGGTAAGTGTAAGGATTAGTGTTAATTTTAGGGTTAGGTTTAGGGTTAGGGTTAGGGTTAGGGTTAGGTTTAGATAAGGTTAAGTGTTAGGGGTAGGTATAGGTTAAGGTATAGGTGTTAGGGTTAGGGTTAGGGTTAGGGTTATGGTAAGGGTAAGGGTTAGGGTTATGGTTAGGGTTAGGGCAATGTTAAAGGTTAGGGTTAGGGTTAGGCTTTAAGGTTAGGGTTAGGGTTAGGGTTAGGGGAAGGTTAACGTTAGGGTTAGGGTTAGGGTTAGGGTCAGGGTTAAGTGTAGTTTTAGGGTTAGAGTTAGGGTTAATATTAAGGATAGGGGAAGGGTTAGGGTTAGGATTAGGGCTAAGGGTAGGGTTAGGTATAGGGTTAGGGGTGGGGTTAGCGTTAGGTGTAGGAGGAGGGGTAGGGTTAGGGGTAGGGTTAGGATTACGGTTAGGGGTAGGGGTAGATGTAGGGGTAGGGATAGGGTTAGGGTTTGGGTTAGGGTTAGAGTTATGGGTAGGGTTAGGGTTAGGGTTAGGGTTAGTTTTGGGGTTAGGGTTAGGGTTAGTGTTAGGGTTAGGTTAAGGGTAAGGGTTAGGGTTAGGTTTAGGGTAAGGGTAAGTCTTCGGGTTGGGGTTAGGGTTAGGGTTATGGGAAGGGTAGGGTTATTTTAAGGGTAAGGGTTAGGGTTCGGGTTAGGGTGAGTGTTATGTTTAGGGTTAGTGGTTAGGCTTCGATTAGGATTAGGGTTAGGGTAAGGGTTAGGTTTAGGGTTAGGGTTAGGTTAATCTTTAGGGTAAGTTTAAGGGTTAGGATTAGTGTTAGGGTTAGGGTTAGGATTAGGGGTTAGGTTTAGTTTTAGGGTTAGGGTTAGGGTAAGTGTAAGTGTTAGTATTAGGGTTAGGGTTAGGTTTAGGGTTAGGGTTAGGGTAGGGTTAGGGTTAGCGTTAGTATAAGGGTAAGTGTTAGGGTTAGGTTTAGGTTAAGGGATAGGGGTTAGAGTTAGGGTTAGGGTTAGGGTTAGGTGTTAGGGTTAGGGTTATTGTTAGGATAGAGTAAG